>CM050173.1:2264571-2294571 GCA_027410445.1 Discoglossus pictus
GGAGAGAGAGAGAGAAATATAGATAAAGAGAAAGAGAGAGAGAGAAAGAGAGGGAGAGAGAGATAAAAATAGAGAGATAGAGAGAGAAAGAGAGAGAGAAATATAGAGAGAAAGAGAGAGCGAATGATAGATAGATAGAGAAAGTGAGAGAGATTGAGAAAGATAGAGAAAGGTAGCGAGAGATATAGAAAGATAAATAAAGAGAAAGATAGAGGAAGAGAGAGAGAGAGAAAGAGAAAGAGAGAGAGTGAAAGAGAGAGATAAAGAGAGAGATGAAAAGAGAGAGAGGGAAAGAGAGAGGGAGAGAAATAGAGAGAGTGAATGATAGATAAAGAGCAAGAGAAAAAGAGAGAGAGAAAGAGGGAGAGATTGAGAGAGATAGAGAAAGGTCGCGAGAGATATAGAAAGATAAATAAAGAGAAAGATAGAGAGAAAGAGAGAGAGGGAAAGAGAGAGGGAGAGAGAGAGAGAGAGAAAGAAAGATAGATAGAGAGACAAAGAGAGAGAGAGAAAGAGAGAGAAAGAGGGAGAGGGAAAGAGAGAGGAGAGAAAGAGAGAGAGAAAATGAGAGAAAGAGAGATAGAAAGAAAGAAAGAGAGAGAGAGAAAGAGAAAGATAGAGAAAGAGAAAGATAGAGAGAAAGAGAGATAAAGAGAGAAAGATTTATAGAGAGAGAAAGAAAGAGAGAGAAAGATATATATAGAGGGAAAGATAGAGAAAATGAAAGATAGAGAAAGAGGGAGAAAGAAAGAGAGAAAGATAGAGAGAGATAGAGAGCGTGAGAAACATAGAGAAAGATAGAGAGATAGATAGCTAGATAGAGATAGATAGATAAAAAGAGAGGTATAGATATATATAGAGAGAGAAAGAGAGAGAGAAAGTGAGATAGAGTGAGAGAGAGATAGAGAGAGATATAGAGATATTGACGTTTATTGCGATAGTGTTGTTTTTTTTGTTTATATGTATGTTTTTATGATAATTAATTAATTAATGAAATCATAAATTAAAATACTTTACCTATTTGTAATTAGATGAAAAAAGGATTTAGGTGAACAACAATAATAGGGGTCTCCTCATGTAAATTAGGAATGGCTAATATATAGCTTCAATATCCATAAATTTATAAACATAAGGAATAACTAATGTGATCAGCAGTGTATTATATAGATAAATACATAGAGAAAAGAACAGACACCTTTAAATTCTAATCACAAGTAATTAACCCCTCCTGCCATAAAAATTATTCCAATGACACTGATCCTGGAGGAAGCGGAAGTTCGCGAAACGCATGCGTCGATCAGCTGCATTGTGGGTTGCCTGGTGATGATGTCACTAACAGCGTGTGCACGCTGTCTCTGAGCCTTTTTTCATTGTGCCTTGTTGTGCAAGTCTGTTACTAGGGCTATAAGGTAAGTGGAGCAGAGGGGACTAGTCCTAGCTATCTGTAGTGTAGGACTTAGATTTCTGTGAGGGATAGGGGATAAATAGTGGGTCCCCATAGATTTCTCTTCAGGGCCTTCCACTATAAGTGTTAGATAAGGCCACAGTAATATATTTTTGTCCCCTCTGTCTCCACTTCAGCCCTCTCAATATACGTATATGTATAGACTTTGTTTGGCTATCTTAATGATATATTTGGTACCTTCATATTATGTATGTTTGGCAATATCTGTCAACTATTGATTCAGCAACCTACTTAATGATAGATGCCACTATACAATTTATTTGTATATATGTATAGACATTTTTTGGCTACCTAAATGATATATTTGGCACCCACAATGAGTTATATATATTTGGCAATATCTGTCAGCAATTCATATGACTATTGATTTAACAAATTACTTATTGACAGAAGCCATTGTATAATCAATTGGATCATTTCCTATTCATATTGTATATACAATTTTTTTTTTTTTTTTTTTTTGTAAATAAAAGTTATATTTTAACATATCAATTCCATCCTTCTTTTTCAATATGATTACATACATGCCCATTTTTATGGCAGGAGGGGTTAATTACTTGTGATTAGAATTTAAAGGTGTCTGTTCTTTTCTCTATGTATTTATCTATTTGTAATTAGGTTTGCAGTGTTGTGGAGCTGAGGTGTAAGTGTCAGCAATGTGTGCAGTGTAAATAGGCTGCGGGCGTGAGGGCAAACTGTTAGTGTAGCTGGGTACTTCCGCATTCTGGGAGGTAGTGTTGTAAAATGGCGGCGAATGTGTATGTGGTATGGTTTAGCGTCCTTATTAATAGTGTATCTTGTAAAAAAAAAAAACTGAATTGAACAGGCCCAGAAACTAACATGTCTGTACTGCGTCTTGCTCAGTGCATGAGGGGGTGGTCCATGTCAGTACTGCGTCTTGCTCAGTGCATGAGGGGGTGGTCCATGTCAGTACTGCGTCCTGTTCAGTGCATGAGGGAGTGGTCCATGTCAGTACGGCGTCTTGCTCAGTGCATAAGGGGCCGGTCCATGTCAGTACGGCATCCAGTTCAGTGCATGAGGGGGAGGTCCATGTCTGTACTGCGTCCTGCTCAGTGCATGAGTGGGTGGTCCATGTCAGTACGGCGTCCTGTTCAGTGCATGAGGGGGTGGTCCATGTCTGTACTGCGTCCTGCTCAGTGCATGAGGTGGTGGTCCATGTCTGTACTCAGTCCAGCTCAGTGCATGAGGGAAGGTGGTCCATGTCTGTACGGCGTCTTGTTCAGTGCATGAGGGGGTGGTCCATGTCAGTACGGCGTCTTGTTCAGTGCATGAGGGGGTGGTCCATGTCTGTACTACATCCTGCTTAGTGTATGAGGGGGATGGTCCATGTCTGTACGGCATCTTGTTCAGTGCATGAGGGGGGTGGTCCATGTCAGTAAGGCGTCTTGTTCAGACAAACTAAGTAGATGAGAATAGAATTGACATAATTCACAGAATTCCCTTGCTTAAGACCATCTCGAGAGACTAGAGATACAATTCTGAAATTACATTATTTCTCCTTTAAGAAAATTATATTGAGAGCTTCTAAAGATATAAGATCCTTGATCCACCTTATGAAGGTCTGCAGATTTTTACTGATTTATCAAGTGATTCTCTTAGAAGAAGAGAATATAGAGAAATCACACCCTCAGAAGAGTAAATCTTACATACAGATGGGGTTTCCCTGTAAAGTTATTAATTATGAAAGAGGGCCAAAGAATTACAGTCAATTCTGTTCTGGAAGGGGAACAATTGTTGAAGGATTGGTCAATTCAATTTGTATCCACTCTTAAATGGAGTCAACACCCTGCGGGGATTCTTAATCCTATACACACATGGCAGGAAGTCTGAGCTTGACTCAGTATGATATTCCTGTCTAAGAGGTAATCTTTACAGCTGATGTTTGGAGTTTCTTTCTTTCTTTTTTCTCTTTTTCTTATTTGGGTATATGAAGTGATTTGCATTTAACCATAGGGGAAATTATATATTTATGTAAAGTCACAATAAAGAAATAAGATATTGAAACAATCCACAAATTAATATAATAAAGTAAAGGGAAAAATAATTTAGTATTCACTTATGTGGAATTATACATTTTGGTAAACAAGTAGATTACTCCATGGTCATTTTTGTCACTTAAGATTTACAATACGTTTGACATAAGTGGTAGTTTATCACATAAAAAGAATAATCAATTTAGGATAAAAAAAATAATAATTTAAATTGTAGAAAGCGCATATATAAAAGACATATCACAGAAGGGAAATATGAGGCAGATTACACTTTATGATAAATGTATACATTAAGGACACAGAGATTTTTTTCCTCTCTCTTTTTGGAGTGAGGTAGATTAGAAAGTAAAATCCCATAGCTCTATATAACTGAAGACAACTATAGACATATGAGTAAGATATAGAAACAGTGCATCTTGGTCTGACTCCCTAAACAGTTTGTATCTCTCAAAATGTAGGGAAGTAAAATCCTCAATGACAGTATCTAAGATTATACATCTACTCTCAAGAGATGTCATTGCTTTTATAGCAATTATTTTTATTGTTTTGCATGCATATTTTAAATTGCAATGGTCAAAAGACAATAATCTTTGTAAAAGAGACGAAAATGTCTGTGGTATGATAAGATATGAATAAAGAATCAAGGGAAGAGGACTAGTTTTACTAAAAAATGTCTTTGTATAATTATAAAAGCTGAATGTTGTCATTTGTATCGAATGTGTTATCAGGAAGGGGGAGCTTGGAGGGACTGAGGAGGCAATTTTCCAGAATCATCAAGTAATGGGGGATGTAAAAGATATATATGGAATTGGCAGGGATTAGGATAGAGTTCACTGCTTAAGGTATCTACTTTCTATATGGCTCTGAAATATATATCCTATAAAGTGAATGGCCTTAATATCCAGTTTAAACAACACACCATAATAGACTTCCTCCACAAAGCAAACATAGACATTGCATGTCTACAAGAAACATATTTTGTAGATAAAAAAGCACCACGGCTATCTTGGAAAGTTTTTGACAACAGAATTTTCTCCAGCTGTAAATCTAAGTCAAAAGGGGTTGCAATTCTTACCAATAAAAAAAAAATGTGATAAAAGAAGAATATAGAGAGATTAACAAATAAGGAAGATCAATTACATGGATATATCTAATTAATAATGTCCAATATACAATTGTAAATATTTATGTCCCAAACTATGGCCAAAATAGATTCCTTATCAAATTTTTAAATCATGTTACAAAAATTAAGAAAGATCTATTAGTCGTATGTGGGGACTTTAACATGGTAGAAAGGTAGACATTATATTAAAAAAGGAAAACAGACAACCAGTTAATTAGAACAGCAAAACACTTTAATATCAGTTTGACGAAGTACCAACTGTATGATTGCTGGAGAATATTCAATCCGGATAAGGCTGTACACATTTCTTTCAGCAAGACACCAGAATTATTCAAGAATTGATCACTTTTTAGTGGATCAAGAAATGGTACTAAAACAGTTTTCTACCAAAATCTTTCCAATTACCATATTGGATCATGCTTATATATCCCTGACCCTAAACAATTGGGAGAAATTTCACAAGACTAGAAATTTTAAAATAGACCCAACCCTTTTCTAAATCAAGGGAAGTTGGAGATAAATTGAGGTCAGAAATCTCATTATACTTTGAGCTAAATGAGAAGTCAGTCTCATCCAAAATTGTGTAATGGAATTTGCTTAAGGCAGTGATTAGAGGTATTGTTAAATCATGATCATCATACAGATTAAAAATATATGGCAAATCATTGAAAAATCTCTACATTGAGCTGATTGAAATCCAGCAAATAAATAAAATCTCTATTAAAATGGTATACATTTTAAAAATCTCGCAATTACAAGCACAGATTAAAAAGATCCTTCAAAAATATGTCGACAATAAAATAAGGTTATATCAACAGAAATTCTATTATTCTGGCAATACACCTGGGAAAATGCTGGCTCAGCAAATAAAAAAAAAAAGCTTCTGCAAAAAGAATAGAATGGTAGATAAAAATGGTAAATAATGTTTAAAACCTACAGAGATTATCAGGATCTTCTCAGATTACTACAGTTCGCTGTATAATCTGGAAGGTAAAGCCAACTCCATTAAACGAACTAAATCAAAGATTGCGGAATTTTTTCATAAAATTAACTTTCCCAAGATTACCGATGAACAAGTATTAAAACTTGAAGAAGAAATAACAGAAAGAGAAATTCATGAATCCATTTCAAAATGAAAAACTGGCAAGGCTGCAGGGCCTGATGCTTTCCCAAACTGCTATTACACAATATTTGAACGTGAGATGATAAAATATTTCAAATTCTTGTATAATGAAATAAAAGATAGGGGTAATGCACCAGCAGAGACTTTAAGCGCTGCGATTGTTACAATCCCTAAACCGGACAAGGATACAACAAATGTTTTGAATTATCGCCCAATATTGTTACTAAACTCCAATGTCAAAATGTATGCTTCTATCTTAGCCGCTGAACACAATAATTGAAAATGTAATAAATAAGGATTAAACAGGATTAATTAAAAACAGGCAAGGCCTGGATAATATCCGAAAATTGATCGGCTTATTCGGCACATGTGAACTATAAATGTTTCCCAGTAGTTACCCTATCTATTGAAAAAAGCGTTTGATAGAGTCAACTGGGACTTTATAAAAGCAGTTTTCTAAAAATTCGGTTTGGGGAGATTTGGAAGTCATGCAGTTAAAGCATTGTATACTAACGTGAATGCTTTTGTTCTGTGTTTGCAATTTCTAATGGAACAAGGCAGGGATGCCCCTTGTCTCCTCTCTGATCTTTGCATTGGTAATGGAACCATTAGTAGAACTAATCAAAAGGTCGGGAGGGGGGGGGGGTGTCAGGGGCATCCCTGTTAAATATTTGCAGAGCAGAGTTACTGTGGATGACCTTGTGATTACTGTGACCGACCTAATTAAATCTTTGTTCAAGTTCCAAGGAATAATAAACTAATGTAGTACTGTATCCTAGTATAAAATGAACCCATCTAAATCTGAAGTGCTATGTATTAATATTGACAGAAAAAGCCTTAAAAAATTAAAAGAGACATTTTCGTATAATTGGATACAAAATTTCATTTTACTGCTGGGGATAAAACTCTCCTCTAATTTAAAAAATCTTCTTAAGGATAATCTACAGCCATTTACTTTATTTAAGGATTTCTAATCTATTATCAGAGTGGAGGAGATTTAACTTCTCATTGTTAGGCAGAATTGCTACAATTAAAATGTTGATTCTGCCTAAATTAACTTATATCAGGAGATGTATCCTTCTTAAGATCCCATGGGGCCAATTAAGAGGATTTCAAAGAATAATAGAGAATTGTATCTATAGAGATAAACAACCTTGCCCAAATGGGGATATTGTTTCAAGAGATTTTATGAAAGGTGGTTTATCTTCTCCGAATGTATTTGACTATTACAAATCCTTAATGTTGACCCACATTTTGAAGTTTTCTATACAAAGGGATAAACCTAAATTTCTCGAAATTGAAAACACTCCATCCCAGGAATTTCAGTTAAATGGACATACCGTATATACTCGAGTATAAGCCGAGTTTCTCAGCCATTTTTTTAAGGCTGAAAAGGACTCGAGTCACTGCCCCTGTGTCTCTCTTCCCCCCCATGTCTCTCTTTCCCCCCCGTGACACTCTTCCCCCCCCTGTGACTCTCTTTCCCTCCCCGTGGCTCTTTCCCTCTCCCTCCCTTATCATCCTCAACCCCCCATCTTCATCCTTATCCTCAACCCCGGCCATCCTCAACCACACCTCTTCATCCGCAACACCACCTCTTCATCCTAAACCCCCCCTTCTCATCCTAAACCTCCTCCTCATCCTAAACCCCCCCTCCTCATCCTAAACCTCACTCCTCACTTTACCCCTCTCCCTTTCCCATCACTTACCTCCATCTGCAGCTGCTCCTCCGCGCTCCTTCCGTCTGCGTCAGGACCCGGAAAATGCTAATGATGTGACGTCACATGTGCGTCACGTCAATAGCATTGACCAGATCAAGACGCAGCCGGAAGGAGCGCGGAGAAGCTGAGGAGGTAAGTGAGGGGAAAGTGAGAGGCGGAGGTATTTAGAGGGGTAAAGTGAGGAGGGGGTTTTAGGATGAGGAGGGGGTTTTAGGATGAGGAGGGGGGTTGAGGATGGAGAGGGGGGTTGAGGATGAGGAGGGGGGTTGAGGATGAGGGGTTGAGGATGAGGAGAGGGGTTGAGGTTGAGGAGGGGGGTTGAGGTAGAGGATGGGGTTGTGGAGGGGGGTTGAGGATGAGGATGGGGATTGAGGATGAGGATGGAGGGTTGAGGATGAGGATGGGGGCTGAGGATGGGGGGTTGAGGATGAGGGGGCTGAGGATAAGGATGGGTGGCTGAGGTTGAGGAGGGGGCTTGAGGTTGAGGAGGGGGGTTGAGGAAGGAGGTTGAGGATGAGGAGGGGGTTAGGAAGGGAGGATGAGTAGGGGGGTTGAGGAGGGAAGATGAGTATGCGGGTTGAGGAGGGAGGATGAGGAGGGAGGTTGAGAAGGGAGGTTGAGGAGGGAGGTTGAGGAGAGGGGTTTAGTTTGAGGGGGTTGAGGATGTGGATGGGGGGTTGAAGATGAGGGGGTTGAGATTGAGGAGGGGGTTGAGGAAGGGGGTTAAGGAGGGGTGTTTAGGATGAGGAGGGGGGTTGAGGATGAGGGGTTGAGGATGAGGGGGTTGAGGTGGAGGAGGGGGTTGGGAAAGGAAGGTTGAGGAGGGGGGATGAGGAGGGAGGATGAGTAGGGTGGTTGAGAAGGGAGGATGAGGAGGGAGGATGGGGGGCTTGAGGATGAGGGTTGAGGAGGGAGGTTGAAGAGGGGGGTTGAGGAGGGGGGTTGATGACGGGAGTTGAGGAGGGGCGTTTAGGATGAGGAGATTGAGGATGAGGATGGGGAGGTTGCAGATGAGGATGGCGGGGTTGAGGTTGAGGAGGGAGGTTGAGGAGGGGGTTGAGGATGAGGAGGGGGTTCAGAATGAGGGGAGGTTGAGGATGAGGAAGTTGAGGAGGGAGGATGAGGAGGGGGGAGGGAAAGAGACACAGGGAAGGGAGAGGGGGGAAGAAACACAGGGAAGAGAGAGGGGGTGGGGGGGAGACACAATTCCCTTCACCAATTACACCTTTAAATATAGTCCACACAAAATCTTTAACAAAAAATCTAGATTGAGAACAATGGGGTCTTATTTTTGTTTGTGACTTATATAAAGATGCTAAGCTGAAAACTTTCCAATCCTTAGCCCAGGTAAATAAACTTCCTAAGGAGAATGGATGGCTACAATATCAATTATTATATAAAATATTTTATTTAAATCTGGATTTCCAGAAAATGCTGACAAGGCTCTTTTGGAGTTTGAAAGCCTAAAAAGTTACACGAAAAGAAACATTTCAATAACTAACTGTATTAAAATGTTAAAACATCTGAAAAACAATAACAAGATGAAGGCGCTCCTTTCCAGCAACTGCGGGCCTCGAAAAAAATACGAGACACGTTGCAACCAATTACGACCTCGCAAAAATCGTCTGCAACCCGCGCACATGTAAAAATTAAAAACACAACAAATTCACACAACACATACATAAAAAGCTTACCTACAGCAAGAGGGAGCATCCAGGACCTCAAAAACTGAAGTTACACCTTAATTTAACTCAAAATAAAAGAGTTTAGACACTGAAAAGACTAAAGACGCAAAACACCACCAAACACCTACAGGATTGCCTAAAAACACATACAACGTTAGAAAACAAGGACGCAACCCGCGCAACCCCAAACATATTACAAACACAATAAATACACACAACAAACATATAAAAACCCACAGCAAGGTGGTGCACACAGGACCTCTGCAAGTAAAGTTACACCTCGATTTAGTTACAAATTTAGGAGTTTTAACACCTGAAAATAAACTAAGCGAGAGAAAAAAAGGCCGCCGAACAATACGAAAACAAGGCTACAGGACTCTAAACACGCAAAACACCACCATAAACCCGCAAAACACCACCATAAACCCGCAAAACACCACAAAACAGCTACGGATATTCCGCCACAGCCGCATACCACTCATTAGCCGCCATTTTAGAACAATAACTTATACAATGCGGAAGTACACATCGACGCTAACGGATTTGCCTCGCGCACGCACACTATTACACTGCACACATTCATCACGAGGGAGAGGAGGGGGAAGAGACATGGGGGAGAGGACGGGGAAGAGACACAGGGGGGGAGAGGAGGGGAAAGAGACACAAGCGGGAGAGGAGGGGGAAGTGACATGGGGGAGGGAGAGGGGGGAAGAGACACGTCATATATCATCCCGTCATTGAGACACAAATTTAACAAACGATATCATGACGTCATTTTGGACGCGCAAGTCGCTTATTAGTTTTATAAAATCTTTTTGGATTAACTGCATAGATAGCTTAGCAGTAGAGATGACTGCACTGGGGAAGTTCCCGGTAAAATCAAAGTGCTTGCTTTATTTATTAAAAAAAGAAAAAATCTTCACTTCATTGGTTACACATATAATAAAGGGAATAAGAGAACTATACAGTGTATTCAAAATGAGTATCATGGTCTCCACCAATTACAGAGCATTTTCATACTTCATGTCTGTCCAGGGTTTACACAGGAGGTGTCAAAGGGTCCATATAACACACTGAAGCTGATGAGTGACAGCACTGGACTGAGCCACATCTGGTCTCTTTGTTTAAACACAGAGTTATTCATTTAATTGACTACCACATGAACCAGCTTGTGGGAAGCTTTAATAACTATATAATCAACTAAAAATGTGCAAAACGATGTAAATATTTTATCAATTTATGAAGTATTACTGTATGGTTTATGGAAATTGCTGGTCATGATCACATTCTCAAATGCGTCTGCCCAAACTTGCCAGTTCAGGATAGGAGATCATCTCCAGGTTAGGGGCGTCGGGCTGGCTGGTCTTGAGATGGTGTCTTCAATGTTATCCCTCTCCCTAAGTCTCCGAAGCCTGAAGTGTGTAAATACAGCAGTTCCTTCAAAACGTATATGGGCAAATTCCCATGGTCTCTTTTGTAACCAGTCCTGGCTCACATAACTTCTGTTATACTAACACTAGAGGCAAATATCATACAGTAAGCATCAACACCCCATCTATTAGTTTCCAACACTGTATACAGGTAGGGGCGTCCCAAGGGTAGCACCACTGATGGCTCATAATCACTCTGTGCCAGTGGTGGGTAGTGTTATTCAGTGAGAGATACCCAAATAATTGGAAACTATCCTGCTTCTTGGTGTAGTGGCTGCTAATGGAAACTATCCAAGCAATGTTTATGGGCTTGAGGCGCTCCTGCTATACATTTTATAAAAAAGGCTTAAACTGTTTTCCATTTTATGCTGTTAAAATAGTTCTTTGTTCAATTCAATTGAGAACTTTGAGAAAAAAATAAAAATAGAGATTCATTTAAAATATGTTTCCTCTCAATAATGACCACGGCGGCACTCCTCTCCCACCGCGCCCCATGTCCTAGGCACTATTGTTTAGAAGACAAACAACTCAACATAAATTGCATTAATTATACGTGATCGATTACCTGATTATTATGTTTAGGGATTGCAGCCATAACCCCCTTATCCTACAGAGCATGATCCAGGTAATCTGGTTTGCATAATTAATGCAATTGATATTGAAGTGTTTGTCTTCTACACAACAGTGTAGGTCAAACACTTCGTGGGCAAACTGATATTTTTGAGGGGAAAATGTATTTGAAAATGTTATATATATATATATATATATATATATATATATATATAAAGGAGGCTTTTGACCAGGCTAGTGCTAGGTAGTTATGATTGCTTGTTCTGGGGGGTGGGGTTTATCACCAGTACTTTCCCGCCCTTGGCAGGTAGTCAGTCTGAAGCACATGTTGTGTTCAGAACACCATGTCATCACCCATAGATCCCGGCCTAGTTGCCCAGCTCAGAGACCAGGACAGTATATGGACTGGACTGGCTACAACAAATGGTGCAATCCATCACTACTGGAGCTAATCTACTAACAGGAGTAGGGTCAGGGCGCCCTTTTCATTAATCTAGGCTGCCATAGAGACTCAGCCCTGTGGCTATGCCAAGGAGGAAGTGAAGGGGAAGTTCCAGTAATACTAGGGGACCAGGTCAAGCAAGTAAAATGCCTTTGACTCCATCAAGGGCTTCTCCTGCGCCCAGGAGTGGAAGACGCGCCACCACGCCGCCCACGCGGAGTGATCCTCGCAAAAAGATCCGGCCGTAGTGAGACATGGTGACGAGCAGCACTGGAAACAATTAGTGTTGATACTGGCAGGATCGAGCACCAGGTACTGGGTCCAAGGCCTTGGGGCAAGACAGTGGCGAGGCAGAATAACAAAGGGGGGATGGAGAATAACAAAGGGGAGGGGCGCCAATGGCTTTGGAGGGGATAGAGATTGGGCTAATAGGTTAGGGGTCAGCCAGGAGGCCCAGGATAAGGGCCAGACTAGGGAGGGGGAAATGGTTTAGGGCAGGTAGGGGTAAGGCCTATTACTGAGACATGGGTACAGGAGCCTTTGGAAATGAAGGGGTTAATAGCAGGCCACTATTGGTAGGGAAAAGAATGGTTGTGGTGAGCAGTGAATTTGGTTGGGTGTCCAGTCTAGGGGTAAGTTTATTGGGAGGGAAGAAGTGGGAGGGGGGGGATCTAGGCCAGTAGTCACCTATGTTTGCAGGCCATGGTGGGTTGGTAGGTGTTGGAGCACTAGCTGGGGATCTCTACTTCTTACTGGGTGATTGGCCCTTTTTTTTATGCTTTCATTTATGCTTGGCAGGGGCATATATTTATGGGTAGTAGCTCAATATTTTGGTTTCATGATGCAATCTTATCATATGCATAAATATGCTCACCAATTCTACGGCGTAGTTGTATATATTCATCAGTTCAACATGTGAATTAGAGATTTTTGTCACAATGAAATCTTGCACTTATATCATGAACTTTGCAATTTGGGTCTTAAGTATGTAAAGTCAACTGTTAACTATAATTGTTTAGTTGTATAATATAAGCTTGCATCATAAAGTATAGGTTACCATGGCGATCTATTAAGTATAAAAGACTGGCAACGACGTATATGCCCTCTCCCTTTGACAGAGACGTCACAGTACGTTGAAATTGGATATTAGGAGATAAAAGATCCATGCCTGTAGTGTCTTTAAAATAACTAATTTAAGAGTGAATGAAAAGAATGTATATTAAAGGATAGATATCTGAATAATATCCACTACATGTAGGCAAGATTAGAGAATGTTAGAAGATTAAAAGGAACGCTAAAGTCTCCATTTGACATATGAGATAACAACTCGCTATTCTATCTGCCTTTATTCATGATAGTCCCAAAAGTTGCCCAAATTGTGAATTATTACCCTGTACAATTAGTCCATAGTTTTCTAAAATTTAAACTTGCCATAGATTTGCAAATACATATGGTAATAGAGAAATATAGTGTTATTCAACTTATATATCTATAGGACACAAGAATATTTGCTTAAGAGACTATGTATAATAGTTACCTTACCCGGACTATAATTACTGTATAACTCGAGTATAAGCCGACCCGAGTATAAGCCGAGGCACCTATTTTACCACAAAATACTGGGTAAAATGAGTGACTCGAGTATAAGCCGAGGGTGGGAAATGTGCTGCCCCCTGTGTCCCTCTTGTGCCACCTGTGTCCCGCCTCTCTCTCCCATGTCTCTTCTCCCCTCTCCCTTCCCTGTGTTTCTTCCCCCTCCCTTATTACCCTCCTCAACCCCCCTCCTCATTCTCAACCTCCCTCCTCAACCCCACTTCTCATCCTCCCTCCTCATCCTCAACCCCCTCCTAAACATCAACCCCCCCATCCTCATCCTCAACCTCCCTCCTCAACCTCCCTCCTCAACCTCCCTCCTCATCCTCCCCATCCTCATCCTCCCTCCTCATCCTCCCTCCTCAACCCCCATCCTCATCCTCCCTCCTCAACCCCCCTCCTCATCCTCAACCCCCCTCCTCATCCTCAACCTCCCTCCTCATCCTCAACCTCCCTCCTCATCCTCAACCCCCACATCCTCAACCCCCCATCCTCATCCTCCCTCCTCAACCCCCCCATCCTCATCCTCAACCCCCCTCCTCATTCTAAACCCCACTAAATACCTCCCCCTCCGCTCCTTCTTGACCCAGCGCGCATGTGACGTCACATCCGCGCCACATCATTAGCATATACCGGGTGCCGGCACCCAGTGTATGCTAATGACAGGCGTGCCACGTCATTAGCATATACCGGGTGCCGGCACCCGGTATATGCTAATGACGTTGCGCGGATGTGACGTCACATGCGCGCCAGGTCAAGAAGGAGCGGAGGCCGAAGCAGGTAAGTAAGGGGAAAGGGGGAGGTATTTAGGGGGTTTAGAATGAGGAGGGGGGGTTGAGGATGAGGAGGTAGGAGGGAAAGAGACACAGGGGGGTTAGAGAGACACAGGGTGGTAGAGAGACACGGGCGGGTAGAGAGACAGGCTGAAAAACTCGGCTTATACTCTAGTATATACTGTACTTTGTTCTCAAATGAATTAAGAGGCAATAAGAACCTCCAAATATTAGAAAGAAATTGACCTAAATTATACTTTGCCAGAGGAAGTTAATTTCCAGTGTTTTTATGTTTTTATTTATATATATATATATATATATATATATTTTTTTTTTTTTTGTTGTTGTTGTTTCTGTGAAAAAATACAATTTGTTGCCTATAGGTGGTAGACACCAGCCCTTAATAAGCTTTCATTGTGTTCTGTTGGCCCCATTGGTGAGCATGCCACACTTGAGTTAAAGGAAAAAACCTGGCAGAGAGAATTCATAGACATTTTTAGTTGGCTCCCACTTGATCAATTCTTGGAATTGAAGCATGATGATATGAGAGAGGTTAGTAAGAAAGAGGAGCGTAGACGAAGGTTTAGAAAAATCCAAAGACATTTGCAAATCGGCTCCAGGCGTATGCCAGTTCATCCGTCTTCCCATTACCTCTTGGGTTGTCACATCAGACAGTTTTTCGTGGATCTGTGCTTGCCCATGGGCTGCACTATATTTTTTGCATATTTTGAGAAGCTATTTATTTTCTCCACTGGGTTACTAGTCGTTGGGCAGGGTTAGATTCGTTAGTTCATTACTTAGATGATTTTTAGTTTTTTGGGCCGTCGGATTCCTGGCATTGCGCACACCTTTTTAATAGTTTTTTTCTGAAATGGCAGCAGAATTCGGTATTCCATTGGAGGTAGAAAAAAAACTGGAGGGCCCTTCTCATGTCATACATTTTTGGGGTTTACAGATTGACACACTGGCAATGGAATGTAGGTTGCCGTTGGACAGACATATCGGTAAATAAATGTTGTGTGTCCATATTGTTGCGCAAATCAAAAATTGACCAGTTAGGTAACGGAAAGGTTTTTGTGTTATACCCAATTGGAGGTGCCTGTTGTTCTTATGATTGTGTGTGGCAATATATTAGTACTCCTTCACAAGGTGGGGGGGCATGGGTGTATATACATATGCATGTATGTGTATATATATATAAGCTATTTTATGGTCTGTGCATGTGATAAGCTGTATCCCACCCCCAGAATTATTCTGGCTAATACACCCCTGGTGGGGGTAATCTTTTATTCATAACAATGGGTCCAGTATGTCCATATTTCAATTTCACGCATTTTTTAAATCATGCATTTCAGGCCTTGGTTTTGACCCGGTTCAGTTTGGAACTCATTCTTTCAAGAATAGGGTCTGCAACGAAGGCGGCTAATCTAGGTTTCGAATCCAGCGTAGTTCAGTGAACTGGGAGGCAGGAATCTAATGCTTTTCGTGCTTATGTTCCCCCTCATTTGTTTCTTTTCTTCTAGTTTATCCTTTCCAACTATGGATTGTGGGTCATTCTTTTATTTACTGGGACAGAGGAGGGGTGGCTATACATGATAATGGTACGCAGCTGAGTTTTCAGGCCACAGAAATGCATATCAGATGGTTTGGTGTAAGGGGTATGAGACCTGAGGCACCCACATATTACATGAAGGATGGCATGCACCTTAATTAAGTGGGTTTTCAACTGTTTAACTATATTTTGAAGGAAATAATGGTGGAAAATAAATATGTCACCTCAACTTTGAATAGACAGTATTTTTTTTTTACCTGATAAAGCAATAGTCATGGTCATTTCCGGGGGGGGGGGGGGGGCACTGGACTTTTGGGGACTGTTTGACTATTTGGGGGGGGGGGGGCTAGATTAACATAGGCTGGTATTGCCCCGATTGCATGAGTTGGTTGATATTGACTGTGGTGTGGTTGTATTCTGTATGGCTTATGATGGTAATGTTAAGTATGAGAATCCCCATAGCATGTTTATTATCTAAATGCTACATTTTCCCCAAGGAATTTAATAAAGTGTATTAGTGTTAATTAGCAGCTGACCCCCTGTCAAGTACAGAATGACAGGAAAATACATCTTTAGAGACTCTTTCTATCTTTGATGGAGATATTAGAAAATTATTATAAATTTTTATGCCATCATGTCATTAGACTTTCCAGTCTATTTTAAGCATGATGAGCCCATTTAATTACAGCTTAGTTAAGACATAAAAAGTTCTTGCCTCTAAATGATTTATCATGCTGATGGTGCGTCAAACTACATATACTTGTCACAGAATCAAGGATCCTCAGTCACAACACAATTCGTATAGAACCTTGTTAGTTGATTGCAAGAAAAGGATAAAAAACCCTTTTGTTATTGGAAACATTCAAGCAATAATTGTCTATCACCAGCCCTTACTTGTGCCATGTTCAACTTAAGCTATTCAAACAAGTGAACTGACAACAAAATGCAATTGCTACTTTACTAATTAACTTAAAAAGTCTTAATTATGAAAGTAAAATATGTATCTGGAGAGCCCATCTCAAAGCATTGGATTAAGACATTAAAACCACTGTATATGTACAGTAATACAAATATACATGATCATTTTGTATATAAAGTTCCTCTTTACAATAATGACTTGCATAGGAAATATACAGGTAACAATAAATCCCATATATGGCCCACCTTCTGCAGCATTATTTCTGTGCTTTGCTTTCTATGCTGATGAACAGACGGGTAAAACAAGCACATTTGCTGTAATGACTTTGCAGGTGAGCTCTCAGATCACTTCCCTCACACACCCCTGTAGCTGCTTCAATACTAATGGACCCAATACATGTTTTTTGTTTGGATCTGGGTGGAGATGCAAGTAACAGTTTGCAAATGTCCCATCTTAGACAGGTTGGTCAGCTTTATTCAGAAAGAGTAGAGATTTCTCGGATCTACTCTATTTCAATGCTGCACACAGGCAGAACACTGGTGTTGAATGCTGCTCTACAGCACCACCTGGTGGTGAAAAAAATTCACTTTAGGCAAATAACTACTTCCACCTCCGACGTGTCACAACTTGACGACGCTGAATCGTCAATGAGTTCATCGATATGTTCGGATCGGGCACTCGGCCACCCAGGACCTCGGGCGTACCTCTCATAGCTCAAGGCCTCTTCCGTGGATGCGCCTTATAAGACACATTGTGTTCTGCCTGTGTACGGCTGAATAGACAAGAACCATGTCCGCCTTTAATTGTGCTAATTTCTATGTATTTCTATCAATTGTCTCATGTAATCTGCTGATTTCACTATAGGAGACGTCTCTTCTCATATGGGTCATATACTCTAAAGAGTGAGGTGTTGGGGGTGGTTTGAGAATCTTTCTATTACTATGATATCCCATGTGGCATATATACCAAAGGGGTGGACAGGCGGTTTGGTCTGGGCCTCTTTATGTTTATCGGTAGGGTTTTCTTATCGAAGTTACTGGAGTGGGTTGCCAGCTCCTTCTCCAGTGGACCCTGATTTGTCTTTGCTATGACCTGCCCATCTTGCGTGACCCTACATGGTTTAGCTCACAGCTTCACTGAGGTACACAAGTCCCATCACCACAACAAGGTAGCGACCCAGAAGGGGATTGCATTATTACTATGACATCATTTGTTAAAAGAAGAAAATATTATTGAAAATAAACATGCTATGCTCAGGAGAGTTGGAGGAGGATCATTTTTACTGTATTTAAAAGTTTCAATATTTTATCTTAATTTTATCTATTTTGTATACAGTAACGTCACTAAAATGTAACTAAAAGTGGTATAAAATAAATATGATGCAATGTTTTACTCTGATATGAGATTTTAACATTAAATCTTCTTACTCTTTTATTTCAGATAATCAATTCCTGTTTTCTGCCCAGGGAAGAAAAGCAAGAACTGCTGAATAGACGATACGGCTCTCATGGAATAACAAATGTATTATCAAGAGTTGGCATTAAAAACACCAGCCTATATTCACTAAAACTGGCATCCAATATAAAGTGTATCTTACTAAATTTAGTAGCTGCTTTTCAACATGTATGATTTGTACAAATGGATATGAAAGTTTCATTTGTCTTCCATCATATTATTGATATATCAATAACCATTTGACAGTTTTTATAACTTACAAGTGTACTTAGTCTGGTATTTTTTGCAAATATATTGACAGGCATCATCATATCATGGGTATAGGAACTAGCGGGGATGATGGGGATAGGAACAAATCCCCCCCAGATTTTTCAATGTGTGTGTTTGTGTAGTAAGCAGTGGTGTGGTATTTTTATACTATATGCCGTATCCTACACAGATTTTTTTTGGCTCCTATACGCATGGGCATCATAATAGTAAATCTATTGTTTCAATGCAACATCGTCTAAACATTTAAGAGATATTTTGTCTTAGCATTTCTTATTACTAGTACACCATGCTGTACATTAGTGCAGACACGCAGCATGTCACTGTCTTCTTACAGCATTGCACTGGTAGTGTGGATCTCCTCTCCTGTGAATGTGACCTTAGGTTGTAGTAGATATTAGGTGACAGCTGTGAAACAAGGCACCCTACATGAGAAAGAAAATAACCTGTTACACTAAAGTGTAAAATGTGTGTGTATATATATATATCAACTATAATAGTTGTCAATCTGCGAGTTGTCGTCACGCTTTGCGGCCCTCGTTGCAGGGCTCACAATGAGCTTACTGCGAGGCCCGCATGGCTCTCCCTGCCCACTGATGCGCGTGAGGCCCGCAGTACAGCATTCTACATCACCACCGGCTGCACTGAGCTCCATATGCATTCACTGCGAAGCCCGCACAACTATGAGTTTGATGGAGCCCGGCCTAGGAGGGTAACCTCCCTTTCACTCCGCTGGAGCATCAACCATCACTTTGCACCCCCAGCAGAGCAAGGCCTAGGAGAATAACATTCCCTCCAACCCCTCTGCCCACCAGAGCATCCACCACCATCAGGGGCTCCATCACTTTGCACCCCCAGCAGAGCCGCAGCATCGCAAAGCCCTGGATGCAACCCTGCATAGTAGTAGGATAGTAGGCTATGCTTAGATAATAAAGTTAATATCAGTTATATCTGGGATATACAAAGGGTTGAAGAATTTTCAAGAATTGATATGGCCCCTGCTAGTTTTATGGGAGAGAAAATGTGTAATGAGAACAAGAAAGCCAAACTCCTCTATACATCTGGAAATCACGTGGGTGAGGGAAGATAGCAAGCTATTTTTCCAGGAGGATGGGCCAGAACTGAGGGTAAGTCTTTGGTATTTTGTGTCATCTGAAAATGTGTTTTGAAAAAGAAGGAAGAGCCAGTCTGATTTTGGACACACTAAACAAAGGTAGTGTCGGAGTCTGCTTGTACTAATCAAAGGTTCATGGTGTGTGGTCACTAATTTTCTAATGGCCTGTGTCACATTGTAATGTTCCTATAGCTTCCTTTCTTGGCTTCTTCCCATTAATATACTTAAAAAAAATATTTTAGGGTTAGTCTTACTCTCTTTTGCAATTAATTTTTCATTTTCTATTTTAGCCAGTCTAATATCCATTTTGCAAGCCTTGTTGATTTCCTTGTACTCCCGTAAAGCAGTCTCTATCCCTTCTTGTTTTTTTTTATCATTTAAATGCCTGTTTTTTACTCTGTATCTTGATATTTACATAATTGTTAAGCCACATTGGATGTGATTTAGTCCTTTTACTTTTATTCCCACATGGTATATGCCGATGTGTATGTATATTTAGTAAGGATTTAAATGTTGTGCATTTATGTTAAGTATTTTTACCTATCAGTTCTCTGTCCCAGTCTATACTTTGTATTGCTGCCATTAGACCGTTAAAATCTGCCCTTTTAAAATTAAGAGTTTTTATTGGCCCCTTAAAATTTTGTTTTTTTAATTCAATTTCAAATGAGACTGTGTTGTGATCACTGTTTCCCAACGGTTGCCCTATTTCAACATTTGATACTATATCAATATTATTTGTGTTGACTAAATCTAAGATAGACTCATTTCTAGTAGGCTCTTGTATAAACTGGGCCAGACAATGATCCCTGAGTGTACTCAAGAACCTGCTCCCCTTAGATGAACTGCTGGTCTCATTTATCCAGTTTATTTCAGGGTAATTACAATTTCTCATTATTAGAATTTGCCCATGCTTAGCTGCATTTCCAATCTTTAACAATAATTGTATTTCCTCACTTTCAGCTATATTTGGGGGGTTATAGGATACGCCTACTAATATTATTTTATAATTTGCTGCTCCACTATTTAACTCTACCCACAAACATTCAACTTTATCACTAGGTCCGCCATAAATATATTCTCTGACTATAGGCTTAAATTCAGGCTTAACATACAGACAAATCCCTTCTCCTCTTTTACCATTGCCTCTATCTTTCCTAAACAGGTTATAACCATCCAGATTATTAATAATAACCAATAATTTGTCTACACGATCCACAACATGACGAACCCGAGCACCCGGGAGACAGCAAACTGTTCGATTGCTGGGATCTAGTTGACAAATAACCCTGCCTACCTTCCTAAATATGACACAATTAGCTACTTCCTGGTTGTTAATTATAATAAATCTCTCAAAATATTCATTATTTTGTCACTGATGTGAATTAAGTATGAAACAGTAAGTATGATATAAGTATGATAAGCTACAAAGTTGCACAGTAAATATTTTGATAATTTAAACACAAAAAAATATTGCCATTAATATATGCAGTCAAACTTGATGTTTAAGGAAGCACCACAACATATGCAATAAATACAAATGCAAGATAATATAGTTGTCTTTAAATGACAAAGTCTTGCTAAAGTCATGGTATAGTGTTCTTATCTTTGTATGTTACAGGCACCCTCAGGATGGCAGTGGATTGAGACAGGCCGGGCCCGGCAGTCTGAGGTTCCTCTGCTACAAACAGTGATGTCACCAACCAGGAAGTGACGCTGTGTCTACGGTGGCCGAAAGATGAAGCCCCACGATTGGACAGCGAATCTGATTCCCAGCAGGCATCCCATGTAGAAGAAAGTATTACAGAGGGAAAATCAGAAACTATCGTAAATGATTCCAGCCACAGTGATGATGCTGAAAATCACAAGGAAGAGGCAAACAGCTCACCGGCAGAGAGTGATGATGAAAAACCCAAATTGGGAACAAATACTTTTTAAAAAGTTTAAGAGTTGTGGCCCAAAAATAATTCACTCTCTCTAACTAATTCAGCTGTAAATAATGAAGGCTTATCCAAGCAACCGGTGGAATGGCAGAATAGCACAAACGACAGTGAAGATGGAGAATCATTTGGGACTCAGTAGCCAAGCAGTATAGGCACCATTGCTAAATGTGCAGCCCAGTAACTGTTTAACATTTTCATTACAAGAGGACTGCTAAGCTTAAATGAAACTGTTACTGCCTGAATGGTAGTTCTCCTAACAGTGCCAGTCTATGCCAGTGTAATCCCAGATTTCTTTACAAACAATGCTACTGGTTAAAATTGTGATCTCCACTTCTGAAATTGTTCTTATGTATCCAATATAGGACTTTTTTTTAGTGACGGCATGCTGTGTAATAAATGCTGTATCTGGGTTACTTAGCAAAGGATAAAACTGCTATAGTAAAAACTAAATTAAATACAACATTAGTTTTTGCACATAACCTGTACAATCTCACAAAATGGAGGTCCCGAGGCATAAAATATATCTGGACTCTTGTACTAGATACTATTCTGAGCACCCAGACTTGGAGCAGTTGTTATACTGGTTATTCAGAGAATGACCAACATATATTAAGCTAGTTAAGTTCATTACAAGAAACAGTTTGTAACTCTTCCTATTTTAACACCTTTTAAAGATCTGTATAATATGTATTGTGTTAAAGCATCATACAAAAACACAATACTGTATTCTGGATATTTAGTTTCTTTAGTTAATGCCCTCATAGGGATCATTTATACCATCTAATATTTGACACACTGTTGTTGTAGTACTTTGTGATCTTTATTTCCCTTTGTATTCATTTAAGCATCTAAATAAAATGTTATGTTGTGAAAAATAGTATCTGACATATTATTTGTGTTAATTCATGGTAATACTCATCCACCCTTCTACAAATTCTCTGGTAGTTTAGTGTTTAAATGAGCTTGTGGCTCCTCTTTTTTGTATCATGTCCCTGTACAATGGCCATTAACCCCTGAAGGAAGTCACTGAACCTCCGACGGACGTCCCTGTAGCTTGTTATACCATCAGTGCATCCACCCTCTTCTACGATTTAAGACTAGATATATAACATATCCAATACTGTTAAAATAGAATAATCTTTATGATTGTGAAAATCCCTTGGTAAGAGTTTTTGTAATCTAGAAAGAAAATGCTGTTCTTTACACATAATTAATATATATTTATATATTTATGTATTGTTTTAATATTGAAAATATCATGATTTTTTTGTTCTGGCTTTACATAGCAAGCAAGTCCAGCCAGTGGCGTAGCTAGAGCTTTTGCTGCTACAGATTCAGGGGTAGCCCTGTGCATCAAAAGTACACACTCAGACTTGCACACACACTCACACTCACACACACACTCACACACACACTCACACACACACACACTCAGACTTGCACACTCAATCAAACACACACGCAGACTTGCACACACTAAGACTTGCACACACACACACAGACTTTTAATTAAGTTAATAAATGCAAAAGTGTTCTTGTATCTCTACAGCTTTTAGTTATCCTATGGCAGTGGCGGCTGGTGACTTTCCAAGTTGGTGGGGCAGAAGGCAGAGACCTGGCCCCTCTCCTTAAATTGACTCTGCCCAAAAGTAGAAACTTCTCCCCTTCACAACATGTTACCTCTGTAGGCCCTGCCCACTGACACATACTCCACCCACTTACTTTTTTTTTCTGTCACATTTCATACATATTATCTTGATGAGGGTGAGGTGGTGCTGGTTCTGCTCACTATTCTTATGAAGGGAAGTGCTTGCATTTTCTTGATGATATGCAGTAATGAAATAGAATACATATAAAACATGTTAGATCAGGATGTATAACCATGGCAGACAAACTCATAGATACAGACAAAAATTATCTCATAGAGAGAGACAGGGATCGAGAGAGGGATGGAGAAAGAGAGGGGGATAGCGAGAGGGATAGATAAGCAAGTAGTAAAGAACAATTCAGCATAGAAGACAGGATTTCCAAGAGAAGACCCTGATGTTGGAAAAAATGCATACGAATAAGGGGACGACAGAGTAGGAGATTGGTAGATGAGATTTTTGAAGCAATGACCATGAACTTGAGGAAGCTCAGAGGGTAGTGGCAGACAGGTGTGCCTGATGTGCTGTGGTCCATAGGGTCACAGAGAGATGGACATGACTGAGCAAAAACAAAATAATGGGGAAAACAATACTATATTTGAATCCATTTTTACAACAATACACAAGCTAAATGCTCCTACAGGTAGACTGATTGAAGTAAAACCTAAAAAGCAGACATCAAGTTATTTTACTTGACAATATAAGAACTACACAACATCTTGTACCATACTCCATAGTCCTAAACTGGCTACAAGCCCTGTGTATCATATGATTTAAATAAAATCAGATGTTAACTGTTATACTAAACTGTACTAAAACTATTGATTGCAAGCTCCACAAGTACATATATAATGTATGTTCTATATGATATGTGTGTATTATATATATACTAGCGACTTGCCTGTCAAAAATGACGAGGCAATACAATTTTAATGCTGCTAAAACTGTTTGCCACACAACGTGACTGTCTGACATTCTTAACCTTTATTTTATCTACAAATAAATACAACATTTTGAATAAAACGTTTTATTTTTGTAACTTTCAACTTCTGTTTCACCAACAGGTATAGAATATATATATTTTTCAATACTAAGTCTTTTAATTGTCATATATGGAATAACAATATAACAATGTCTGAACTTTTCATGAATACGTATTGTAAACCATAACATAAAAGTTTGTAACATGCAACTTGTCTTTTATACAATCTTGAATCATTTATTTTAACAATACTAACATTTAGAATTGATAGTTATCCATGAATAACAGAAGACTATGTAAACTTTCTGTAAAAAAACTATTTAGAACAATTACATGCTTTGTAACATTCATTTTTTTTTTAAACTCTTGTTAAACTAAATCATCATTGAATCCAGAGCAAGGCAAACAATAAACCCCCCCATTGATCCTTGGCCAATTGTATCAAAGAGGGGAAAAAAATGCCTTCCTGACCCCATTAACTAGCAATCGGATTACTCTCTGAATCAATACTCTGTATTTAATTATACAGTTCAATGTATTAACAAATGGTGAAACTTGCAGTAACATAAATCCTTGACTATATACAATATACAATGAACACAATTTCCATAACTTTGAAAATACAATGTTAACATGTGAAATAGTAACATAAAACAATAACATTTAACCTGTAATTGAAATTTAGTTTTTCTTTTTTTTTGCACTTTTTTTGTTCTTGTTGTACTTTGTGCAAAGGGCACATAGAGTTTCCTATGTGAAAAATTGGTCCCCTATTCAAAATGTCCCAGTGAGCTAACATTTTGTCCTGGAAGTAAAACCACTGTTCTCTATGTTTTTTTGCCATTGTATAGACTTTCTTATTGAAATAGTGGTCCTCTAAAATCAGTCCGAGTGACATAAAATGTTGTCAAAATGAAACCACTGTCCTTTATATGTACAGCACCTCATAGTACACAATGATCCATCTTCCAATAAATCACCCTGACTTGGGTTTTCTTCAAAGTCTACTTTCATCTCCTCTCGATTATTGCATCTTGAAAATGAAACATAGAGTTGACCATGAGCAAACACAGGTTCCTCCAAAACAATACCCACAGACTTAAAAGTTTGTCCTTGGGAATTATTGATGGTCATGGCAAATGCCATGATAATGGAAACGTGTCTCCTTTGAAGGACAAAAGGCAAACCACTCTCACCTGGAGCCAAATCAATTATCGGTATAAGAATTGGTTCGCCTTCACAATTAATCTGGTCCCATTACAAAGTCCTTTTTTGGGATTCATATTTCTCAGTAGAATGACAATTGCCCCTTTTTTAAGTTGCAAAATATGTGGTGGCATTCCAGAGGGAGTTAAAGAATTAATAAATTCCATAGTAAAGTTTGCTTCACTATCTTTGTCATCAGCCAGAACAGAATCGGCACTGTAATAGTTTTTTTGGGGGTGCATTGATTCATTTTAATATTTTGTTGTTTAGATTCAAGGCATCTATATTTTTTTATGTCAATATGACTTTGCTTGCAATGTCTGAGTAATCCTCATTATTGATAGTATTGAGGAAGATTTTCAAAATTAGTGGTTCTTTTGAAATCATTTCTGGTGGAATTTAAACAGCATTGACAGGTAAATTATTTATTTTTGGCTGTTTTCCTTCTCAAATCTGAATGAGCAAATCATTGAATTGATTTTGGAATTCAGATCACATATCTACTTCTAATTTAAGGTGTGTAAATATTTTCCACAGCTTACTTCTTTTTATACACATTTCGACAATGTCAGTCCGATTGCCATGTGGCACCACAGGTAATGTTTGCCTAAAATCTCCTCCTAACAACATCACCTTTCCACCAAATGGCAAAACATTAGCCATAACTTCTTTTAATAATAGATCAATACATTGCAGGGCATGACATGACATCATAGTTGCCTCATCTATTATAATTAATTTACTCTTATGAAATGTTTTTGCTTGTAATGAATTCATTCGAATATCCGACACTGACGTTTCCAGAATGGGAACGGCCAGTTTAAATCCACTATGCACAGTTCTACCACCTTCTAACAAAAGTGCGGCAATTCCAGTGGTTGCAAATGGCAGTGCTATTTGACCTTGTGCTCGAATGCAACTCATCTACAAATTATATAGATACGTTTTTCCTGATCCCCCAGAGCCATCCAGATAGAAATAACGCTCTTTGAGCATGTCATCTTCTATTGCATTTGTGATGGCGTTAAATGCTTCCAATTGCAATGCATTTAAAGTTCCAATTTTTTCTTGTGTTTTTTGGTATTCAATGTAAGTGTCATACTCATCAGTTAATTTCATCTATAATTCCTGGATCAGGCAGATTAAAATTGGCACAATTTAATCCATGACAAAGAAAGATTTCCTGTATTTCCATTAATGCTTTCAATAGCGCAATGGTTTCATTGTAACGTTTCAAGAAATCTTCACACATATGTAATTTAAATGTTTCCCACAACGTTAATGCATCAGATACATTGCAAAAGATGCAAATGAAAGCAAATTGTTTTCTCATTTGCTTTGGCATTTGACACAGTGCTGCTTCCTCGAGACATCGCTCTCATTCTGTATCATCTGCCAGAAAGTTTTGATGTCTTGCAGCTAACTGGAAAATGTCATTGACTGTGCGTAAATGTTCATAACTTTGTGCACCGGGAACATGTAAAAGAAGTAATCTTAAACTGAAATGCTAAATGTCTCGTGGATTGACGGTATAAATTCTTGGCATAATTTTATAATTATGTTTTTTTTTCGTTATCTCCATTCACCATTTACAAATACATAGTGATTTGGAATGTCAATGTATAAAAATTGTCTGGCCTGATTGTTCTGACAATTTAAATGAAACCAAGCAGTAAGCGTTGTTGCTCAATGTTCACTTTGTGCTAAAGCATTTCTTTCATTGCCTGAAGTGAAGCAAACAAATTGACTTTGTGGCAAATATACAGCTAACCGATACACAGCATGTGACTGATCATGCATCTCAAATTTGAGAAGACGCCACATTGCTACTGGAGCACTTACATAGCGAGCATCTAAATAAGATGAAAGTTCGTCATGTAAAATTGGATTGTCTTTTTCATTTTGCCCAATTGCTGCATCATATGCTTTATATATATATATATATATATATATATATATATATATATATATATATATATATATATATAGTTATACACATATTTGATGGATTTGATAGAAGTGCAAGCTTCCACATTGATATGTGCATTGTACTTCATCAGTAAATGTGGATTGTATGAAACCACATATCTATTATCAACCTTTTGGCCACGGATAATAGACGTTTGTCCTCTTCTTTTATACAAAGGGTATCCATCACAATTAGCATAAGTCTGCATGTGAAATTGTTTTGGAAACTCATTTATGCATTTTTTATTTTCATGCATGGTGAATTTGGATTGATATCTGCACATGGACCATGTATCAATCTATGAGTTACAATCTCATAAAGTTTGAAATGTTTCTCTGGATGTGGAGGTTCAGCAGTAATTACTGAATCCACTCTGTCTGCCGTATTCAATTTATCTTTTTCTTGCAAGATTAAAAGTATATGTGCATGTGGCAAACCTCTTTTTTTAAAATTCAATGGTATAAACAAAAGCCACACATTTCCCAAATAAGTCTGCTTTAGTGATATCATGAATTAATTAATTTAGTTTTATTTTGAATACTCTTGCCACCAAATCTGGTCGGTCAGTAGTATTTTGTCCAAGCTGTACATTTTCTTTGATCTCTGGCCATTGTCGATTACATGTAAATGTAATCTATAAATACGAAAAAATAACAACTCTCTAAATGGAATAGAATAAATAATAATTTCAATTGTGGGTTGCCAGTAACACTGGATCCGCTGGGTCTATGTCCCGTGTACTTGAGAAACACCCAAGACTCTATTTATAAATATGTAGCAACTAGTTACAAAAAAACAAAAAGAACTTTATTAAAGAAAAAAATATAGTGAAAAGGATATATTTACAATGTGTGTAATAAAATATATACTGGAGTATATCAAAATAGCAGGCTTATCAAGGGGATACAGGCTAATAAGTTAAACCCAAACTGTTAGTGTGAATGCTCACATATGATAATATTGAATATAAAGCCAGCACCTGTCCATTTGAAAGGGCAGATGGCGGCTAACAGTTGCTGTAATTGCTAAACCAAGTGGATCTCTATGTTGCCCATGGGAGAGAACAGTGACTAAACATTCACCATCCCATTAGCTGAAATAAATTCAGAAATAAGACAACATAGATAATGTCCACTATAAAATAGACTAACTAACTTGATTAAACAGCACAATGCTGTAATCAAAAGAGTCCCTCCATTTCAAAAGTGATAGATATTATGGACTTAATGATTAGTTTACTGCACCAAATATACTTATAAGGAAAAAACAAAATATCTTATTTACCTTGTGATGGTGCAGGAATAAACGTTTGTACATACCAATGGGGATAGCCTGACCCCTGTAGCCTGCTGCTATGTCCCGACGTACGTTTCCCCGCAGTTATTATAACGGATTCATCAGGGGATGTGTAGTTCCTTATGAATTGCGGGTTTTTAAAGAGTCCCGCGAATCGCGGGACGCGATGACGTCACGGCGTTCACGTTCACGCCGTGAAGTCATCGCGCACCATGTAATCGGGTTCTCGCGAGAGCAAGAAAGCATCGCGAAAACGCTATAGTTGCTCGTTTTTTGAGTAATAGTGCCTCTACAGGCCACTACCTGTGTGAACTAATTTTTATTGCCTTATTACTATCAATTTGGGCTGTTCATTAAAGAACTATGTTATGGAATTATTACTAAACACCAAGATACGATTAGACCTGGTGGGAAATGCCCTAAAAAGGGGGAGGGAAGAGGATATTTTTGATGTAATAAGCTAAAGATAATTCTTGTTATGTATTTATATTTACATTTACATTTACACGGACCCCAATGAGTGAAAACTTCCCATGTATTCAGAATAAGATGAGCGAAATAGAATAGACCCAGCGGATCCAGTGTTACTGGCAACCCACAATTGAAATTACATGTAAATGTAATGAATAAATCTGGTTTGCCAAATTTAGTGACTATAGCCATGGCATCATTGTATCTTTCTGGCATATTGCGAGGAGATCCTTGGAAAGATTGCTCGTCCAGCAGGAATGTCTCTGTTTGCAGCCAATTCAGCAACATAATCCATCAATCCACAATATTGTTCTACTTGAAGCTTGTTTTGTTGAAATTTGACAAAATTCAGATGATTTGCTTTGACTTGAAGATAGGAATCAATAATCCATTGTTGTGTGAGTTTGCCCCCACATAAAATAGGATTAAAATGATCCCGATCAGCAGTTTGTGCCACTTTATATTCCAGCATGGAAATAGTGTTTCTAACACAAACTTTACTATTGGGATAACGTTGCAACTGTAATTTTGGTTGCCATCCTGGCTCCCCATTTGGAAAGTAAATGGGATATGTCATTGGATCCAAATTACTGCTTAAAATATTTATGTTTATAAAAGGTTGTTCTTGATTGAGTGGATATATTCTAATGTCCCGCTCAAATGGTGGTTTCCCATCTTCATTTTTAAATACCATGGCAACCTCATTTGCTGTTGGTAAATTATACCGTTTTTGATCAGTATGACAATCTCTTTTGAAAACCATATTTACTCTTGGCATTGGCAATTGATGTCTTTGCGCATGTGCCAGTTGTTCTTTTTCAACCTCAGCTAATTTTTTGTATGCTTTACTATATGGGTCGTTGGCCATAATGTTATCAAGCTGTTCAAAGACTATGGGTAAGCATTGTTTATTTTCAGGAAGCATCATTTGTTGTTCAACAGCTTCCATTGTATCAAGGACATATAACTGTGCTAATTTCCTTTGTTCTCCTGATCCTGGGTGTAAATGTGAAGTCCGGTGGTATAATTGTCCTTGGACATTAAAACAGTAAGGACCATGTCCTGGAACATTTTCGGCTAATGTTGCACCCATTAAATTGCTCTCTTATAAGACTGAATGCTTTTCTTAAAATTGGTGTAATTTGGAAATGTAGGATCACTCATTCTACTTTCTAAATATTCTGGAAATGTGTGTCTTTCTTGAAGTCTTACCTTTCCTTTCTGACAGCAACTAATAAACTCTCCA
>CM050173.1:2299571-2377071 GCA_027410445.1 Discoglossus pictus
TCCTCAACCTCAACCTCCCTCCTCAATCCCCCTCCTCATACTCAACCACCCTCCTCATCCTCAACCCTCTCCTCAACCTCCCTCCTCAACCCCCCTCCTCAACCTAAACCCCCCACCTCAACCTAAACATCCCTAAATACCTCCCCCTCTCCCCTCACTTACCTGCTTCTGCTCCGGCCTCCGCTCCTTCTTGACCCGGCACGCATGTGACGTCACATGCGCACCACGTCATTAGCATATATTTATGGGGGTTTAGATGGAGGAGGGGGGTTGAGGTTGAGGAGGGGGGGTTTAGAATGAGGAGGGGGGGGTTGAGGATGAGGAGGGAATATCGGTGTATAACACGCACACATCATTTGCCCCCTATTTTCAGGGAGAAAAAGTGCATGTTATACGCCGATAAATACGGTACCTGTAATTGTGATCTTATTGCAGATCAAATGCTGCAAACGTCACTCTGTGTAGTCAGGTGCCCAGATGAACAAACTGTGAAATAAAATGAAAAGCATTGTTAATGTTTGTATGATGTTTAAGTGGCATACATGCAAAATATTTTCATGGTATATTAATAAGTAAATGCACTATAAAATGTAATAAAGTGATAGAAATATTTAAGCGGTTTGAGCAGCAACAGATAAATATTATTACACTGTAAAATCTACCGATTTTGTGATGCATTTTAGCACATTTTATTTTATATTCTTTAAAATAAATGACTAATTAAGTAATTAATCATGAACATTAATAATTAAGCATCGACTCACCAAAATAAGTGCATTAATAATGAGAACATAAATATAACAGCAATGTAATAAATAAGCACCAACACTGAAATGTAAGTGCAGTGCAAAATGTACATATCTTTTCAGGCATTTGAAAAAAAAATGTTTTCTTGTTATTACTTATGAATGATTAATGAAGTAATTAATGAACATTAATAGTTGAGCAGCAACTACGAAATGTAAGTGCGCTGTGAAATATACATCTTTTTTATCCCTTTTTTACTAAATTTGTTATTATGACTAATTAATTATTAATTAATTAATGAGCATTACTAATCTTAATGATTAATGAAGTAATTAATGAACATTAATAGTTGAGCAGCAACCCAAAAATGTAGGTCCAGTGTGAAATATACATATTTTCTGATCAATGTTTTATTAACTTTCTTACTATGACTAATTAATTATTAATTAATGAATGAACATTACTAATTAATCAATGACTAAATATATTATAAAGAGTTAATAATGTATTTATAAAGTAAAGGTAGTGACAATTTTTTTTTTTAGCATAATGATAAATAATTAATAATTAATAAATGAATGCCCATTAAATAATCATTAATCAATTAATAAACATATTTGAAATGGTTAATTATTAATATCTTGATAAAGTACAGGTATTGCAAAATGGAGCAATGTAATTTATTTTGTATTATTTTTTTTTTATTAATAATTAATTAATTAATATACCTTACCTATTTATAATAAATAGCCAGCAATCAATATCCTGAAGAGCTAACAATCTCTTTGGATTTTCTTGCAGCAGAAAATGTCCACTCAGACTGTCATCACCTGAGGAGAAAGTGTCAGCACTGTGGCAAGTGTGCCCTATATATAGGCTGCGTGCGTGAGCCAGAACAATTAGTTTACGCGGGAAAGCCGCCATTTCAGATGCGTAATTGTGTAGATTGTCGTAAAATGGCGACGATATTGTTTGTGTTATGCGCATCTGGAGAATTTTGCGTCTTTAGTAACAGTCTGTTTTAATACCTTGTACGTGCCTTGTCAAACTGCTACGTGTCTGGCTATGATTTGCGCGCCTCACGGTCGTGTAGCCTCATTTTCATTTTATCGGCTGACATATTTTTCCTCGCTTAGGCGATTTTCGAGTGGCGATAAACATCTAGATCGAGTTAAATTCACGTTCCAGCTCACTAACAGACGTCCTGGCTGTTGCCCCATGCTCTGTGTGATGTTTTTGTATTTTTTTGGGGTGTATTTAGTGTGTTTTTAGTGTTTTTTGGTTTGCGTGTCTCGGCCGGTAAGTTTGTATTTTTGATAAAACTCGTATTTTTCTAAGTCCCGAGGTCGTCATGTGCTTGCGTGTTTGTAGGCTAAGTCCTGCTTGTTTGATCGGCTAAGTGCGGCGAGTTTTGTGCGGTGGTGGGTGGCGCGGTAGGAGCAAGTGCTGAGAGTTAAGGTTTGTGTGGGGGAGTTTTGTGTGGGGGGGGGATTGAGGCGCTGTAGAAGTAAATAGCTGTGAGTTAAGGTTTGTGTGGGGGGGGGTTGAGGCGCTGTAGAAGTAAATAGCTGTGAGTTAATGTTTGTGTGGGGGAGTTTTGTGTGGTGTTTTGAGGCGCCGTAGGAGAAGTGCCGCAAGTTAACAATGCAGGGTTATGTTGTTAGTGTTTTGAGGCGGCGTAGGACAAAGTGCTGCGAGTTAAGGATTATGCGGGTTGTGTTGTTACAAAGTCATGCGCCGTAAAGCCTACACCTGCCACTCAAACTAGCATAAAGAAAATGACTCCATTAACTCCCTTTCATGCACTAAATGGACTGATTTCTCACCTTTCTATACTGCTACAATCAGCAGACAACACTCTTCCTCTTCCAGACATAGCTCAACGGGAAAAGGATGTCGGGGAAACCTTTGATTCAGAGGATTGGCAAGAAATGTGCGAGATTCCCCATTCTATCTTCTTATGTTCTAACTTCAAAGAACAATCTTATAAGACTCTGCTCAAATGGTACTTCACGCCTCTAAGATTATACAAGACTAGCGAATTGCCCTTCAAAAAATGACGGCAATAGAATTGTAAGTCAAGGAATGGCGTTTGGCACAGATATTATTTTTTGTGGTGGTCTGAGATCTCGGCGGCGATTGCGAGCCGGGCGCTCATCGCGTGGCTCTTGGTTGGTGTATTTTTTTGTTATCAGATGCGCTTTTGCTGTCATTGTAAGGTCGGCGCTGATCTGCTTTTTGCGCTTATTGCAAGGCTGCCCTGGTGTAGTTTGTGTGCTATGAGCAGCGTTGGCGCTCGTTGTGAGGCGCGCAGTGAATGGCTTTTGCATTTATTGCGATAGTGTTTTTATTTTATTTTTTTGTGTATATGTATTTTGTGATGCTAATTATATAAGTAATAAATTAATATACTTTACCTATTTGTAAGTAATACATGTAGGAAGCATTGTGCTGAAGAGCTGACAATCTGTTTTGATGTTCCTGCAGCATACAATGTAGGTTTGCACTGTTGTGGAGCTGAGGTGTAAGTGTCAGCAATGTGTGCAGTGTGTAGTGTAAATAGGCTGCGTGCGCGAGGGGAAGCCATTAGTGTAGCTGGGTACTTCTGCATTGTGTAAGGTAGTGTTGTAAATGGCGGCGAATGTGTATGTGGTAGGCGGGTTTGTATGACGAAGCGTCCTTGCTAATGGTGTATGTTGTAGGTCGTACGGGTTTTTGTAAAAGCTGTATTTGCTTAGTGGTATTTATCGGCTTTAGGGGTCGTGTAGCCTCGTTTTCGGCTGACATTTTTTCTCTTGCTTAGGGGATTGTCGAGTGTGTAAAGTTTGTAAATTTGCCAGAATTCGAGGTTTAAGCTGTGCTGCAGAGGTCCTGGGTGTCCCCCCTTGGTGTGGGTAAAGTTTTTATTTTATTTGTGTGTGTATTTTAGTGTTTTTTAATGTTTGCCGCTGTGCATGGGTTGTCCGTTAAGGTCTTAGTTTTGCGAGTCACTAATGGCTTTATTCTAAGTCCAGCGGCTCTTTTTTTTTTTTTGTAAGTCATTGCGTGTTTATGCTTTTTTTTCCAAGTCCCGATTGTGCGTCGTTTTTAACCGGTTGTGAGGCGCCGTAGAGCCTCCACCTCCGGAAATGCGGCCCCTCGCTTCAGAAAGTCATAGGGGGTCGTAGGAATGACCGCAAATGGAAAACGCCACAAATCCCAAACTTGAATACTGTCATTACCAAGGTCTGGGAAAATATTGAAATGGAAACATTATCGGCAAGACGTTCTTTATCCTCCTTTGAAACCAAATGGCTTCCTTGGTTCGCACATTTGTAAGAAATAAGACATTATACTGAAGACCCCTCTCTAAATCTCTAAATTCCTCCAAATTTTTATAAAATCACATATATAGTTGTGAGCGTACGAGTTGTTGCTAACGCTGCGGGCTCGCGTAGCGAGCTCGCTAAGCGAGGGCCGCGACTCGCGTAGCGAGGGCCGCGGCTCGCATAGCGAGCCGAGGCCCTCGCGAAGCGAGGGCACTGCCCGAGGATTTCAGTTGCTGGCATGGAGCGCCGAAGGCGCTCCATGCCAGCAACTGCGACCCTCGCAAACTTCACGTCACAACCCAAACAGTACGACACACATATTACGACACTCGCAAACAACATACGACACACGTTCACACACATTACGGACTCGCAACACTCGGACGCAACTCGCGAACATTACAAAATGTAAAACACAATACATACACACACCACATACATAAAAAACTTACCTACACCAAGAGGGAGCACCCAGCACCTCAAAAATACAACTTACACCTCGATTTTACTCGAAATAAAACAGTTTAGAGACTAAAAAAAAATCGAAGCGAGAGAAAAAATGGCCGCCGAACAAAACGAAAACGAGGCTACAGCACTCTAAACTCGCAAAACACCACAAGAAACTCGCAAAACACCACAAAACACCTACGGTTATTCCGATACAAACGTATACCACACATTACTCGCCATTTTACGCCAATGCGGAAGTACACGACAACGGTTTGGGCTCGTGCACGCACAGTGTTACACTGCACACATTCAGCACGCTTACACAGCAGATCCACACCACTAATGCTGCAGCAACATCAAAACACATTCACAGCTCTTCCACACAATGCTTTAAAATAGGTAAAGTATATTCATTTATTAATGTATTATATATTTCATTATTACACACTAAACAGCATTAGCTACCTTACAATTTCATTGCCGTCATTTTTTGACGGGCAATTCGCTAGTTAATATATAATTTTCTATACATTATTATCTTATAGTTTTATTATACAGAGTGTGTATTTGTATCAATGCAGTATTTTCATAGAAAATCATATACATCTGTAAAATACAATTTCTATTGTCTATATTGCACATATATTGTGTATCATTTCTGTCAATCTACCATTTTACCCCAAATAAGGGAACAATTAATCTTTTGAATAAATGGACATAAAAATAAAAAGAGAAGGGAAAGAGAGGGGGGAAAGAAGGGAAAGAGAGGGTGGGGGAGATGGGATAGAGGAGGCGGAGAAGATAGGGGAGATATGAGAAGGGAAGGAGAGGGGGAAAGAAGGGAAGTAGAGGGGGGAAGAGAAGGGGAAGAGAAGAAGAAGAGAGGGGGAAGAGAAGAAGAAGAGAGGGGGAAGAGAAGGGGAAGAGAGGGGAGAGAGAAGGGGAAGAGAGGGGAGAGAGAAGGGGAAGAGAGAGGGGAGAGAGAAGGTGGAATAGAGGGGAAGAGAGTGGGAGAGAAGGGGAAGAGAGGGGGGAGAGAAGGGGAAGAGAGGGAAGAGAGAGGGAGAGAGAAGGGGAAGAGAGGGGGAGAGAGAAAGGGAAGAGAGGGGGGAGAGAAGGGGAAGAGAGGGGGAGAGAAGGAGTGTGGAGTAAGGGATAGATTGAAGATGGGTATCAGGGATGGGGAGAGATGGGATAGAGGAGGGGGGAGAAAAGGGGAGGGGGGAGAGAAGGGGAGGGGGGAGAGAAGGGGAGGGGGAAGAGAAGTGGAGGGGGGAGAGAAGGGGAGGGGGAGTGAGAAGAGGGGAAGGAGGGAGGAGAGGAGAGGGGAGGGAGGGGGAGTGAGGAGAGGGAGGAAGGTGGGGGGAGGGAGGGGGAGTGAGGAGAGGGGAGGGAGGGGGAGTGGGGAGAGGGGAGGGAGAGAGGAGAGGAGAAGAAAAGGGGGGAGAGAAAGGGAGGAGAGAAGGGGAAGAGAGAGGGGAGAGAGAGGGGGAAGAGAGAGGGGGGGAGAGAGAGGGGGTAAAGAGAGAGGAGGGGAGGAGTGTGGAGGTTGGTAGAAGGAGTGTGGAGGGGGATAGATGTGATAGAGGAGGGGGGGAGAAGACAGGGGAGATATGAGTTGGGTTAGGAGGATTTAAGGGGAAAAGAGCAGAAAGGCGAGAGGGGTAAAAGACAGGGAGAGGGTGATGTGAGGAGAGTGGGCCAAGATATAGGGTGAGAGACACAGGCGGCGCTATCCCCGGCGCAGTCCTTTATCTCCTGGGAGCCCCAGTCTCAGCCTCCCCCAGGCCATATCCCGGCATACTAGATCCCCTGACCTCCTCCCTCATCCTGAGGGCGTCCTGCCTGCTGCCTGTCTTCAGCAGTGCAAAGAGGACCCCTGGGGGAGGAGACGGGCTCCGAGGGAGGCTCAGCTGCAGGCTGGGGGAGTGGGGCATGCCGGAAACAGGTAAGTGATAGATAGGAGAGAGGGGAGGGGAGAGAAGGAGAGTGAGAAGGAGAGGGGGAAAGATGGGATAGAGGAGGGGGGAGAAGATAGGGGAGATATGAGTTGGGTTAGGAGGATTTAAGGGAAAAGAGCAGAAAGGTCAGAGGGGTAAAAGGAGGGCGTCCTGCCTGCTGCCTGTCTTCCACAGAGCAAACAGGACCCCTGGGGGAGGAGCCAGGCTCCGAGGGAGGCTCAGCTGCAGGCTGGGGGAGTGGGGCATGCCTGTAAGCAGCTAAGTGATTGATGGAGGGGGGAGACAGGGAAAGGGGAGGGGGAGTGGGGCATGCCGGAAGCAGCTAAGTGATAGATGGGGGAGGGTAGGAGAGTGGAGGGTGAGAGACACGGACGGAGCTATCGCCTCTGCAGCCCTTTATCTCCTGGGGGCCCCAGTCTCAGCCTCCCCCCAGGCTATATCCCGGCAGCCCTCGGTCCCCTGACCTCCTATCTTCCACAGAGCAAACAGGACCCCTGGGGGAGGAGCCAGGCTCCGAGGGAGGCTCAGCTGTAGGCTGGGGGAGTGGGGCATGCCGGAAACAGGTAAGAGATAGAGAGGAGACAGGGGAGAGGGCGAGTGGGGCATGCTGGAAACAGGTAAGAGATAGAGAGGGGAGGGAAGAAGAGGGGGATGGGAGAGGGGAGAGGGGGGGAGAGAAGGGAGGGGGGAGAGAGGGGAAATGAGAAGGGGAGGAGAGGGGGAGAGAAGAAGGGGGGAGGGGAAGAGAGGAGGGAAGGAGAATTAGAGGGGGAGGAGAGGAGAAGGGGAGGGGAAGAGAGGGGAGGGAAGGAGAATGAGAAGGGGAGGGAGGGGGAGGGAGAGAGAAGGAGAGGGGGAGAAAAGAGGAGAAGAGGGGGGGAGGGGTGTGGAGGGGAGAAGGATTGCGGAGGAGATGGGATAGAGGAGGGGGGAGAAGATATGGGGAGATATGAGTTGGATTAGGAGGATTTAAGGGAAAAAGAGAATGGTAATTTTTTGCACTGGGGCCCTCTATTCACTAGCTCCGCCACTGGTGAGAAGGGGCACCCAGTTTGAGTGAAAAAGAGGGGAGAGAAGGGTGGAGACAATGTGGTGTGTGTGTGTGTGTGTGTGTGGGGGGGGGGGGGACAGTTAGAGAGAAGGATGGGAGAACATTGAGAGAGCAAAAACAAGTAGAGAAAAAGAGAGAGCAAGTGAGAAAAGGAGAGACAGAGAGCAAAAGAGAGAGGAGAGACAGGGAGAGAGGAGAGACATGAGAGAAACAGAGAGAGAGAGGAGAGACATGAGAGAAACAGAGAGAGGAGAGACATGAGAGAAACAGAGAGAGGAGAGACATGAGAGAAACAGAGAGAGAGGAGAGACATGAGAGAAACAGAGAGAGAGAGGAGAGACATGAGAGAAACAGAGAGAGGAGAGACATGAGAGAAACAGAGAGAGAGGAGAGACATGAGAGAAACAGAGAGAGCAATTGAGAGAGGAGAGACCGTGAGAGAGAGAAAGAGAGAGGAGAGACAAGGAGACAATGAAAGAAACAGAGGAGAGGCAAGGAGGGAAACAGAGAGAGGAGAGACAGAATCAGAGCGAGCACGAGAAACAAAAGTGAAACAGAGAAAGCAAATAAGAAAGGAGAGACAAGGAGAGAAACAGGGAGAGCAAATGAGAGAGGAGAGACAAGGAGAGAAACAGAGAGAGCAAATGAGAGAGGAGAGACAAGGAGAGAAACAGAGAGAGCAAATGAGAGAGGAGAGACAAGGAGAGAAACAGAGAGAGCAAGTAAGAGAGGGGAGACAATGAGAGGAACGAAGAGAGAGTGGGAAGACAAAGAGAGAAACAGAGAGCAAATGAGACAGGAGAGATGGAGAGAATCAGAGAGAGCAAGTGAGAGAGGGGAGACCGAGAGAAACAGAGAGATGGGAGAGCGAGAGAAACAGAGAGCAATTGAGAGAGGAGAGACAAGGAGAGAGAGAAAGAGAGAGCAAATGAGAGACCGAGAGAAACAGAGAGAGAGGAGAGACAAGGAGAGAAACAGAGCGCAAGTGATAGAGGAGAGAATCAGAGAGAGCAAGAGAGAGAGGGGAGACGAGGAGAGCAAAAGAGAGAGGAGAGGCAAGGAGACAAATAGAGAGAGCGAGAGAGGGGAGACAGGGAGATAATCATTGGGTTGCCTTTGACATATTCAAGGAACTTGTCTTTCTCGTGGACATGCTCTGACTTCCAGATCATAATCACATTGTGTATAAAGCGATGCCAACTTATGATGATCTTCTTAAAGGGATGTTCATTCCATATATATAGGTCCTCCCACAGACCCATAGAGACCTAGCTAATAGTTAGTAATGCTGGGAAATGGGAATCAGGTGAGTTGGTATATTGGTACAGTATTTAGCACTGTACTGTACATGCATTTTAATTAGTTTTTTTTATCCTCCTCTGCCTTTTTTAGTTGACCAGTTTTTAATGTTTTTCTATTTTTTTGTCACCACACTGTATGTGTGAACCTGGATTGGATTAATCATCTGTTTCATTTAGCAGATCTAGACAAGTTGTAAGTGCTATGCACACTAATGGTTTCTTCAATTTAATGGAGTAATTTTTGATGATCTTTTTTTATCAGATACCGGTTGCAGCGGTGTACTGACCGCATGTGACCCTGGTAGGTGCTATGCATTATGCCTACTCTAGACTATTATATTGGCCCCTGTAGGTATCCCTTTTTTTTAATCCTAGCCTCTTGCACAGTCTTGACCACTGCTGTCTGTGTACATAATAAAGCTTGGTTACATCCTTATCTGAATGCAAACTCTTGACCACTGCTGATTGTGGTTTGTGTAAATAATAAAGCTTTGTTATACCATTGTAACTGTGTCAGTTTGTTTTCAATAGTTGGGGGTTAGGGGACATACACATACATTACATTAGTGTCACATTCCTATAGATGTAAACTAATGACCCTAGTTAACATGCTACAGATCCATACATACTAAGAGGAACAATAGTCATAATAGCATTAGATATCATATAATAGTAAATTTGCAATCTAATCATAACAAAGGGTTAATACACAGGCAAAATACAATTGGTGATACTGTGGAGTGGGAACATTCCCCTGAGGGCCTAACGGGATTATGACAGGTGACACTGGAGTGCGTTATCAGTTCCTTATAACTTAGTTATCAGAAACTATTGTGCTCTTTCTTTTAATTCAAACACAATATTAAAAAAACTTATACAAAAAGCCTTGGTAGCTTGTTCTCTATTTGCACATTTTTTCTAAAGCACTGAGCCCAGTGTACTAAGAAGCTATGAGATTATCAGGGGCAGATTGCACCAATTTTTGTTTCATAACAGGGGTAAATATGGACATGTCTGGTCCCTTTCAATCAATCATCCCACGCTCCCTCTCAGTAGTTGGTGTGTTTAAAGTCACCCCTGTAACACAGTCCATATCCCTTAGTCTAGTAATCCCTTCACTTAGAAAAGTCCAGGATAATGTGTCAATTAGATCAATGGGGGGTCTGTGCAATGGAATCCCTTATCAAATGTAATAGAGAGAAGTTCACATTGGTATCTCAAGCACGTTTCATGTAGAGGCATACCCTGGCATCTCCCACTACACTTACCAATCCTATTGCCGCCAGGTGGGCTAAAATAATACCATCCACCCCTGATCCCAGACTCATAACACTCATGCTAACAGTCCCTTTTGAGTTTGCTGTGTATATTTGGTGCCAATGTCACTCAATTCCCCTGGTCTGCTCTGATAACTCTGGTTCTGCTGCTGCCCCCTTTCTCTCTGTTGAAAATCTCTCCTGTCTGTCTGCGTCACTATAGGTTGGGTTGCTGTTAAGTCATCTATTTCCTCCTCCTCATCAGATCCTGACCATTGAGCTAACTCCGCTCACTGTTTTGTAGCTTTGAGTGCCCGCACTTGCAGGGCTCTGGCAATTGGTTTTGTTTTCTTTTAAACCTCCTACAATTTACTTCTTTAAAGACATACTGCTCAAACTGTGTTTTAACATTTTCTTTGTCTTTCCATTTTCTTCATACATATTCTATATACAAACTTGTGTTGTGTGCAACTCTGTGAGTAGTGTCTGGATAGACTCTGACAGGTCCTGTAATACCTGTAAGAGCTGCTTTATCTCCTGGGTTAGCAAGTAAAAATCCCTTTGCATATTTTTGGCATTCCAACGCAATAGCAGCCACCAGACCCTGCTTTTTCAACCAGGAAGGCAAACGCTCTGAACAGGCAATTTGGCTTTCCCTTTTAAACATCCAAAACATAATTAGATTGTAAGTTTGCGAGTTTTCAATTGTGTGTCTGTGTCTTAAAAACAAGGTTGAGGGGGGAGGTTGATAAGGGGTGTTGAGGATGAGGAGGGGGTTGAGGAGGGAGGTTGAGGATGGGGAGGGGGGTTGAGGAGGGAGGATGAGGAGGGTGAAAAGGGAGGGGGAGGGAAAGACACAGGGAAGGTAGAGGGGGATTTAGGATGAGAAGAGGGGGATTTAGGATCAGGAGGGGGGATGAGGATGAGGAGGGGGGTTGAGGATGAGGAGGGGGGTTGGGGATGAGGAGGGGGATTGAGGATGAGGGGGTCGAGGATGAGGGGGTTGAGGATGAGGGGGTTGAGGTTGAGGAGGGGGTTTGAGGTTGAGGAGGGGGGTTGAGGAGGGAGCATGGGGGGGTTGAGGAGGGGGGTTGAGGATGAGGATGGGGGGTTGAGAATGTGGGGGTTTAGCTAGAGGAGGGGGGTTGAGGAGGGAGGTTGAGGAGGGGGGTTTAGAATGAGGGGGTTGAGAATGAGGTTGAGGTTGAGAAAGGGGGTTGAGGTCGAGAAGGGGGGTTGAGGTCGAGAAGGGGGGTTGAGGAGGGAGGTTGTGGAAGGGGGGTTGAGGATGAGGAAGGAGGGTTGAGGTTGAGGATGTGGGGGTTGAGGTAGAGGAGGGGGGTTGAGGGAGGTTGAGGAGGGGGTTGAGGAGGGAGGTTGATGAGGGGGGTTTAGGATGAGGGGGTTGAGAATGAGGTTGGGGGTTGAGGTTGAGGAGGGAGGTTGAGGAAGGGGGGTTGAGGATGAGGATGGGGGTTGAGGATGTGGGGGTTGAGGTTGAGGAGGGAGGTTGAGGAGGGGGTTGATGAGGGGGGTTTAGGATGAGGGGGTTGAGAATGAGGATGGGGTTGAGGTTGAGAAGGGGGGTTGAGGTTGAGAAGGGGTTGAGGAGGGAGGTTGAGGAAGGGGGGTTGAGGAAGGGGGTTGAGGATGAGGAGGGGGTTGAGGAGGGAGGAGGAGGAGGGGGGTTGAGGAGGGAAGATGAGGAGGGAGGATGAGGAGGGGGGTTGAGGAGGGTGATAATGGAGGGGGAGGGAAAGACACATGGAAGGGAGAGGGGTAAGAAACACAGGGAATGGAGAGGGGGAAGAGACACAGGGGAGGTAGAGGGGGGAAGAGACACAGGGGACAGAGAGGGGGGACACAAGAAAGGGGCACAGAGAGCACAAGAGGGACACCGGGGGCAGCACATTTCCCACCCTCGGCTTATACTCGAGTATATACGGTATATGGGGGAAAAAAGAGGTAGATAAAAAGATAAATAAATTACCATTGGTGGTAAGAACTTTGATTATACAATGGCATAAAATTAACTCCCAATTAATACTTACTATACTCCCTTCGCCAATTACACCTTTAAATATAGTCCACACAAAATCTTTAACAAAAAATCTAGATTGGGAACAATGGGGTCTTATTTTTGTTTGTGACTTATATAAAGATGCTAAGCTGAAAACTTTCCAATCCTTAGTCCAGGTAAATAAACTTCCTAAGGAGCATGGATGGTTACAATATCAATTATTATATAAAATATTTTATTTAAATCTGGATTTCCAGAGAATGTTGACAAGGCTCTTTCGGAGTTTGAAAGCCTAATAAGTGACACGAAAAAAAAAAATGTAAATAACTGTATTAAAATGTTAAAACATCTGAAAGGCAATAACAAGACAAACAAGATAATAAAATGGGAAAAGGCCTTTGGTTTGGACTTTGAAGCTAAAACATGGTTTAAAGCTTTTAACATAACAAATAATAATATAATTTGAGTTTCATTGAGAGAAAAATTTTTTAAACTAACACAAAGGTGGCACTAGACCCCGGATATATTGGCAAAAATAGCTTCTCTTAAAGAATCTGGAGAGTGTTGGAGAGGATGTAAAGATAAGGGCACCCATGAACACATGTGGTGGTTGTGCCCCAAAATACAAAAGCTCTGGAAAGATCATGTTCAACAGCTATTCTTAATTACTAATTGTGAGATATAGACTACTCCAGAGCTGATCCTCTTTCACATTGGCCTAGAATCCATCGAACACAAAAAATTGTCATCATCATTAACACTCTAATGATAGTTAAATATCTTGTCACATTGAAATGGAAAACCCCTGAACTTCCTGCTTGATTTTAAGTAAAAGTACTACTATATAGAAATAACAAATCGAAATGGATTATCTGAGGCTGGATCCTAAGAGTTAGAATAAGATTGTCACAAAGTGGTCTTTATGGCCTTAAGGTTTTTTTTTCTATAAATATAACAACAAACATGGGGTTTAGTTTTGCCTCCGGGGCCCTCCAGGCTTTCCCGATCCTTCTTTTCCTTGGATCCTCTTTTGTTTTACATTCCACTTTTCAGCTTATTTAGTTATAAATCTTGATCTAGAAGAACAAATTTATGACAATACATTTTAAATAATTGTAATGAATGAAGTATTGTTTTTATTTTGTAATAAAAAAAACTAAAACAGAAAAACAACAATATATAATCATAACCCCATTGTATATTTGAATATAGTAAATTATACACAGCTAATGTCAAAAACTTGATGACAAAAACAAAAATGCTAAATACTACAACAAGTTTTTCTTTACACTAAATGTACAGTTCTGCCAATCAGGCATCTTTTCATAAAGAAATTGCTCTCTTCTCTGGACTATTAAAAGGACCACTTAAGACACGTGAGATAGATGATTTAAAGGCACATTGAAATAAGGTTTTCCGTAAAAAAATCTGTTATGACATTGAGGAAACGTAGGGTTTTAGGAAGTTTGAATCCTTTCCTGAATGTCTTTGTATGTTTAGATCCTGCTCTAAACAAGGCGCTACACCCTTATGTGCTGGGTTGGGTGAGAATTAGTTTTATAAAATATTTTTGGATTAACTGCATAGATAGCTTAGCAGTAGAGATGACTGCACTGGGGAAGTTCCCGGTAAAATCAAAGTGCTTGCTTTATTTATTAAAAAAAGAAAAAATCTTCATTGGTTACACCTATAATAAAGGGAATAAGAGAACTATACAGTGTATTCAAAATGAGTATCATGGTCTCCACCAATTACAGAGCATTTTCATACTTCATGTCTGTCCAGGGTTTACACAGGAGGTGTCAAAGGGTCCATATAACACACTGAAGCTGATGAGTGACAGCACTGGACTGAGCCACATCTGGTCACTTTGTTTAAACACAGAGTTATTCATTTAATTGACTACCACATGAGCCAGCTTGTGGGAAGCTTTAATAACTATATAATCAACTAAAAATGTGCAAAACTATGTAAATATTGTATCAATTTATGAAGTATTACTGTATGGTTTATGGAAATTGCTGGTCATGATCACATTCTCAAATGCGTCTGCCCAAACTTGCCAGTTCAGGATAGGAGATCATCTCCAGGTTAGGGGCGTCGGGCTGGCTGGTCTTGAGATGGTGTCATCAATGTTATCCCTCTCCCTAAGTCTACGATGCCTGAAGTGTGTAAATACAGCAGTTCCTTCAAAACGTATATGGGCAAATTCCCATGGTCTCTTTTGTAACCAGTCCTGGCACACATAACTTCTGTTATACTAACACTAGAGGCAACTATCATACAGTAAGCATCAACACCCCATATATTAGTTTCCCACACTGTATACAGGTAGGGGCGTCCCAAGGGTAGCACCACTGATGGCTCATAACCACTCTGTGCCAGTGGTGGGTAGTGTTATTCAGTGAGAGATACCCAAATAATTGGAAACTATCCTGCTTCTTGGTGTAGTGGCTGCTAATGGAAACTATCCAAGCAATGTTTATGGGCTTGAGGCTCTCCTGCTATATATTTTATAAAAAAGGCTTAAACTGTTCTCCATTTTATGCTGTTAAAATAGTTCTTTGTTCAATTCAATTGAGAACTTTGAGAAAAAAATAAAAATAGAGATTAATTTAAAATATGTTTCCTCTCAATAATGACCACGGCGGCACTCCTCTCCCACCTCGCCCCATGTCCTAGGCACTATTGTTTAGAAGACAAACAACTCAACATAAATTGCATTAATTATACGTGATCGATTACCTGATTATTATGTTTAGGGATTGCAGCCATAACCCCCTTATCCTACAGAGCATGATCCAGGTAATCTGGTTTGCATAATTAATGCAATTTATATTAAAGTGTTTGTCTTCTACACAACTGTGTTTTCTGTCCTTTGATAAAGAAGTATCCGGTTTTCAGTTTTTTATTTCTGGTTGTTTTTACTTTATATTTGCAATTCTCCTAAAGGAAATGGATGGCATATAGGATGAAACTGGAGTTATATCTCCCTCATGTGGACTAGTGCTAGGTAGTTATGATTGGTTGTTCTATGGGGTGGGGTTTATCACCAGTACTTTCCCGCCCTTGGCAGGCAGTCAGTCTGAAGCACATTTTGTCGCTAGTCGCCCAGCTCAGAGACCAGGTTGCAGTATATGTAGTGGACTGGCTACAACAAATGGTGCAATCCAACACTTCTGGAGCTAATCTACTAACAGGAGTTGGGTCAGGACGCCCTTTTCATTAATCTAGGCTGCCATATAGACTCAGCCCTGTGGCTATGCCAAGGAGGAAGTGAAGTGGAAGTCCCAGTAATACTAGGGGACCAGGTCAAGCAAGTAAAAAACCATTGGCTGCAAGGAGGTCTTTGAGAGGCAGGCTGGTGGCTACAGCAGCCTCCAGCAGGAATGATGAAGAAGCCCATCAAGTTTTCCAGACAGCCCCTGTGTCGCCAGATAAAAGCCCCCAACGTTCCCAAGATTCCCCAGTGGCAGGCTGTATGGGCGGGGGCACTAGCATCAATGAGAACCCTGCTGCCGTGGTTCCCGAGTCTCTGTGGCTTCCAGCTGCGACCCCCCCGAGGCTGCAATTGGAACCCCAAATTGCACCCATGGTCCCCCAAGACGTGGATGACCCCCTTCTTACCGGGTCGGAGGGTCGCTGAGGAGGTGCTCCTCAAAACAGCCTTCATTCGACTCCATCAAGGGCTTCTCCTGCGCCCAGGAGTGGAAGACGCGCCACCACGTCGCCCACGCAGAGTGATCCTCGCAAAAATATCCGGCCGTAGTGAGACATGGTGACGCGCAGCACTGGAACGAATAAGTGTTGATACTGGCAGGATCGAGCACCAGGTACTGGGTCCAAGGCCTTGGGGCAAGACAGTGGCGAGGCAGAATAACAAAGGGGGGATGGAGAATAACAAAAGGGAGGGGTGCCACTGGCTTTGGAGGGAATGGAGATTGGGCTAATAGGTTAGGGGTCAGTCAGGAGGCCCAGGATAAGGGCAAGATTAGGGAGGGGGAAATGGTGTATGGCAGGTAGGGGTAAGGCATATTACTGGGACATGGGTACAGGAGCCTTTGGAAATGAAGGAGTTAATAGCAGGCCACTATTGGTAGGGGAAAGAATGGTTGTGGTGAGCAGTGAATTTGGTTGGGTGTCCAGTCTAGGGGTAAGTTTATTGGGAGGGAAAAAGCTGGGGGTGGATCTAGGACAGTAGTCACCTATGTTTGCAGGCCATGGTGGGTTGGTAGGTGGTGGAGCCCTAGCTGGGGATTTCTACTTCTTACTGGGTGATTGGCCCTTTTTTTAATGCTTTCATTTATGCTTGGCAGGGGCATATATTTATGGGTAGTAGCTCAATATTTTGGTTTCATTATGCAATCTTATCATATGCCCTTCTTTATGTCTTTTATATATTTAACATCTTTTCTCTAAGGGATTATTAGCTTTTGGTAGGTGGGGTTTAGGTAACATTAGGTACTAAGGGGGGTGGGTAGTGCACCCTGAACAGACGGGTTTGGTGGGGGTGATTAGTTTAGTTACAGTCTTTATGGATTCACTGTGTTCTCCAGATCGCACTGCCAGGCTGCCTCAAGCATCCGGTAATAGGAGTGGCAGGCTGGCAACAAGGGTTTATGAGGTGCCTCATTCAAGATGCCAGGTCTCTTGCCAGCAGGCGTCAAGAGGAGGAGCCAATGTGCCGAGACAGAGGAGGTTGAGTCCATTGCAGTCCATTGCAGCGGGTAAGGACACTTATCAACATGACAGGATTCATGGATCATGGCCTACCGCTTCCCAAGGTAGGCATGCTACACGCATGGGAGGGCGGCGCAGTCCGCCGTTTCTTCTAGATATCATGTGCACCATAGCAGGAGTCATGATTCTCTGCCTTCTTCTGTAGGCAGGATGATGACACTCCTGGTAGAGCTAGCCCCGCGACTTCACGCTTAGCTAGCCAGCCTCACATCAGAACCTGGGTACTGCCTCGTATAGTGGGCAACATGTCAGAGGTATCAGGGACAGGTCACAGTCGGTGTCGCCTCCTGCCAGGGCACTTGCTACTGATACTTCTACACCTCATTCCTATGGAGTGCCTGGAGGAGCGGGAGGATTAGGGAGGGTGACATGGGGAAGGGAAACCTGTCACTCTCTATGCAGACCAGGAATATCAACAGCGGTACCAGAAGCTTCCTCTCAGGACTCAACTCCCCGTGGAAGGGATACTGCTATTATGCATTCTGGTGTTGGGACATTAAGCGGGCGGCCTCTGGGGGGTCATCCTCCACTGGGCCTATAGGTGAGCAGCCACAAGCAATTGTGAACACATCGATGCTAGATTTTATTAGCGTGTTGAACGTTTTTCGGTCCAGATTTGAGGGTCAGAGTAGTGACACATAGGAGGGAACGGCATAGGTGGGGATGCCCCAACTCTTACTGACTGTTAGGACGGTAGCTGATACCTCGAGGTGTGGAAATTAGAACTTTAGGAATTTTTGTTTTCCTTTGAGTGATTTGCCATCCTAATATATGCTCTTTTCATCCTAATATATCACAGGGTGGGAATATTTACAATTTGGCCAACACATTTTATTATTTCACAGAAACAACAACGAATAAAAAAAAAAAAAATGTAAATGGTAACATTTAACATTTAATATGATGTGCAATTGGCGTGTTATAGAATTTATTGATGGCATAAATATGCTCACCAATTCTACGGCGTAGCTGTATATATTCATCAGTTCAACATGTGAATTAGAGATTTTTGTCACAATGAAATCATGCACTTATATTATGAACTTTGCAATTTGGGTCTTAAGTATGTAAAGTCAACTGTTAACTTTAATTGTTTAGTTGTATAATATATGCTTGCATCATTAAGTATAGGTTACCATGGCGATCTATTAAGTATAAAAGACTGGCAACGACGTATATGCCATCTCCCTTTGACAGAGACGTACGTTGAAACGCGTCAGTTGTAGGCATTCACACGCATATGTGCCTCAATATGCACAACGTGGGTCACGCAAACAAGGAAATGCTTATGGGCAGGGATAGAGAGGAATAGCGTTTGGGCTAAGCAGCATGGTGACAGAGACTGCTTTCTCAAGATGGAAATATAGTTTTAGAGAGGCAGTGTTTGCTAACATTGAAATTGGATATGAGGAGATAAAAGATCCATGCCTGTAGTGTCTTTAAAATAACTAATTTAAGAGTGAACGAAAAGAATGTATATTAAAGGATAGATATCTGAATAATATCCACTACATGTAGGCAAGATTAGAGAATGTTAGGAGATTAAAAGGAACGCTAAAGTCTCCATTTGACATATGAGATAACAACTCGCTATTCTATCTGCCTTTATTCATGATAGTCCCAAAAGTTGCCCAAATTGTGAATTATTACCCTGTACAATTAGTCCATAGAGTTCTAAAATTGAAACTTGTCATAGATTTGCAAATACATATGGTAACAGAGAAATAGAGTGTTATTCAACGTATATATCTATAGGACACAAGAGTATTTGCTTAAGAGACTATGTATAATAGTTACCTTACCTGGACTATATACTCGAGTATAAGCCGACCCGAGTATAAGCCGAGGCACCTATTTTACCACAAAATACTGGGTAAAATGAGTGACTCGAGTATAAGCCGAGGGTGGGAAATGTGCTGCCCCCTGTGTCCCTCTTGTGCCGTCTGTGTCCCCCTTCTCTCTCCCGTGTCTCTTCTCCCATCTCCCTTCCCTGGGTCTCTCCCCCCTCCCTTATCACCCTCCTCAACCCCTCTCCTCATTCTCAACCTCCCTCCTCAACCCCACTCCTCATCCTCCCTCCTCATCCTCAACCCCCTCCTCAACCTTAACCCCCCATCCTGAACCTCCCTCCTCAACCTCCCTCCTCAACCTCCCTCCTCAACCTCCCTCCTCAACCCCCCTCCTTAACTGCCCACCTAATCCTCCCCATCCTCATCCTCCCTCCTCAACCACCCCATCCTCAACCTCCCTCCTCATCCTCAACCTCCCTCCTCATCCTCACCCCCCCTCCTCATCCTCAACCCCCCTCCTCAACCTCCCTCCTCATCCTCAATCTCCACATCCTCAACCCCCATCCTCAACCCCCCTCCTCAACCCCCCTCTTCATTCTAAACTCCCCTAAATACCTTCCCCTCCGCTCCTTCTTGACCCAGCGCGCATGTGACGTTGAGTATAAGCCGACCCGTGTATAAGCCGAGGCACCTATTTTACCACAAAATACTGGGTAAAATGAGTGACTCTAGTATAAGCCGAGGGTGGGAAATGTGCTGCCCCCTGTGTCCCTCTTGTGCCGTCTGTGTCCCCCTTCTTTCTCTTGTGTCTCTTCTCCCCTCTCCCTTCCCTGTGTCTCTTCCCCCCTCCCTTTTCACCCTCCTCAACCCCCCTCCTAATTCTCAACATCCCTCCTCATCCTCCCTCCTCATCCTCAACCCCCTCCTCAACCTCAACCTCCCATCCTCATCCTCAACCTCCCTCCTCAACCTCCCTCCTCAACCTCCCTCCTCATCCTCCCTCCACAACACCCCTCCTCATCCTCCCCATCCTCATCCTCTCTTCTCAACCCCCCATCCTCATCTTCCCTCCTCAACCCCCCTCCTCAACCCCCCTCCTCATCCTTCTCATCCTCCCTCAACCCCCATCCTCATCCTCCCTCCTCAACCCCACCATCCTCAACCTCCCTCCTCATCCTCAACCTCCCTCCTCATCCTTAACCCAACTCCTCATCCTCAACCCCCCTCCTCATCCTCAACCCCCCTCCTCATCCTCAACCTCCCTGCTCATCCTCATCCTCCCTCATTATCCTCAACCTCCCATCCTCATCCTCAACCCCCCCTCCTCAACCTCAACCCCCCTCTTCATTCTAAACCCCCCTAAATACCTCCCCCTCCGCTCCTTCTTGACCCAGCGCGCATGTGACGTCACATCCGCCCCACGTCATTAGCATATACCGGGTGCCGGCACCCGGTGTATGCTAATGATATGCGTGCCACGTCATTAGCATATACCGGGTGCCGGCACCCGGTATATGCTAATGACGTGGTGCGGATGTGACGTCACATGCGCGCCGGGTCAAGAAGGAGCGGAGGCCGAAGCAGGTAAGTGAGGGGAAAGGGGGAGGTATTTAGGGGGTTTAGAATGAGGAGGGGGGTTGAGGATGAGGAGGTGGGAGTGAAAGAGACACGGGGGGGGGTTAGAGAGACACAGGGTGGTAGAGAGACACGGGGGGGGTAGAGAGACAGGCTGAAAAACTTGGCTTATACTCTAGTATATACTGTACTTTGTTCTCAAATGAATTAAGAGGCAATTAGAAGCTCCAAATATTAGAAAGAAAGTGACCTAAATTATAATTTGCCAGAGGAAGTTCATTTCCAGTCTTTTTTTGTTTATATATATATATATATATATTGTGGTGAAGTGCCACCAGGGGTCAGAAGAGAGCTCTTCAAGACTTTTCCCCAGGAGTGAAAGAGTTAACAACCTGCTCAAAAGGCAGGGGTGTGGCTGCAACCAAGGCCCTGCTACCTTCAGTTGGAGGATTGTTTGGAAGTGTGGACCCTGTGAATAGGAAGCCTGAGACAGCTCTGTGTGGCGAGAGAGAGGTCAGGGAGACCTGGAATGCCAGTCTGGCTGCCTGGCAGTGTACAGCCAACTCAGTTGAGAGACATTGAGAAGAGTGTCCAGCGTGCTCGGAGAGGTCAAAGAGACACAGCTCCTCTGCAGATGGAGTGCAGATCCTGAAGGGAGTGGACTCTAAAACAGGCAAGTGTGCAGGCCTGTGTTTTGGACTATATTATGAACTGCAGAGTAGAGCAGTGAGGGAACTGCAGATAAAAGTATAGGTAGTGCTTCAAAGAGGAGCTAGGATTTATTTTCTTTTGATTATTTTCTTTAATGCTGACAAATAAACCTCAAGTTCTGTTAAACCTTACAAAAGGCTCCAGAGTACTCCAATGTGGTGCTGGAAAACAAGGCACGGATCCTGATAGTGGCAGTGAATCTGTCACATTTATGCTGTCAGTGGTGGGGTAGAAAACTGTCTGTGTATAAGAAGACAGCCCACAGTACAGGATAATAATGGAGGAACTATTGAAAGCCCTGTTAGACGCCACTACATGCCAGAAAGTGGGCGGAGCTTGTCAGCAAGAAAGTCAACAGAAAGGGCTGAAAGAAATTGCAGAAGACAGAGCCCTTGCTGCAAATGATGCTCGACTAAGAGATGCTGCTGCATGTCTGAGATAGGCCACAGAGAAATGGCAGAGACAAGCAGAAGAGGACATAATCTGCATGCGTGAGGCCACAGAGAAATGGTAGATACAAGTGGAAATGGACAGAGTCCACATGAGAGAATCTTTGGAAGCACAGAAAGCTCAACTGCAGCAAATGAGGTCAGAAAATAACACTGTGGCTTCAAAACCAAGTGGGATTATGAATCCGAACCACTTCCTAAAGAGGATGACAACTCAGGATGATGTTGACACATATCTCCTGAACTTTGAGAAGATTGCCACTAGGGAAGGTTGGCCTAAGCAGCACTGGGCCACAGTCCTGGGTCCCTATCTGTGTGGAGAAGCTCAGAGAGTGTATTGTGATCTGCCTGAAGAAAAGGCTACAAATTATTGTATTCTGAAGGAAGAAATCCTTTTCAGACTGGGAGTGAAAACAGTACAGAGATTGCACTCCTGGGATGTTTTTGACAGACCGGCTTATTGCTATCCAAGTTGTATGCTTGTCTGCCCAAGTTTAAAAAGCAGTTTCCCTGTTAAGGGAAGGCAAACCAAGCTTGATGCAGGAGGAAATCAGGAGTTAGAGACCTGGTGGATAGCAGGGAGAGTGCAACAAGCCACCAAGAGAGCGTAAAAAAAGACTGCAGAGCAGACAAGAGAGACTGCAGAGCAGACAAGAGAGACTGCAGAGCAGACAAGAGAGACTGCAGAGCAGACAAGAGAGACTGCGGAGAGCACAAGAGAGACTGCGGAGACGTCAGAGAGGGCGGCTGCAAGTGAGACGTCAGAGAGGGCGGCTGCAAGTGAGACGTCAGAGAGGGCGGCTGCAAGTGAGACGGCAGAGAGCGCCGCTGCAAGAGAGACGGCAGAGAGTGCCGCTGCAAGAGAGATGGCAGAGAGCGCCGCTGCAAGAGAGACGGCAGAGAGCGCCCGTGCAAGAGTGACGGCAGAGAGCGCAACAGTGACGGCTGAGAGCGCAGCAGAGAGCGCAAGTGAGATAGCTGAGAAAGTAGCAGAAGTTGCTGAGAAAGCAAAAGAGACTGCTGATGCAGATAAAGAACCTTGACTCCTGGAGCAAGATGATGATATAAAAGTCACTGATGTGAGTAAAGGTCAAAGAAAAAAGGACAAGGTGTTGTCACTGACTGGGTGCAAAATCAGCCTCAGTGTGAAACATTCTGATCAAGTCACTAGAAATGATTTGAACCCAAAGCAGGGCAGAAACCTTATAGGTAAAAGCAATCAAGCGACCTCCAAAAGAAACCTGGACAGACACAGACACCTGTCCTTGGTGAATACTCCTGAGGTGGAGGATGATACAAGAGAAAGAATGGAGATGTGTCCGACTAATATGAGGGGTGTCAGGATGATGCCAGATTACATTGCTGAATTGCGGAGGAAGCCTGCATTGGAGGACTACAGAGTGTCCCACAGGAATAAGATACCGATGTCTAATTGGGAGCAGTGGAAGAGTCCCCCCAAGTACAAGATGAATGAGAGAGTTATGCAGAAGCGGCTACACAGTGGCGAACAGGTGAAGCGAGACCTCCTCACTGACTTTATATCCCAGAGGGCAGCAGCTGCAATAGAAAAGGAGCACTTGTTCCATACTCCTGAAAAGCAGAGGGTGAGCACACTCCCTGATATTGAGGCACAATTGAAGCGGAGTGGAGTTGGTTCAGAAGAAACTAACCCCAATCTTCAGGAACTGTGTGCACAATACTGTGTGCACAAAACTGTGTGCACTATATTGAATGCAGAGCGATACTTGCAGAAAGCTCATATGCAAGGCATAGCGAAGGAGCTTGTACAAGAAAGACAGAATGGTGAAGAAAACACGGCTGAGCAGCCAAAGATATTCGGGGGGGGCCTGATAGAAGAGTCAGAGGAGGTTCCTAAATTGAACATGCAGCAAAAGATCCAGTACAAGCAGAGTGAACTTGATTTGCAACAATCTAATGAGGAGAAACTGTGGCTGCAGGAAGCTGAGGAAGACGAAAAGCTGGAAGCCTTGGAGGCAAAGCAAGTAGAGAAGCCACTAAAAAAAGAAATAATACAAATGACGGCTGAAGATGCCAAAAATAAAAGTGTTTTTCCGGAATCTAGGATTCAAGAGGCCACTAAGAAGTGTACTAGCCTATCTTCTGAGTGTCGGCCTGGAGTTGCTGAACAGCTGGAGACATTCCAGCAAAACCAAACGTCTGAGAGATCCTTCCTGGCAGAGATAGAGAGTCGCAGACCTTGCAGGAGTGAAAGCACAGTGGTAACTAGTAGGCCGGCTGTGGACAGAAAGAAAGAGGAGGTGCAGACCCAGGCTCATGAAGCAGCCCTGAGAGAGGACATGCTTGGGGAGCCTCTCAAAGATACTGTAACAGAAAAAAAGCAAGGTGGCCATGTGAAACTGATACGTTTTGGTAGAGTTGTCAGCCAGCCAATAGGAGCACCTGGTACCGAGAGAGCCAGAAACAGAAGGAAGAAAGACAGCCCAAGAAGTTGTTGTTCCATAGTGAAGCTGAAAGGGATGAGAAAGCTGTGGATAATTTCCTGGAAAAGAAAGAACATTTAACAGGAGGATTAAAGAAGCAAATGAACTCCAAGCATAAAGAGGCCGAAGTGAGGAAGCTCCAGTCCCAGGCTCCCGGTCTACAGATGAGGCATAGATGCTGCTGGGGTGACTTTGAACAGACGAAACCACACCCTCTAGCCACAAACTGGCAGGGAGTATCCAAGCTGGAGAGTGAACTGGCGAACATCAGTCCTTGCATTAAAGATATAAAGAGGATAAGTCAGAGCTGCAAAGATAAGATGACGGGTCTAAAAGAAAAGATGCATCCGGTGAAAGACAAGGTCACAGAAACCTTTAATGTCTGTGATGTACCCCCAGGGAAGCGACTGTATGGAGAAACGCATACTCATACCAAAGTACGAGAAGTACTTTTCAAGGGTCCCTGGGGCAGGACACTCGGAGAGATGGGCGGGCCGGTGTCCTACCCTCAAAGTTTAAGTGTCAGCAGGCAGAACGGCAAAGAAAGCAGTGATGAAGAAGGTAAGCTGCGAAATGGAAATGATGATGATGATGATGATCCTAACGAAGGAGTATTGGAGACCCTACAGAAAGGTCTGAAGGGAGCCTGACAAGCTCAAGGGGTCACAGAGGTTGACCAAGAGTTGTACAGATCGACCGCAGGGAACCAGCTGCTATCTGAGCCAGACACAAGTACCCAAATGGGTGAGTTGAAAGAGCAAATGAATAAAGTGGAAAAGTGTGCAAGGTGGAAAGCAGCCCAAATTCCTACAATGGAGAATACCCTCAGCGGTGGAAGACCAGAGGTGTCACAGATGTCGCAGAGTGAAGGTAGAGATGTCACGATACAAGTTGAGGCTCCGAAGATTCACAGAGCGATAGTGAACCAAGAGGTCACGATCACTAGCTGATCGCATTAGTTACAGAAGAGAACACTGATAGTACAGAGGATGTGTTGGATTGCGGATACGGCCTCACAGCGTTGGACACTCAACCCCATGGTGTCGAGCTGGGGTGGGGGATATGTGGTGAAGTGCCATCAGGGGTCAGAAGAGAGCTCTACTGAAGACTTTTCCCCAGGAGTGAGAGAGTTAACAACCTGCTCAAAAGGCAGGGGTGTGGCTGCAATCAAGGCCCTGCTACCTTCAGTTGGAGGATTGTTTGGAAGTGTGGAACCTGTGAATAGGAAGCCTGAGACAGCTCTGTGTGTCGAGAGAGAGGTCAGGGAGACCTGGAATGCCAGTCTAGCTGCCTGGCAGTGTACAGCCAACTCAGTTGAGAGACAAGAGTGTCCAGCGTGATCGGAGAGGTCAAAGAGACACAGCTCCTCTGCAGATGGAGTGCAGATCCTGAAGGGAGTGGACTCTAAAACAGGCAAGTGTGCAGGCCTGTGTTTTGGACTATATTATGAACTGCAGAGTAGAGCAGTGAGGGAACTGCAGATAAAAGTATAGGTAGTGCTTCAAAGAGGAGCTAGGATTTATTTTCTTTTGATTATTTTCTTTAATGCTGACAAATAAACCTCAAGTTCTGTTAAACCTTACAAAAGGCTCCAGAGTACTCCAATGTGGTGCTGGAAAACAAGGCACGGATCCTGAGAGTGACAGTGAATCTGTCACAAAAAAAATAATAAAAAAATAAAAAAAAAAATATATATATATATTTTAAATTTGTCTTTGTTTCTGTGAAATAATACAGTTTGTTGCCTAAAGGTGGTGGACACCGCCCTTAATAAGCTTTCATTGTGTTCTGTTGGCCCCATTTGTGAGCATGCCACACTTGAGTTAAAGGAAAAAATCTGGCAGAGAGAATTCATAGACATTTTTAGTTGGCTTCCGCTTGATCAATTCTTGGAATTGAAGCATGATGATATGAGAGAGGTTAGTAAGAAAGAGGAGCGTAGACGAAGGTTTAGAAAAATCCCAAAGACATTTGCAAATCGGCTCCAGGCGTATGCCAGTTCATCCGTCTTCCCATTACCTCTTGGGTTGTCATATCAGACAGTTTTGCGTGGATCTGTGCTTGCCCATGGGCTGCGCTATATTTTTTGCATATTTTGAGAAGTTATTTAGTTTCTCCACTGGGTTACTAGTCGTTGGGCAGGGTTAGATTTCGTTAGTTCATTACTTAGATGATTTTTAGTTTTTTGGACCGTTGGATTCCTGGCATTGCGCACACCTTTTAAATTGTTTTTTTTCTGAAATGGCAGCAGAATTCGGTATTCCATTGGCGTAAGAAAAGAAAACGGAGGGCCCTTCTCATGTCATACATTTTTGGGGTTTACAGGTTGACACACTGGCAATGGAATGTAAGTTGCCGTTGGACAGACATATCGGTAAATAAATGTTGTGTGTCCATATTGTTGCGCAAATCAAAGATTGACCAGTTAGGTAAGGGAAAGGTTTTTGTGTTATACCCCATTGGAGGTGCCTGTTGTTCTTATGATTGTGTGTGGCAATATATTAGTACTCGTCCACAAGGTGGGGGGGCATGGGTGTATATACATATGCATGTATGTGTATATATAAGCTATTTTATGGCCTGTGCATGTGATTAGCTGTATCCCACCCCCAGAATTATTCTGGCTAATACACCCCTGGTGGGGGTAATCTTTTATTCATAACAATGGGTCCAGTATGTCTATATTTCAATTTCAAGCAGTTTTTAAATCATGCATTTCAGGCCTTGGTTTGGACCCGGTTCAGTTTGGAACTCATTCTTTCAGAATAGGGTCTGCAACGGAGGCGGCTAATCTAGGTTTCGAATCCAGCGTAGTTCAGTGAACTGGGAGGCGGAATCTAATGCTTTTCGTGCTTAAGTTCCCCCTCATTTGTTTCTTTTCTTCTAGGTTATCCTTTCCAACTATGGATTGTGGGTCATTCTTTTATTTACTGGGGTAGAGGAGCGGTGGCTATACATAATAATGGTATGCAGCTGGGTTTTCAGGCCACAGAAATGCATATCAGATGGTTTGGTGTAAGGGGTATGAGACCTGACGCATCCACATATTACATGAAAGATGGCGTGCACCTTAATGAGGTGGATTTTCAACTGTTTAACTATAATTTGAAGGAAATTATGGTGGAAAATAAATATGTCACCTCAACTTTGAGTAGACAGTTTTTTTTTTACCTGATGAAGCAATAGTCATGGTCATTCCTGGGGGGGGGGGGGGGGACTGTTGGACTATTTGGGGGGGGGGGGGCTAGATTAACATAGGCTAGTATTGCCCCGATTGCATGAGTTGGTTGATATTGATTGTGGTGTGGTTGTATTCTGTATGGCTTATGATGGTAATGAAGGTCTCTTCCTCCAGCCACCAAGGGTCCCCGAAAGGTGACAATAAGCCCCCTGGGACGCCTGCTGTGTTTGGTCTTCCACCTACTCAAAGCCACCTTCCTCCTCTGACTCCTCTTCTTCAGACTCCTCTCTCTGCGTTGCCTCTGTCTGCGTTATTATAAGGTGTGTACTGTTAAGTAGTACTATTCCTATCGGTTTAATCTCTGTTACGTCCACTATTAGGGGACGTGTATATGGCATGGATTTTTGGAACAGGGAGGTGGAAAAAGATGCTTGGTCGGACCTCCTACTTCGAATTTGGGGCACTGCACGTGCAATGTAATGTGCCACCAGATAGGAGTGGTGTATTAAGTTGTACTATTCATTCCTATCAGTTTCATACCTGTTACGTCACCTATCAGGGGACATGTATATGGCATGGATTTTTGGAACAGGGAGATGGAAAAAGATGCTTGGTCGGTCCTCCCACTTCAAATTTGGGGCACTGCGCGTGCAATCTAAGGTGCCACCAGATATGAGTGTCACTGTGCACTGGCAGAAGTTGGCAGAGTAGATGCAATAAGCTTCACACACACGCCTGTAGGCAGGCAATTACTATTCAATCTATTACAGTCAAAAAAGTGTACACTACTGTATTAGTGTCACTGTGCACTGGCAAAAGTTGGCAGAGTAGATGCAATAGGCCTCACACACACGCTAGCAGGCAGGCATATGCAATTAGATTACACAGAAAAAAATAAATAAAAAAAATAAATTATGTTCTAGCCCTAAAAAAGGCTTTTAGGGTTGCTGTCCTTGCAGCAGATATCAAATGAGTCCTTCAGGTGTGTAGTGAAAGCTAAACTCACAGCCTGGCTATCTATTTCCCTATTAAATCAGCTGCAGGTAGAATATATGTCCTCTCTCAACGAATGTAGCTTCAGAATGACTCTAAAATGGAGGCTGTCCTTCAGATGGAAGGCCCTGGAAGGGACTGTATGCTGCTGATTGGCTGGAATGTGTCTGCTGACTGTAAGGTGCAGGGTCAAAGTTTCCTCAATGATAAAGAATAGGGGGCGGACCGAAAAGCGCCGTTCGTTGCGAACGCGAACATGCGAAAATCGCCGTGAATAGTTCTCCGGCGAACTGTTCGAGACATCACTAGTCTTAATTAGGAAAGTAAAATATGTTTCTTTAAAGAAACTCTGGAGAGCCCATCTCAAAGCATTGGATTAAGACATTAAAACCACTGTATATGTACATTAATACAAATATACATGATCATTTTGTATATAAAGTTCCTCTTTCCAATAATGACTTGCATAGGAAATATACAGGTAGCAATAAATCCCATATATGACCCACCTTCTCCAGCATTATTTCTGTGCTTTGCTTTCTATGCTGATGAACAGACGGGTAAAACAAGCACATTTGCTGTAATGACTTTGCAGGTGAGCTCTCAGATCGCTTCACTCACACACCCCTGTAGCTGCTTCAATAGTAATGGACCCAATACATTTTTCTGTTTGGATCTTGGTGGAGAAGCAAGTAACAGTTTGCAAAAGTCCCATCTTAGACAGGTTGGTAGGCTTTATTCAGAAAGAGTAGAGATTTCTCGGATCTACTCTATTTCGATGCTGCACACAGGCAGAACACTGGTGTTGAATGCTGCTCTACAGCACCACCTGGTGGTGAAAAAAATTCACTGCAGGCTAAGAACTATTTCCATCTCCGACGTGTCACAACTTGACGGCGCTGAATTGTCAATGAGGTCATCGATATGTTCGGATCGGGCACTCGGCCCCCCAGGACCTCGGGCGTACCTCTCATAGCTCAAGGCCTCTTCTGTTGATGCGCCTTATAAGCCACATTGTGTACGGCTGAATAGACAAGGACCATGTCCGCCTTTAATTGTGCTAATTTCTATGTATTTCTATCAATTGTCTCATGTAATCTGCTAATTTCACTATAGGAGACGTCTCTTCTCATATGGGTCATATACTATAAAGAGTGAGGTGTTGGGGGTGGTTTTCTTATCAAAGATACTGGAGTGGGTTGCCAGCTCCTTCTCCAGTGGACCCTGATTTGTCTTTGATATGACCTGCCCATCTTGCGTAACTCTACATGGTTTAGCTCACAGCTTCACTGAGGTACACAAGTCCCATCACCACAACAAGGTAACGACCCAGAAGGGGATTGCATTATTACTATGACATCATTTGTAAAAAGAAGAAAATATTATTGTCTCAGTTATTGTAGAATCTGGATAAAGTGAGACATATTCTCACTAAAGAACCTTAACCCTTACCCTAACCCTAACGCTATGAAATTGAGTTAAATATCAGATTAAATTCAGTAAAATCTCAGCAGCGCCATCTAGTGGCCGCTCACCGCCACTGGTAGCGGACGCCCAACAGAAGAGGTCCTAAGTTACAAAATAGTTATTCCTGAAGAAGGACACTAAAAAGCAACCAAAACAAGGATGATATATCTAATACCACACGTGGTTATAAACATGCTATGTTCAGGAGAGTTAGAGGTGCATCATTTTTACTGTATTTAAAAGTTTCAATATTTTTTCTTAATTTTATCTATTTTTTATACAGTAACGTAACTAAAAGTGGTATAAAATAAATATCTGATGCAATGTTTAACTCAGATATAAGATTTTAGCATTACATCTTCCTAATCTTTTATTTCAGATAATCAATTCAGCCCGTTCCTGTTTTCTGCCCAGGGAAGAAAAGCAAGAACTGCTGAATAGACGATACGGCTCTCATGGAATAACAAATGTATAATCAAGAGTTGGCATTAAAAACACCAGCCTATATTCACTAAAACTGGCATCCAATATAAAGTGTATCTTACTAAATTTAGTAGATGCTTTTCAACATGTATGATTTGTACAAATGGATATGAAAATTTCATTTGTCTTCCATCACATTATTGATATATCATTAACCATTTGACTGTTTTTATAACTTTCAAGTGTACTTAGTCTGGTATTTTTTGCAAATATATTGACAGGCGTCATCATATCATGGGTATAGGAACTAGTGGGGATGAGGGGGATAGGAACAATTCCCCCCAGATTTTTCAATGTGTGTGTTTGTGTAGTAAGCAGTGGTGTGGTATTTTTATACTATATGCGCTATCCTACACAGATTTTCTTTGGCTCCTATATGCATGGGCATCATAATAGTAAATGTATTGTTTCAATGCAACATCGTCTAAACATTTAAGAGATATTTTGTCTTAGCATTTGTTATTACTAGTACACCATGCTGTACATTAGTGCAGACACACAGCATGTCACTGTCTTCTTACAGCATTGCACTGGTAGTGTGGATCTCCTCTCCTGTGAATGTGACCTTAGATTGTAGTAGATATTAGGTGACAGCTGTGAAACAAGGCACCCTACATGAAAAAGAAAATAACCTGTTACACTAAAGTGTAAAATGTGTGTGTGTGTGTATATATATATATATATATATATATATATATATATATATATATATATATATATATACATATATAAATATCAACTATAATAGTTGTCAATCTGCGAGTTGTCGTCACGCTTTGCGGCCCTCGTTGCAGGGCTCACAATGAGCTTACTGCGAGGCCCACATGGCTCTCCCTGTCCCACTGATGCTCGTGAGGCCCACAGTACAGCGTTCTACATCACCACCGGCTGCACTGAGTGCCATAGGCCTTCACTGCGAAGCCCGCACAACTATGAGTTTGATGGAGCCCGGCCTAGGAGAAAAACCTCCCTTTCACCCCGCTGGAGCATCAACCATCACTTTGCACCCCCAGCATAGCAAGGCCTAGGATAATAACCTTCCCTACAACTCCTCTGCCCACCAGAGTATCCACCACCATCAGGGGCTCCATCACTTTGCACCCCCAGCAGAGCCGCAGCATCGCAAAGCACGTACCTGGATGCAACCCTGCCAGCAGCGCTGCACTTCCCGTCTTCTCCTTTGTGGCTCCCGTCCTCTGACCGTAACTACTTTCTGGATCATGCCAAGCAATGCGCAGGCGGGATGCGCATGCGCAATGCACGACTTGATCCAGAAAGTCGTTCTGGACGGTGGACGGTAGTCGCAGAGGAGGTGAGTGCGGTGCTGCTGGCAGGGTTGCAGACACAGGAGGGGGAAAAGCAGGTACGGGAGGGGGGAAAGGAGACAAGGGAAGAAGTGGGAAAAAGACAGGAGAGAGGGAAAGGAGACATGGGAGAGGGAGGTGGGGAAAAGACACAGAGAAGGGGGGGGGAATACACAGTTTATAAAGCTATATCATACCGCTAGTAGAGACAAACACACAGGAGAGGGTGGAAAGAGACACAAGGGGGTGGAAATAAGGGGAAAAAAATAAAAGGCCAGGGAGAGGGAAACAGAAATTAACACAGAAGTCAGAGAGTAGGGGGGGGGGGGCAAAGGCTCGCAATGAATGTCAAAGGTGCTCATTGTGAGGCATGAATGTGGCAGATTGGCCAAGGCCAGCAATGAGCAGCAAAGCCGCTCATTGTGTGGCTCGCGATCGATGAAGACACTCATCACGAGGTCCTTAAAGTAAATGCTGGGAGGGGCTCACAATGAGCGCCAAAGGCGCTCATTGCGAAATGAGCACCAAAGGCACTCATCACAAGGCCCACAAGTTACAAGGGGGACAGCCAAGCATTGACTGGCAAAAAGCATTGTCAGCTTCCAAATATTGTTGCTGTCACATTCGGTGTGTATATATATATATATATATATATATATATATATATGTATATATATATATATATATATATATATAAAGAGAGAGAAATACATATGTAAACTGAATTAAGTTGCATAGTTAAAATATTTCAATGACATTGAAAAAAATGCCTAGATTGTCCCTTTAAGATGGCAGATGATTATATATGTAATATGCCACAATCAGAGTCAGATCTACCTTTATGGAGTCAATAGGCAGTGAAGTGGAGGAGCCCCTGCGAGTGAGTACACAAGGTACGCACAGACCATTTTTGCCTGTCTGTACTTGTAAGTTCCTTTTCCAGTTGTATCTCTCTTGTTCTAGGTGGTTACCCCCTAGTAGCCAGTGAATGAACTACAGCATTATATATATATATATATATATATATATATATATATATATATATATATATATATTTGTTTTCCAATAATTTTTATTGACTCCCAAAGGTTTACTCTCATGACCCACGCCTTCAACAATTTTCCATTTTCGGTAAAATACAAAAAAAATTATTATAAAACAAAAGCTAATCAGGAAAACAAAGGGAAAACAAGAACACAACTTACAACATTTCCAAGAGTATCTGAGTAAAAGAGGGGGGAGAGGTAGATTGTGCTGTAGCCTTTCAGTTTTGGATTCCCCTTACCCTCCAAAACGACTTCCCCACCTCCAACATCCCACGGCACGCCCACAGATGTATTCCCCGTCAACTTTTTTGTCCGGTCTCCAGCGAGGGTTCCCCGTCATGCGTCCCCTGGCCAACCCGTCTCCAACCCCCCCCCTGCCCGACCAACCTAGTCTTTCCCTATCCCAGATCTATACTAAGAGTTGATGCAATCTAAGGTTCCCAGGTAGTCAGGAAGCTGGCTTAAGTGTCAGAAACTATATGTATAAGTTTTTCATTAACCATAATAAAGTTTATCTTATTAATGATTTCAAGCAATCTTCCACCTACTGGCAATATGGCTTTTAGCTGCTAATAAAATAGGTTGAAGTAGTCTATCCTGGGGTCTAGTCAGTAAGGGGTGTCGTTGTCCCAAGAGACAAACTTCGATGGAGAGGGTTATTTGGGTAAAACAAAGTTTTGAGGCTAATTGAGTTATTTCGGACCAAATATATTGAGACTTAGGGCAAGTCCACCATATGTGAACAAAAGTCCCTGTCTCCAAACTTTTACTAAAGCAAGTGCTGGGCTCTTGAGGGTTCATCCTGTGGAGTCTCTACAAGGTAATATAAGTTCTATGAAATACTTTCAGCGAAGTTTCTAGCAGGCTGTAATTATAGGAGCCCCTAGCTAGTCTCCGGCTGATTTGGGTAAATTGGGGTTTTATTACGCCATATGAATCTCATAATTTGCCTTTGGAAGTCGTCTAGGTCTTTTATGGGGATTTTAACTGGCAATGATCTGAAATAATATAGAATTCTAGGGAGAATGTTCATTTTGACTGTGTGAATTCGGCCAGACCATGAGATGCAGAACTTGTTCCAACTCTCTAGGTCGGCGGATAATTCTTTAAAAAGGGCCAGGTAGTTGACCCTATATAGGTCAGTGATGTTGGGGGTAATTTTTATTCCTAGATATTTTAAGTATTTTTTGGGCCAATAGAAATTGAATTGAGTTCTTTAGCCATTCCTTGTCAGGCTGTGGAAGGTGCAACCCCAGGATTTCTGATTTGTCTTCATTAACTCGTAAGCCTGAGATAGAGCTACATTTATTTAATATTTCCATAAGGGTTGTAATGGAGATGGAGGGGCGGGTTAAAGTACATAATAAATCGTCCACGAAGAGACAGCACTTATATTCGTGGTTACTTAACTATAGACCCCGAGTCGCTGGGGAGGCCCTAATACTCTGAGCCAGTGGCTCCATAGCAAGGACAAATAGGAGTGGGGATAGATGACATCCCTGCCTTGTAACCCTTTGAATGTTTAAAAGTGAGTTCTTTGGGCCAGGTAGTTTTAAAGTGGCTTTAGGTGAGTTATACTATGTTTTGAGGAGATGCCTTTGATACCAAATTTTGCTAGCACTGCATATAGGTATGGCCACTCCAACGAATCAAATGCTTTCCCAATGTCTAAGGCCAGGGTGCAGAGAGGGGTTTTTGAGTGTCTGGCAAGGTGTAGTATATTTAGCAGTCTCCTAATGTTGTCCCCCACCTGCCTGTGTGGGATAAAGCCTGCTTGATCTTTGTGGACGAGCTTGGGCAGGAAACTGGAGACCCTATTCGCCATTAATTTAGCCAGTATTTTAATATCCCCATTATACAGGGAAATAGGGCGATAATTCTTGTCCTCCATCGGATCCCTCCCTGCCTTGGGAAAAAAGACCAGACTTGCCTGGTTTAATTCCGGTGGCATCTGCTCCCCTCTTAGAATAGCGTTGTATAGTGTTACTATTTGATAAGTCAAGACATCTCCAATTTTTTTATAATACAAATTTGAAAAGCCATCCAGCCCTGGTGATTTGCCTAGTTTGAGAGATTTAGTGGTGTCTTTGACTTCATCTTCGGTCACTTCGGAGATAAGAAAATCTGCGCTTCCCAAGACGGGGAGGTCCAGCCCCCCAAGAAAACCAGCCAGGGAATCTGCCTGAACATGGGAGGTGTAGATATCCTGGTAGAATGTACGGAAGGTATCCTGAATCTTGGCCTGGCTTATTGTATCTGAGCCCGACATTGTTTTAATCTGGGTGACCCTAGATTGTTAGTATCTGGCGTTCAATTTATTGGCTAACAGGGGGCCTGGTTTGTTTGCCTGGGTGAAGAATTTGCTTTGGGTTTTCCTCATGGCCTTCTCTGTTTGAGCGGATAGCATGTTATCTAATTCTAATCTAATCTTGTCAATCCGCTGGCAGACTAGATCAGACTGTTGTTGTTGGTTTTGTTTTTCAAGGGTAAGAAGTTCTTTCGTCTGTAGATTTTCTCGTTCTCTCATATTTTTCTTATAGCATGAGGATAACCATAAAAAAGTACCTCTTATAAACGCCTTATGTGCCACCCATAGCCACCCTATGCTGGTGGAAGGGTTCGTATTAGTATGAACATAGTCCTTCACTTCTTTAGTGATTTGGTCTAGCACACTCGGGATTGTCATTAAGACACCACGTGTATGGCATATCGAGGTTGGGGTTGAGATTCAAGCCCAATGATGACTATGGTCTGCCCACGGGCCGGGGGTAATATCTGAGAATGTGGCTTGTTCTAATAATGTGGCATCTATTACAAGTGTGTAAATCCGCGAGTAGGACTTGTGTGTTGGTGAGTAGAACATGTATTCCCTCTCTTGAGGATGGAGTCCCCTCCAAGCATCCACTAAGTCCAATTTCAACAACAGGTGCTTAATTTGTTTGACTTTGTCTGGGGATCGATTTTCTTCCTGCCCTTTGGGCCTATCCAGATCTGGGTTCAAAACCAGGTTTAAGTCCCCCCCCAATGATAATTATGCCAGTTTCCTGGCAATCTAATGTCTCCAATAAAATTATAGCTTTGTGGGGGGCCGCAGTAGGGGCATAGATCAATACCAAGGTTAACTTAGTGTTTTGTAGGGTACCAGTAAGAATCACAAAATTGCTTTCTTTATCTATTTTTTTGTGGGTTACTTTAAATGGGATTTTTTTGTGGATCAATATCAATGCTCCCGCTCTTTTAGTTTCCTGGTTAGAGTTATGGAAGGTCGGGTAATATTTGTGCAAAAAAGAAGGGGTTTTGCCTCGTGCAAATTGTGTCTTTCCTATATGTAATAAAAGCTTTCCTCTTTTTATTAGGTGAGTTAAAGCCTCTGACAGTATGGGTGATAAAAGTGTGTTGTGAATTAGCCATGTGGGGGTGTGGAGGTCCACAGGGACTCCAGGTGTGCTGTTACCCTAGTAGGCTCAGAGACGGGGCGACCGACGAGCGTCCGCAGAGGCCCTGGCACCCCTCCCCGGAGAAACGGAAGAGCCAGACTGGAACACCTAGGAGCGCCCCCAAGGAAGGTGAAGGGAGAGAAATCGTTCAGTACAATGGAGTAAATATATTTAACTCTTGGGACGAAAAATATTCATAGGCAACAAAATACAAACAACTTTATCCTAAACAATTTTAACATTACGGTTCTGAGTGTAGAGTCCCATTGGGGGCTCCAGCAGGCATTATCTTAGCTACCTCAAACTACTGCATAATTGCAATCAAAAGAGATTGAGATTTTAGTCTAGCCTCGTAACAGACCATGATGCTGGTATATTAGCAATTTAATTTTTACCAAGAGACGCTGTGCATCCTAGGCTTTATGTGAAAATATATAAACTTCTAATGGCCTCGGCCTACACCGCAAATCTGTTAGCTCTAAACACTTTATCTATAGGCCAAATTAGTAAAATGTTCTGACTATGTTTGTGAGTTAAACAAGTAGAAATTACAACAATCGTCCATCAGTCGAAGCTTAAGTTTGTCCCAGCTTGCTTGTAAGGCTGGCCGAAGGATCCGGACGTAGGGCCAGCTGAGAGTCTAAATTTGAAGTTGGACGATGTGGATTCTTGGCTGTTGACCAGGCTTTGGAGGGTCTTGGGTTGGGCGCCTGTTCATGAACTGGGCATACCTCGTCAGTGGTCACCAAGTGGAGTCGATGTAGAAGTTTGGTGCATTCTTCAGGCGTATGAGTCTAGTAGGTAGTCCCCTTATGTTGAAACGAGAGGGAAAAAGGAAAGCCCCATCTGTATGGTATTTTGTGTTTAATGAGGATGGCTAGGGCCGGCTTCATTGCTCTGCGTTTTTCCAATGTCCTTGGGGATAAGTCCATGTAGATTTGAAGCAATGCGCCGTCTGGTCCCTTGATGGCTGGCATTTTCCTTGTAGCATTAAGGATCAAATCTCTGGTTCTTTGCCTTAGGAAACGCACAATTATGTCCTTAGGAAGGTTTTGGTTTCTTAAGGCCCCCAGGGCTCTATGAGCTCCCTCTATCTCCCAAGAGCTGTCTGCTACTTCTGGCAGGATATTTGAGATCACAGCTGTTAGGTATTGCATTAGGTCCGGGACTATTTTCGGTACCTCGCGTACTCTGATTTTGTGTCTCCTCGATCTATTTTCTAGATCGTCCATTTTGTCATCTAGGAGTGATACATTAGCTGTCAGGGTAAAGATTTCGTCTCTGTCCTGTTCCTGGGCTTCCAGAATTGTATAAGTTGTTTCCTCTAGGAGGTTAGTTCTTTGGCCCAGTTCGTAGAGGTCTTCCCAGATGTCTTTCACCAATTGGAGGCTGAGAGGGGGGTACCTCCAGTTTGTTAAACAGTTCCTGTAAGCTCTTTGAAGGTAGACTTTTTTTTGATTTGCCAATTTTCCACAGAAGAAGACAATTTCTGTGTACGTTTGTTCGTCAGAGCTATTTTGTAGATGAGATAGCGCATTCGTGAGGGGTCACCTCTGAATTAAATCATTCAGAGCAAAGAGTAAGTGGCTAATTCAAGGAGAGCCTTCAGCCTGAGTGGAGTCGTCCAGAGCCTCCCATCTCTTAACTCCCTATCCCATGGTATCTGTGAGGGTGATATCAAAGTTTAAACCCTAACTAGCCCTAGGAAATGTACAGACAGCTTAGACCCTGCAGCTCCCAGGCCCAAAGTTGTTCATGCAGTTTAAGATAGCCTTCTGTCTCCCGGCTTGTGTTCTGTTAAAGTATATTCAGCGACTGTAGGGCTTAAGAAGTTTAAAAACGGAGAAAATGTTCATAGAATAGAGTAAGTTTCATTAGGCTTCATATAACATATACTGTCCCATTAGCTGAGCACGTTGGCTGTGTGGGTTTGTTGGGATTCCTCTATTCTTTACTTGAGTTTCTCTGCGGGATGAGGAAGAGTACCTGGTGGCCCTTAGATGTACTATTAGAAGCCTCAGGCCCTCTTCTCCGTGCCCCTGCTCTCTCCGGGTGCCTGGGGCCTAATGGGTGGCTGCTGGATTAAGTTGTATCCTCCCCCACTCAGGGACTGTTCCGGCACCACCTAGAGCACTGTGAGGTGGTGCTGCCCTGCCAGGACACGGAGCCTGTCTAAGCTGCGTCTGCCATTTTAGGAAGCTGGCTCCACCCCGTTCATCTCCTATTCCCTCAGAGTGAAGATGGCCGCCCGTCCACTGGCGGGAAAAGCCCACGTGGGAATAAAAGCATGGGTCCTCTCTCTTTCAGAGAACTTCTGCCCGGTCCCAATGGCCCTGTCTCTTCTACCCCACCGGGGGGGGCACTTGCCTGGGGCTGCGTCAGAGCTCAATGCGGCCTTGCTGCGGCAAAGGGGCCCCAGACGGTACCTCCGCCACGTGGAGGAGGATGGTGGCTTGCTGCCCTGGAGCTGGACCCGCTCCATTCCCTGTGCATCCCGGAGCTCTGGCTGCTTGCCCCCTGCCGCCTACCCAGCTTCGGAGATGAGTACGTCTGGTGCTGGGGGTGCCCTTGTATAAATAGCCCTGGCTGATACAGACTCCCCCGTGGGCTCTTGCTCATCTTCCACCTCTGTGTCTCTCGGTGCCGCAGTAGGTCCCCCCTCGTGGGTCTCTTCTCCTTTAAGACTCCTTTTGCTGCTTCCGAGGTCCTGTCTGGACCCCCCACCAGTCCTGGGGAACACAGGGAGACGCAGCCACGGGAGGAAGGATGATGCAGGCCTCAACCTCGTGGGGCTATTGCCCGGCTCTATCTGTTGGTCTTGGTGTCTTTATGCTCCTCTTCCTCCCCTGTAACTGGTAAAGTTACTTTGGGGATGATTTGGCCAAATTTGGCTAAGGAAAACCCTATTTAGTGTTTTTTTGAGAGAGAGCAGCTCTTCAGCACGTCTGCTCCCTTCACTTGGCTAGACACGCCCCCATTATATATATATTTTTTAAGCCATGAACCATTTGTTTATACTGTTCTAGAGATCTGTGACATGGATAGATAATAATTCTAACTGCTGTGCCCAATCAGGCATAGGTGACACAGCTCATGAATGATCCATGTTGTTGAAGGGGTTTGTGAATTCTCTATTACAGGAGCAACACTAAAACCACCATATCAGAGAGGCCAGAAGCCATCGTCACAGAGTCTCTGGTCAGCAGGCAGCAAAAGAGTTATACACATTAAGCAAAAGATTAGTCAGTATTGTTTTGTAAACTAAATCATTTTATGAAAGAGTGTCCAAAAACAACAATAACCATGTGTTATAGAGGATGGTATTTAGAAAATACACTATCTCTAGGATTTTATATTTTTTGTTTATCATAAGAAAATTCTAATTAATAAAATCTAAAAACAAAGATCCTGCAAAAAATAATATGAAATATAGCCAGAAGATGAAAGAAGTAAAAAAATGTAACATAAAAATCTTGTAATAAATGGAGACCAATTAAATCCTAAATACAATATTTTCTCTTAGTCCTTGTGTGCTCTATTTGAAAGAACATTGGTATATATTTATAGACATATACCTTATATCACACGTTAGACAATTTTCACATGACTGGATTGTATGGTTTGGAAGATTTGATAAAAAGACCACTTTACAATGGGAAAGTATCTGCTTTAAAACTTCCAGTCTGACTAAGAATATAATTAAGTAGGGAAAAAAGTCATATAGATAGATTTTAATAATAAAAAATATTATTTATGCTTCTGTTAGACCCTGGAGGCATCCATGAAACTTTGGTGCGCGATGTGTGTGTTAGACCCTGGAGGCATCCATGATACTTTGGTGTGTAATGTGTGTTAGACAGAGTTTACACTTCTGAAAAGCAGTGATTGGTGTTGTGTCAATTCCATCAAATACTCCTGACCTCTCCATGTCTCCTCCTCTCTTACTCCTCCCTTCACTAATAGATAAACAATCATACCTTCATGATTCAGTTAAATCTCCTAACTGGTGAATATTCCATCCTATGCTATGCTTTAAAGCTGTGTGAGGCAGCAGGCATATGCCAAAAATTAACCATGTATGAAGTGGTAATGGATTAAAGAGTAAAAAAATGCATTATGAACGCATTTGCATGTCCCTGCACATTACAACCCTAGGTACCCTCTGGCAAACAGACCTCTAAGGATGTTCTAATAGCCAAAAAGACTCTCTAATAAAAGACAATATAACTTGATTACTGGGGTGGACCAAAATTTTTAACATGGACATATGGCCTAGTGTTCTTCAAACTCCTGGTTATATGTCAGACCCCAGAGCCCCTTTTCCCTGGGTAACACAAGCCCAGGATGCTTTTTGTCACTTCTACTGTTTTTTGGCAGTTGCCATATGCATATAATGTGTCTTAGAGTGTATATAATACGCAGGGCTAATAAAAATATTTTGAGGGTAGTACCACGTTAAGATTAACCACTAGCCACTTCCACTAGCCAACTGCGGTTCACAGTTTGCTCCCAGTTCAAGGATCTTTCCAGATCTTTGAGTGGACGCAACTCTGGGTAGCATTAGGAAAGGCTCCATCGACTTCTATTGGGAGATCCACAGTTCGATTGAGTCATCAAGTGTTATGAACAGAAGAGACCACTGGACTGTTTGGGGTTCATCAGTTATTATATGTGTGGTTAGAAAGTACTAACAACTTGCTTAACAGTTATATCATGGGTGTAATGCATATCACATATATAGTTGTGAGCGTACGAGTTGTTGCTAACGCTGCGGGCTCGCGAAGCGAGGGCCGGGGCTTGCGTAGTGAGTCGCGGGCCTCGCGTAGCGAGGGCCGCGGCTCACGTAGCGAGCCCGCGGCCCTCGCGAAGCGAGGGCACTGTGCCAGCTTCTCAGTTGCTGGCATGGAGCGCCGAAGGCGCTCCTTGCCAGCAACTGAGGACCCTCGCAAAGCGAGGGCCTCAGTTGCTGGCTTGGAGCGCCGCAGGCGCTCCATGCCAGCACCTGAGGACATCGCAAAGCGAGGTCTTCAGTTGCAGCAACTGCGACCCTTGCAAAAAAAAGTTTACGTCGCAACACATTACGACACTCGCAAACAACATACGACACACGTTCACACACATTACGACACTCGCAAACAACATACGACACACGTTCACACACATTACGGCCTCGCAACACTCGGACGCAACTCGCGAACATTACAAAATTACAAACACAATACATACACACAGCACATACATAAAAACCTTACCTACACAAACAGGAAGCACCCAGGACCTCAAAAATGCAACTTACAACTTAATTGCACTCAAAATAAAAGAGTTTAGACACTAAATAGTTTGTTAAGCGACACAAAAAATGGCCGACGAATAAAACGAAAACGAGGCTACACACGCAAACACCATACGAGACACGTTACCACACATTACGACTTTGCAAACATCGGACGCAACACGCCGACATACAAACATTTAAAACTTAACAAAGACACACAACAAACACATAAAAAGCTTACCTACAGCAAGAGGAACCAGCCAGCACCTCAAAAATACAAGTTACACCTACATTTAAATCAAAATAAACACTTTACACACTAATACCATCGCTAAGCGAGAGAAAAAATGGCCGACGAACAAAACGAAAACGAGGCTTCAGACGTAACTACACTACACTTACTCGCAATAATGAAACACATACTATGCGGAACGTATCACAATCAGATTAAACACCATTTTGAACAGTAATACGCAGAAAATGGCGGATGGAACGCAAATTGTAAGCTGGAACGCAAATAGCGCATGCGTATTGCGTTCTAACGGTCTCACTTTCCAGAACTTTCTACAAGTTTATAAATACTGCCTATTTCAAACAAAAAAATACATTTCTCCTCAGGTGATCAACGGAGTGACTTCTGAGATAACTGCTGCTTTTACTTGAGAAGACAATTCTTTACTAATTTACTACTTTACATTGTGCAAATTACAACTGAGAGGTAAGCTATAATATATTACATTTTATTATCAGGACAGGTCAAACAAATAAAAAAAAAAATAGGATTTATGTAGTCATCATCTATGGCACATTTATGTGTATAGGCTCACAAAAAAAATACGGTTCATTTAACAAAACAACAAAAAAACATAATTTAATATTAAACAGAGCTTTATGTATAGTGACATCTGACACGCACATATATGTCTATAATGTATAGTGACATGTGACACGCACATATATGTCTATAATGTATATTGACATCTGACACGCACATTTCTGTGTATTGCCCCTTCATAGTGACATGTGACACGCACATATATGTCTATAATGTATAGTGACATGTGACACGCACATATATGTATAGTGACATGTGACACGCACATTTCTGTGTATTGCCCCTTCATAGTGACATCTGACACGGACATATATGTGTATAATGTATAGTGACATGTGACACGCACATTTCTGTGTATTGCCAATGCAACAAAATTAGCTTACAACAAAATCAGTAAACAACTACATTTAAATGACATTATATGTCATGTATACTGATATGTCACATGCACATATATGTGTATCATCTATAGTTACATCTCACACACAGACATTTATGTGTGTTGGAAAAAAAAAATATAAGGTTAATTTAACCATTTAAATTTGACTCATGTATACTGATATGTCACACGTACACAAAATAATTACATTAAACTATGGAATGTGCTTCATGTATGTGACATATGTGTGTAGCCCCCAACAAAAAATAAGGTGAATTGAAAAAAATTACACAACTATATTTAAAATACATTCCTTTTCTGCAATTCAATACATCATATAAAGCTGAATCTTTCTATTTCTTTTAATATTCAAACAGACTCTGCATCAACAGCGTCTCTCAACAATTTGCACAGTGCACTGTGAAGCACAATCCCTTTTAAAGAACACCAACAAAGAAGAAGAGGTAAGATACAACAGGACATTACATGCTCAAAAGGCCATGCTTTGCTAGATGAAAAATTATAAATATACAAATAACTATTTCACTTTCTTTTTCAAACAGACACTACAAGAAGACCGGCGGATTAAGATTGGCAGGAGGGGACCGTCTGTCATTCCAAACTTCAAGCAAGGTAAAGTATTAAGTATAAACAAGAAAGAACCATGAGCCTTATTCAATTGCGACTTCCTCAATTGAATAGGGCTCTATATAAGCACATAACATCTTTTTGAAACAGAACACAATCAAGGTTTTCAATAACTAAAAACTTTGCTCAATAAATATGTTATGTGATTATATAGAGCCCTCTTCAATTGGCAAAATTGCAATTCAATGAGGACCTATATGTCTTTAATGGCCAAGGGCCTCACTCAAATGTGATTTGCCCATTTCAATAGGGCTCTATATAAGCACAGAGCATATTTTTTAAAGGAAATTTTTCTTTTGTGAACACGTTGCTTTTGGATACAAGTTCACTAAATACAAAATTCCGTAAAAAAATATGCTCTGTGCTGATATTGAGCTCTATTCCATTGGACAAAACACAATTGAATGAGGAGCTCACAATATAACAAATGCAGTAACCAAAGGCCCTCATTCAATTGCTATTTTGGACAATTAAATATGGCTATAAATAAGAACTTTTAGGCCCTTATTCTATTTTAACAAATATATGTGATGTGCTTATTTACAACCCTATTCAAATTTCTACATTGTAATTCAATTACGGCCTTAGAGTACTATTACATTGTAAAAAATGCAATTGAATGAGGGCCAAACTATGCAACATATGGTACACACAAAGGACCTCATTCAATTGCAATTTGCCCAATTGAATAGGGCTCTAAATAACAACATAACTATTTCTTTAAAATAAGGTTTTAGTTACTAAAAAAATATCAAAAATACAGTTTTTCAATGACTAAAAACTTATTTAAAAAAATATGCTATGTGCTTATTTAGGGCACGATTCAATTAGCCAAATCGCAATTGAATGACACACAAACTGCTACACACAAAACAGAATTTCTTATTCAATGTTTAACAACCTATAAGCCTTACAAAGAAGCAAAAATAAGAATAACAAAAGTGTTGTGCACCTAATAGCATTGTATAAAAAATCACACAAACTCATAGCAAACTATATTAACATTCTTCTTTAATGTTTAACAACCTATAACCTGTACAATCAAGAAGAAATAAGTTTTGCACAAGTGATGCGCACCAAACAGGATTGTCAAAAACTAACACAAACACATAGCAAACTACCTTAATTATATTATTTCATGTTTCACTAACTATAACCATCCCAATAAAGGTTAAATAACTATACCACAAGTGGTGTGCACAAAACAGGATTGTACAAAAAATAACATAAACACATCTTATTTAATATATCACAACCCACAAGCCTTACTAAGAACCTTCAATAAGAATAACAAAAGTTGTCGGATTGTATAGAAAGTAAAAAAAAACAAAGATAGAAAAAAATAACCATAACTCATACAATACAGTCAAATTAATACATTTTTAATTTCTTTAAAAGACATTTCACTCAAACAACATTTTCTATTTTAGATTACAACAGATACTGCGTCAAGACAATCGGACGAGGACTTTTTCCACAGGACCGGACCATCGGACGAGGACTCGGACCAGACCAGCAGACGAGGAATTTCAACACAGGACCAGACCATCGGACGAGGACTTTCACCAACGGACCACAACATCGGACGAGGGATATCGCCACAGGACCACACCATCGGACGAGGACTTCCAACAGAGGACCACACCATTGGACAACGATTTTGAAACGAGGACCAACAAACATTCGGATTTAAATCACACTTCAACCAAGGTAAACTATACTAACTACTAAAGTATAAAACTAAAGAAACTGCTTTCAGTTGCATCCGTGTCAACAGAAAAATAAAATAATTAATTTACTATCTCCCTTATTTTATTTAAATTGCTACTATGCAATACATAGCTCAATAACCACATCACTTTTTTTTTCAGCAAAGAAGTTTTGCAGTGGTAAATATCTATCCACAAACAAAGTTTTTAATAAATAAAACCATTATTTTAAATAAATATGTTACATGCTTATTTACAGCAGTATTCTATTGGCCAAATTCTTAGCCAGTGAAGACAGGAATTATAAATTTAACTAAATATAAATGATACATTCATGATTTGCCTTTTATTTCACCAATTGTGCACAATAATCTTTAACAGGAATTACAAATTTAAATATACACAATTACATTTTTTTTTTTTTCCTTTACAGATTAATATGGCTGATAACGAGACCAAAGAAGAGAAGAAAAGACGTCAAACTAGAGAAAGACAAGAGAGATGGGCCGCCCAGCAGACACCGGAGGAGAAAGAAATTCGAAGAGAAAAAGAACGCAAAAGACTTGCAAATAAAAGAATATCAGCTGCAAAAATGAAAGATACAACCAAAAAAAATAAAAAAATAATAAAGCATTTACAAACTGTTCCTAAAACATCAGATGACATTTTACAACATACCAGTCAAGACAGACCAAAAAAAAACAACTACAAAAACAAAGCATTTACAAACTCTTACTAAAAACTTACAGGACATTTCAACCGAACAAGTCCAACATATACCACGAAAATCTACGAAAAAAACTAAACATTTAGAACCTGTTGTTGAAACATTTCATGACTTTTCATCTGATGAATATCAAAGTCAACATCCAATATGCTTTGCAAATTGTCCTTTACTGAAGTCTTTAGCAGTAGAGGTTCATAGTTGTGGGGACATGACTACTCAATGTCAATTTTGTGAGGCTTTTGTGAGGCTTATTATTTTAAACAGGAGAGACCCCGAGATGGACAATTTATTAGTTGTTGTCAAAAAGGAAAGTTCAAACTTCCACAAAGGAAACAATTTCCAACCTATTTACTAAATATTATGACTGAACCTACTTTTCCAAATTACAAAAATTTTAAGACAAACATAAGATCCTACAATAGTGCCATATCATTTGCATCTATGGGGGCAACATTGGCTGCTAATGTACCAGGACATGGTCCTTACTGTTTTAAAGTCCAAGGACAAATTTATCATCGGACTTCACATTTACATCCAGAGGAAGGAGAGCAAAGAAAATTCGCTCAACTATATGTCCTAGATACAATGGAAGCTGTTGACCAACGTATGCAGATGGAAGAAAATAAAAAATGCTTACCCAGTGTTTTTATAGAGCTAAATAACATTATGGACAACAATCCCTACAGTAAAGCTTACAAAAAATTGGCAGAAGTAGAAAATGAACAACTACTTCATGCACAAAGACATCAATTACCCATGCCAAAGGTTAATATGGTGCTTAAAAGAGACAGACATACTGATAAACGTCGTTATAACTTGCCAACATCAAATGAGGTTGCAATGGTCTTTCACAATGATGAAGGAGAACCACCATTTCAAAGAGACATTAGAGTATATCCCAGAAATGAGGACCAACCATTTATTAATATTAATATCTTAAGTCCAAATTTAGATCCAATGACATATCCCATCTTTTTCCCACACGGAGAAGCAGGTTGGCAACCAAAATTAACCCTTCCCAGTTACCCAAATGCTAAAGCCAGAATCCGAAATAATGTTTCTATGCTTGAATTTAAAGTTGCTCAAATTGCCATTAGAGATGAATTTAATCCAATTTTATGTGGTGGGAAACTAACACAACAATGGATTATTGATTCATATTTGCAAGTTGAGGCAAATAATTTAAACTTTATCAAATATCAACAAGATAAACTACGTGTAGAACAATATTGTGGACTCATGGACTATGTTGCTGACGTGGCTACAAGCAGAGACATGACAGCTGGCAAAGCCATCATTTTACCATCTTCCTTTCAAGGATCTCCTCGAAATATGAGAGAAAGATACAATGATGCTATGGCTATTGTGACAAAATTTGGAAAACCAGATTTATTTGTGACATTTACATGTAATCCACAATGGCCAGAAATTAATCAAAATCTACTTCTTGGACAAAGTGCTTCAGATCGACCAGATTTAGAAGCCAGAGTTTTTAAGATAAAATTAAATGAATTAATACGTGACTTCACTATAAATCAGTTATTTGGCAAATGTCTTGCTTATGTATATACCATTGAATTTCAAAAAAGAGGACTTCCACATGCACATCTTCTCATAATACTTCAAGAGAAAGATAAATTAGATACTTCGGACAAAGTGGATGCAGTCATAGTTGCTGAACTATCGGATCCAGAACTATATGGTAGACTATATGAGATTGTTACTCATCGCATGATTCATGGACCCTGTGGAGACCTTAATCCACAATCACCATGTATGGAAAATAATCAATGTTCAAAAGATTTTCCAAAAGATTATAGAGAAGAAAGATGCAATTATCATGTTACTGCGAAATATGAACCCAAAAAAAGGCCTATGCAATGGCACAAGATTAATTGTTCAACAATTAAAGGACCATTTTATAGATGCTGAAATTTTAACTGGGACCCATAAAGGAGAGAGAGTTTTCATACCAAGAATAGATTTAGCACCAAGTGAAAGTAGTCTCCCTTTCAAAGAAGACAATTTCCCATTATTATGGCATTTGCCATGACCATTAATAAATCACAAGGTCAAACTTTCAAATCTGTGGGTATTTACTTGGAAGAACCAGTTTTTGCACATGGTCAATTGTACGTTGCGTTGTCACGGTGCAAAAATCCACAGGCTATTAAAGTTTACATTGAAAACAAGGAAAGTCAAGGTGATTTATTAGAAGATGGACGTATTTTTACTAAAAACATTGTCTACTATGAAGTACTATAACTTTGCAGGATACAAATTAAAGATGCCAACATTTTTTAAAAGCATTCCAAAATACATAACTATTGGTTGTTTAATTCAGTCATAATTAATGAAAGTACTGTCTATGAATGATTTGCCTCACAAAATACTTGCCTTGAATTTTTAGTAAAAATTATGTTAAAATGTTAAGTCACTATGTTAATGTTTCTAATGTTACAAGTTTAAAATATATATTTTCAAGTTATTTCATTCAACAGATTACAAAGTGGATGTTAAGAGGTCAAGCACCTTTTAAGTCACAATGTAAATATTGTCTGTTATCTTAAGATTACTAACTACATTAATGTTTATCGCCAGTTTATGTGCTCAGTAATGAATTACTTTAATTACGTACGTTTTAAGGAGAGTTTTACTGTATGCCTTCCTCTACATTCAATGTATATTCAAGTTAACAATTATTGTGATAGAAATTTCATGTTAATACTGATTAATTTAAAGGTCAATTGTTTTTACATTCAAATGTTAATACTTTTAATAAAAAAATTAGGTTACAAAATGTATTCACTATGTTCCTGTTTATAATGTTCAAAATTATATCAATGTTTTCTCAACTTCTAAACTTACATAAAAAATAAAGTTCAAGTTTCAAAATATATACTTTGAAGGTTATTGCTTACATATATTTTAAACTTCATGTTAAAATTCGCAACGTTTCAAGAAGGCTTTTTACTTTTTGCTTTCCTATTCATTCAATGTATATTAAAGTTAACAATTCTTCAGATACAAATTACATTTTAAAAAAACATTACATCAACATTTTACAAAAATACACGTTCATATTAAAATACTTACAAGTGTCAAAAATATATGTTAATAACTAAACAACTTGACAAACATATACATCACATTGCCGTCATTTTTTGACGGGCAAGTCGCTAGTATGTAGTTATATCATGGATGTAATACGTGCATATAGTACTGTCGTTGATTAACATTAAAATACTGTATCTGTATTAGAAGTAGGATAGTAGGCTATGCGTAGATAATAAAGTTAATGCATTCATATCTGGGATATACAAAGGGTTGAATATTTTTAAAGAATGTATATGGCCCTGCGATCGGCTACGTGTAAAGGCTCTGGCTTTAGTCATGAAGGGGGGAGCTAGTTTTATGGGAGAGAAAATGTGTAATGAGAACAAGAAAGCCAAACTCCTCTATACATCTGGAAATCACGTGGGTGAGGGCAGATAGCAAGCTATTTTTCCAGGAGGATGGGCCAGAACTGAGGGGAAGTCTTTGGTGTTTTGTGTCATCTGAAAATGTGTTTTAAAAAATAAAGAAGAGCCAGTCTGATTTTGGACACACTAAACAAAGGTAGTGTCGGAGTCTGCTTGTAATAATCAAAGGTATATGGTGTGTGATTCTTAGATCCTAAGAAAAGGGGTCTGATGGTGCCTGTCTCTTCAGAAATTATGCGGTCATCTGAAGTGTCTGCTGGTGTTGAGATCTGAACAAACAGTTGCACCCATGCAGAGAAAGTTGGGGTGAGCGTAGTCCCCCAAATCTGGCAGTCGTAACATCAAGTATAGTTAACTTGGTTGTCAGACAACAGTTGAAACTCTTTGTTTCAAAATACAAAGGTCAAGTGATGTCAATTGTTTTGCAAGTGATATCCATTTGCATTGTGGTTAACCCCTAATTGGTATATACTGGACTCATTGTACTGGGGTTGCAAATGGATTTATATGGCAGATGGGTAGGTGATTACACCTAGGGCTCTGTATTAACCAGGTGTGACTTAGAATTAGTTGGGTGTTGGTGCTTGTGTGTACATTTATTTGTAATTGTCATTGTGATTTAATGGGTTGATCTTTAGCATTTCTTGTTGTAGAGGGATGTGTTAACCATTAGAAAGGCTTCTTTTATGCTTTTTATTTTATTAGGGTTCTGTGAAAGTATTCTTTAAGCTGTCTTTTCCCCCCATTGTTGTATTATTAAAAAAAGGGGTTTAGCTGCTATTGTGTGAGGTTGAATTTACATGCAAGATATTGGCTCACAACAAGCACTCACAGTACGTTCAGTGAACTTTTATGGGAGCAAGCACTTACAGGGGATGTTAGAGGGCTTTGCTAGACCTAAGCTTAGCTGGAATTGGCATGTCAGTCCTCCCCCTCACTGGCCCAGGACCAGATCAGGAAATGCAAGAGAAAAGACTATACCACTTATCTTCATGAATGCCATGTTTTGCCCACAATGTTTATATTTTTTAAGTTATGTTTTGTGTTGTGATAAATCCTTCATGTCCATCAGGGATGATGAGCACTAGACCTCATGCGGCCACCCCGTGACTCCCTTCTCCACTAGCCTATACTTGTGATTCACACCAATCAGCACCTACAACTGCCAACGATGACTGGTCAAGTGCTGGCCTAACTGAGCAATCAGATCATGCTGACCAGGTTAGGCTCCTGAGTGGCTGAGAACCACAAGTGAGGTGGGGGTTGGGGGGAGCTGAAATCTCCAAGTTATAAAATACATATTTGTACATATAGAAATGTCATTGTTCTTTTGTTTTATGAAACTGTATAAAAGATGACTCCAAGAATAAATATTATGCTTTCTCTGGACATATAGTGGTGGTGTGTATCTGTGAGGGGTTAGGCTTGTATTATTTTCTGCATTTCTGCAGCTGTCCTGAGAGCAGGGATTTGAAGAACCATGTCCATATGCAGGTAGGATTGGTTCCTTTGATCCTTATCAAGCTCATGGAAGAGCAGGTCTTGACAAATATTTGTATCAAAGTGGACAAATTACTGTTAACAATGGTTTTCATTGTATCAAAAATGGAGACTTTCACAGGATTCCTACTAATTAACTGTGTAACACAACAATGGATATTTGAACGCCACCAGCAATTATGGTCCAAGTTGGATAAAAAAATACCATATGGCTAATGTCAACGTGTTAGGAGAAATTGCATCAGTTTGATTGAATTTGATGTAGAGAGTGAGAATCTTAAAAGGAAGTTTCTCTCCAAGGAATATGGCTCCAAAGTAATAATGGAAGCCAGGAACCAGACAGAGGTAATCTGATTAAAAAGAACAATAGAGATGAAACTCCCAAACCTCTGCTGAACTGTCAGTTTCTAACTACCGTATATACTCGAGTATAAGCCGACCCGAGTATAAGCCGAGGCACCCATTTTACCACAAAATACTGGGTAAAATGAGTGAATCGAGTATAAGCCGAGGGTGGGAAATGTGCTGCCCCCTTTGTCCCTCTTGTGCCCTCTGTGTCCCCCTCTCTCTCCGTGTCTCTTCTCCCCTCTCACTTCCCTGTGTCTCTTTCCCCCTCCCTTATCACCCTCCTCAACCTCCCTCCTCATCCTCAACCTCCCTCCTTATCCTCAAGCTCCCTCCTCATAATCAACCTCCCTCCTCATCCTCAACCCCCCATCCTCAACCCCCCTATCCTCATCCTCTCTCCTCAACCCCCCATCCTCAACCCCCCTCCTCAACTCCTCCTCCTCATCCTCAACACCCCATCCTCAACCCCTTCCTCAACCTCCCTCCTCAACCCCCCCATCCTTAATCCCCTCCTCAACCCCCCAATCCTCATCCTCAACCCCCTCCTCAACCTCAACAGTCCTCAACCTCAACCCCCCCTCAACCCCAACCCCCCCTCCTCAACCTCCGTCCTCAACTACCCCATCCTCATCCTCTCTCCTCATCCCCCAATCCTCAACCCCTCATCCTCAACCTCCATCCTCATCTTCCCTCCTCATCCTCATCCTCCCTCCTCATCCTCCCTCCTCAACCCCCTCCTCAGCAACCCCATCCTCATCCTCTCTCCTCAACCCCCCATCCTCAACCCCTCCTCCTCAACTCCCCTCTTCATCCTCAAACTCCCTCCTCATCCTCCCTCCTCATCCTCAACCTCCCTCCTCAACCCCCTCCTCAACCCCCTCCTCAACCTCCCTCCTCAACCTTCTTTCTCAACCCCCTCCTCAACCCCCCATCCTCATCCTCAACCCCCCATCCTCAACCTCCCTCCTCAACCTCAACCCCCCTACTCAACCCCAACCCACCTCCTCAACCTCAACCCCCCTCAACCTCCCCCGTCAATCCCCCTCAACCCCAACCTTCCTTCTCATCTCCCCTCCTCAACCTAAACCCCCTACAACCTCCCTCCTCCACCTAAACCAAAATACCTCTCCCCTCTCCCCTAACTTACCTGCCGGCGCTGGGTCAAGGAGCGAGGGCCGGAGCACAAGCAGGTAAGTGAGGGGAGAGGGGGGAGGTATTTAGGCTGGTTTAGGTGGAGGAGGGGGGTTGAGGGGGGTTTACGTTGAGGAGGGGGGAGGGAAAGAGACACGGGGGTAGAGAGAAACACGGGGGGTATAGAGAGACACACGGGGGTAGAGAGACACACGGGGGGATAGAAAGACACCCGGGGGGTAGAGAGACACACAGAGGGATAGAGAGACACACGGGGGGGATAGAGAGACACACGGGGGGGAGGTTGAGAGACACGGGGGGAGAGTATAGGCCGAGGGGGCCATTTTTTGCCTTAAAAAAAGGGCTGAAAAACTTGGCTTATACTCGAGTATATACGGTATATACAATCAGGCAGCAAGAGCGATCCACAAAACTATAAATATTTGTTCCTTTTATCATGTCTTTTTAATTCAGTGGTTTTGCAGTTAAAGTCGTAATTTTGCGAGGCGCACAGTGCATCTATGGGTTTCGGTCCTAAGTCGTACGCGTCGTAAGTCCTATGAGGCTCGCAGTGCAATGAGCGCCTTTTGCGCTCATTGCAGCCTAAGTCCTGCGTGCCTTAACTACGAGGCTCGCAGTGCAATGAGCACCTTTGGTGCTCATTGCAGCCAAAGTCCTGCCTGGTCATCAGCTCGCTTTGCGAGGCTCGCAGTTAACCCGGCTCCCAAGGCATGACAAACGTGCAAACGTGACCAACGTTCTTGAACTGCCAACTATAAATTTTTGATAGATAATTGTTTCAGGAATAATCAAATATATAGTTCTCAACAATACGGGTTGTTGCTAATGCTTGCGGGCTTGCGTAGCAAGCCTGCTGCAACTGCTGCCCTCCAAAGCAAAGGCCGCAGTTGCTGACAAGGAGCACCAAAGGCTCAGCGCCAGGCTCGCAATGAGTGCCGAAGGATCTCAGACCACCAAAACACTTACTCTATGTGGCAAACAGCATTACCTGCCTTACAATTTTATTGTCGTCATTTTTTTGACGGGCAAGTCGCTGGTATTCCCTATATTGCTTAACACTAATTATATATTAACAATTGCTTATTTATGGACAGCATTTATTCATTGATTTACCCAAACAAAGGCAATATTAAAACAAATTAAATTAACATTAAAACAAAAAGAACTTGAAAACCCCTTTATCATTTCTTAGGCTGTAGATCTGATATTATGGATCCCAACTGGATTCTTTCTTCATTTCTCAGTCCTAGAGACTTGCTGGCCATAATCTAATGTTCTGGCAGCAGTAATGGCTCCATTCTATGGTCGTTGTCCCAGTGATGCAGTGATGTAATAATGATCATTGTGACATCATCACTGATTGGATGCTTAAAGTGTTACCTGGTTTCAGGCTCTTTTTCTCCTGTGATCTTTCTAGAGATAGGTGAGTTACATGTCTTCCTCTCTTATATGTCATTAATGGAGAAAAACTGGGAAAATCTTAGAGATTAATGGAATGCTCTGAGATAATATAGATGGAAGAGGATGGCTTTGAGCATCAATTACAAAGGAGGGTGCTATATTTAAGGTTATTTTCAACAGTTCTGTCTAAAAGGGTAGAGGATACATTGAACATCCTTCTGGTAGATGTGGGCAGGACACAACAATGATAGTCTACAGATCCATACATTTCCACCTAATTAATTTGTTATTAGTTGTTATTTTTAAAAAAACTATGATTCCTTGTCCTCCGTATTATTGTCACACTTTTTTAAAATTAAAGGTGAGTTAACTTGTCACTAGAGGATGCAGTATAAGGAGTTAATTCATCTCAAGAACAATTTAACTTAAATTACACACACATATATATATATACTACCGACTTGCCAGTCAATAAATGACAGTCAATAAAATTGTAAGGCTGGGAATGCTGTTTGGCACACAATTTAAGGGTTTTGGTCGTCTGAGCACCTTCGGCGTTCATTGCAAACCTCTCCACTGGTGTACTCATTCCAAGGCTCTCCGCTCGTGTAGTTTTGGTAGTCTGAGCACCTTTGTCGGTCATTGCAAGGGGCGCGCTGATTGGCTTTGGCACTCATTGCAAGCCTTTCCCCTTGTTTTCCCAATTTAAGGGTCTCACATTGTGAATGGTGTAATTGAGATTTAGTTCCGCGGGTCGTAGGGATGAGCGCCTATGGCGAGCCAGCAAGCGTTAGCAACAACCAGTTATTGTTTTCTCTGATTCATACTGGCTGGATTGTTCTTTGTGTTATTTTCAGAACAATCACTAAGAAAATTAACTCTTTGAAGTTTTTATCAGATCTGGTGAGTAGTGTGATATATACATTGCTTTATATACATAATGTACAGATCTGGTAAGTAGATCACCCCCTTTATATACATAATGTACATGTCTAGTAAGTAGATCACCTTCTTTATATACATAATGTACAGGTCTGGTAAGTAGATCACGTCTGACCCTTGTGTATAGTGACGTGTGATATATGCATCTGACCCTTGTGTACAGTGACGTGTGATATATACATCTGATCCTTGTGTATAGTGACGTGTGATATATGCATCTGACCCTTGTGTACAGTGACGTGTGATATATACATCTGATCCTTGTGTATAGTGACGTGTGATATATACATCTGACCCTTGTGTATAGTGACGTGTGATATATACATCTGACCCTTGTGTAGAGTGATGTGTGATATATACATCTGACCCTTGTGTAGAGTGACGTGTGATATATACATCTGACCCTTGTGTACAGTGACGTGTGATATATACATCTGATCCTTGTGTATAGTGACGTGTGATATATACATCTGACCCTTGTGTATAGTGACGTGTGATATATACATCTGACCCTTGTGTATAGTGACGTGTGATATATACATCTGACCCTCGTGTATAGTGACATGTGATATATACATCTGACCCTCGTGTATAGTGACGTGTGATATATGCATCTGATCCTTGTGTATAGTGACGTGTGATATATGCATCTGACCCTTGTGTACAGTGACGTGTGATATATACATCTGATCCTTGTGTATAGTGACGTGTGATATATACATCTGACCCTTGTGTATAGTGACGTGTGATATATACATCTGACCCTTGTGTAGAGTGATGTGTGATATATACATCTGACCCTTGTGTAGAGTGACGTGTGATATATACATCTGACCCTTGTGTACAGTGACGTGTGATATATACATCTGATCCTTGTGTATAGTGACGTGTGATATATACATCTGACCCTTGTGTATAGTGACGTGTGATATATACATCTGACCCTTGTGTATAGTGACGTGTGATATATACATCTGACCCTCGTGTATAGTGACATGTGATATATACATCTGACCCTCGTGTATAGTGACGTGTGATATATGCATCTGATCCTTGTGTATAGTGACGTGTGATATATGCATCTGATCCTTGCGTATCTTGACGTGTGATATATACCTCTGACCCTCGTGTATAGTGACGTGTGATATATACATCTGACACTTGTGTATAGTGACGTGTGATATATGCATCTGACCCTCGTGTATAGTGACGTGTGATATATGCATCTGATTCTTATGTATAGTGACGTGTGATATATGCATCTGATCCTTGCGAAACTTGACGTGTGATATATACATCTGACCCTTGTGTATAGTGACGCGTGAAATATGCATCTGACCCTTGTGTATAGTGACGTATGATATATACACCTGACAATTGTGTATAGTGACGTGTGATATATGCATCTGAACCTTGTGTATAGTGACGTGTGATATATGCATCTGACCCTTATGTATAGTGACGTGTGATATATGCATCTGACCCTTGTGTATAGTGACGTGTGATATATACATCTGATCCTTGTGTATAGTGACAGGTGATATATGCATCTGATCCTTGTGTATAGTGACGTGTGATATATACATCTGACTCTTGTGTATAGTGACGTGTGATACATACATCTGACCCTTGTGTATTGTGACGTGTGATATATGCATCTGACTCTTGTGTATAGTGACGTGTGTTATATACATCTGACCCTTGTGTATAGTGACGTGTGATATATACATCTGATCCTTATGTATAGTGACGTGTGATATATACATCTGACCCTCGTGTATAGTGACGTGTGATAAATACATCTGACCCTTGTGTATAGTGACGTGTGATATATACATCTGACCCTTGTGTATAGTGACGTGTGATATATACATCTGATCCTTGTGTATAGTGACGTGTGATATATACATCTGACCCTTGTGTATAGTGACGTGTGATATATACATCTGACCCTTGTGTATAGTGACGTGTGATATATACATCTGACACTTGTGTATAGTGACGTGTGATATATACATCTGACCCTCGTGTATAGTGACGTGTGATATATACATCTGATCCTTGTGTATAGTGACAGGTGATATATACATCTGAATCTTGTGTATAGTGACGTGTGATACATGCATCTGATCCTTGTGTATAGTGACGTGTGATATATACATCTGATACTTGTGTATAGTGACGTGTGATATATACATCTGATCCTTGTGTATAGTGACGTGTGATATTTACATCTGACCCTCGTGTATAGTGACGTGTGATATATACATCTGACCCTTGTGTATAGTGACGTGTGATATATACATCTGATCCTCGTGTATAGTGACGTGTGATATATGCATCTGATCCTTATGTATAGTGACGTGTGATATATGCATCTAAGCCTCGTGTATAGTGACGTGTGATATATGCATCTGACCCTTGTGTATAGTGACGTGTGATATATACATCTGATCCTAGTGTATAGTGATGTGTGATATATACATCTGATCCTCGTGTATAGTGACATGTGATATATACATCTGATCCTTGTGTATAGTGACGTGTGATATATACATCTGCTCCTTGTGTATAGTGACGTGTGATATATACCTCTGACCCTCATGTATAGTGACGTGTGATATATGCATCTGACCCTTGTGTATAATGACGTGTGATATATACATCTGACCCTTGTGTATAGTGACGTGTGATATATACATCTGATCCTTGTGTATAGTGACGTGTGATATATGCATCTGATCCTTGTGTATAGTGACGTGTGATATATACATCTGATCCTTGGGTATAGTGACGTGTGATATATACATCTGATCCTCGTGTATAGTGACATGTGATATATACATCTGATCCTTGTGTATAGTGACGTGTGATATATACATCTGACCCTCGTGTATAGTGACGTGTGATATATACATCTGATCCTTGTGTATAGTGACGTGTGATATATACATCTGACCCTCGTGTATAGTGACGTGTGATATATACATCTGACCCTTGTGTATAGTGACGTGTGATATATGCATCTGACTCTTGTGTATAGTGACGTGTGATATATACATCTGATCCTTGTGTATAGTGACGTGTGATATATACATCTGCTCCTTGTGTATAGTGACGTGTGATATATACATCTGATCCTTGTGTATAGTGACGTGTGATATATACATCTGATCCTTGGGTATAGTGACGTGTGATATATACATCTGATCCTCGTGTATAGTGACATGTGATATATACATCTGATCCTTGTGTATAGTGACGTGTGATATATACATCTGACCCTCGTGTATAGTGACGTGTGATATATACATCTGATCCTTGTGTATAGTGACGTGTGATATATACATCTGACCCTCGTGTATAGTGACGTGTGATATATACATCTGACCCTTGTGTATAGTGACGTGTGATATATGCATCTGACTCTTGTGTATAGTGACGTGTGATATATACATCTGATCCTTGTGTATAGTGACGTGTGACATATGCATCTGACCCTTGTGTATAGTGACGTGTGATATATGCATCTGACCCTTGCGTTTAGTGACGTGTGATATATACATCTGACCCTTGTGTATAGTGACGTGTGATATTTACATCTGACCCTTGTGTATAGTGACGTGTGATATATACATCTGACTCTTGTGTATAGTGACGTGTGATATATACATCTGACCCTCGTGTATAGTGACGTGTGATATATACATCTGAACCTTGTGTATAGTGACGCGTGATATATACATCTGACCATCGTGTATAGTGATGTGTGATATATAAATCTGACCCTTGTGTATAGTAAAGTGTGATATTTACATCTGACCCTCGTGTATAGTGACGTGCGATATATGCATCTGATCCTCGTGTATAGTGACGTGTGATATTTACATCTGACCCTCGTGTAAAGTGACGTGTGATATATACATCTGACCCTTGTGTATAGTGACGTGTGATATATACATCTGACCCTTGTGTATAGTGATGTGTGATATATACATCTGACCCTTGTGTATAGTGACGTGTGATATATACATCTGACCCTTTTGTATAGTGACGTGTGATATATACATCTGACCCTTGTGTATAGTGATGTGTGATATATACATCTGACCCTCGTGTATAGTGACGTGTGATATATACATCTGATCCTCGTGTATAGTGACGTGTGATATTTACATCTGACCCTCGTGTAAAGTGACGTGTGATATATACATCTGACCCTTGTGTATAGTGACGTGTGATATATACATCTGACCCTTGTGTATAGTGACGTGTGATATGTGCATCTGATACTTGTGTATAGTGACGTGTGATATATGCATCTGGCCCTTGTGTATAGTGACGTGTGATATATACATCTGATCCTCGTGTATAGTGACGTGTGATATATACATCTGACCCTTGTGTATAGTGACGTGTGATATATGTATCTAATCCTTGTGTATAGTGACGTGTGATATATACATCTGACCCTCGTGTATAGTAACGTGTGATATATACATCTGATCCTTGTGTATAGTGACGTGTGATATATACATCTGACCCTAGTGTATAGTGACGTGTGATATATACATCTGACCCTTGTGTATAGTGACGTGTGATATATACATCTGACCCTTGTGTATAGTGACATGTGATATATACATCTGACCCTTGTGTATAGTGACGTGTGATATATACATCTGACCCTTGTGTATAGTGACGTGTGATAAATCCATCTGACCCTTGTGTATAGTGACGTGTGATATATACATCTGACCCTTGTGTATAGTGACGTGTGATATATACATCTGACTCTTGTGTATAGTGACGTGTGATACATACATCTGACCCTTGTGTATTGTGACGTGTGATATATGCATCTGACTCTTGTGTATAGTGACGTGTGTTATATACATCTGACACTTGTGTATAGTGACGTGTGATATATGCATCTGATCCTCGTGTATAGTGACGTGTGATATATACATCTGACCCTTGTGTATAGTGACGTGTGATATATACATCTGATCCTTGGGTATAGTGACGTGTGATATATACATCTGACCCTTGTGTATAGTGACGTGTGATATATGCATCTGACCCTTGTGTATAGTGACACGTGATATATGCATCTGATCCTCGTGTATAGTGACGTGTGATATATACATCTGATCCTTGTGTATAGTGACGTGTGATATATACATCTGCCCCTCGTGTATAGTGACGTGTGATATATACATCTGACCCTTGTGTATAGTGACGTGTGATATTTACATCTGACCCTCGTGTATAGTGACTTGTGATATTTACATATGATCCTTGTGTATAGTGATGTGTGATATATACATCTGACTCTTGTGTATAGTGACGTGTGATATATACATCTGACCCTCGTGTATAGTGACGTGTGATATATACATCTGACCCTTGTGTATAGTGACGCGTGATATATACATCTGACCCACGTGTATAGGGATATGTGATATATACATCTGACCCTTGTGTATAGTAAAGTGTGATATTTACATCTGACCCTCGTGTATAGTGACGTGTGATATTTACATCTGACCCTTGTGTATAATGACGTGTGATATGTGCATCTGATCCTTGTGTATAGTGACGTGTGATATATGCATCTGGCCCTTGTGTATAGTGACGTGTGATATATACATCTGATCCTCGTGTATAGTGACGTGTGATATATACATCTGACCCTTGTGTATAGTGACGTGTGATATATACATCTGACCCTCGTGTATAGTAACGTGTGATATATACATCTGATCCTTGTGTATAGTTACGTGTGATATATACATCTGACCCTAGTGTATAGTGACGTGTGATATATACAACTCACCCTTGTGTATAGTGACGTGTGATATATTCATCTGATCCTTGTGTATAGTGACGTGTGATATATACATCTGATCCTTGTGTATAGTGAGACGTGATATATACATCTGACCCTTGTGTATAGTGACGCGTGATATATGCATCTGACCCTCGTGTATAGTGACGTGTGATATATACATCTGACCCTTGTGTATAGTGACGTGTGATATATGCATCTGACTCTTGTGTATAGTGACGTGTGTTATATACATCTGACCCTTGTGTATAGTGACGTGTGATATATACATCTGACCCTTGTGTATAGTGACGTGTGATATATGCATCTGACTCTTGTGTATAGTGACGTGTGTTATATACATCTGACCATTGTGTATAGTGACGTGTGATATATTCATCTGATCCTTGTGTATAGTGACGTGTGATATATACATCTGATCCTTGTGTATAGTGACACGTGATATATGCATCTGATCCTTGTGTATAGTGACGTGTGATAAATGCATCTGACCCTTGTGTATAGTGACGTGTGATATATTCATCTGATCCTTGTGTATAGTGATGTGTGATATATACATCTGATCCTTGTGTATAGTGACACGTGATATATGCATCTGACCCTTGTGTATAGTGACGTGTGATATATACTCCTGACCCTTGTGTATAGTGACGTGTGATATATACATCTGATCCTTGTGTATAGTGACGTGTGATATATACATCTGATCCTTGTGTATAGTGACGTGTGATAAATGCATCTGATCCTTGTGTATAGTGACGTGTGATATATACATCTGATCCTTGTGTATAGTGACGTGTGATATATACATCTGACCCTAGTGTATAGTGACGTGTGATATATGCATCTGATCCTTGTGTATAGTGACATGAGATATATACATCTGACCCTTGTGTATAGTGACGTGTGGTATATACATCTGACCCTTGTGTATAGTGACGTGTGATATATACATCTGATCCTTGTGTATAGTGACGTGTGATATATACATCTGACCCTTGTGTATAGTGACGTGTGATATATTCATCTGATCCTTGTGTATAGTGATGTGTGATATATACATCTGATCCTTGTGTATAGTGACACGTGATATATGCATCTGACCCTTGTGTATAGTGACGTGTGATATATACATCTGATCCTTGTGTATAGTGACGTGTGATATATACATCTGACCCTTGTGTATAGTGACGTGTGATATATGCATCTGACTCTTGTGTATAGTGACGTGTGTTATATACATCTGACCATTGTGTATAGTGACGTGTGATATATTCATCTGATCCTTGTGTATAGTGACGTGTGATATATACATCTGATCCTTGTGTATAGTGACACGTGATATATGCATCTGATCCTTGTGTATAGTGACGTGTGATATATACATCTGATCCTTGTGTATAGTGACGTGTGATAAATGCATCTGATCCTTGTGTATAGTGACGTGTGATATATACATCTGACCCTTGTGTATAGTGACGTGTGATATATACATCTGATCCTTGTGTCTAGTGACGTGTGATATATACATCTATCCCTAGTATATAGTGACGTGTGATATATGCATCTGATCCTTGTGTATAGTGACATGTGATATATACATCTGACCCTTGTGTAAAGTGACGTGTGGTATATGCATCTGACCCTTGTGTATAGTGACGTGTGATATATACATCTGACCCTTGTGTATAGTGACGTGTGATATATACATCTGATCCTTGTGTATAGTGACGTGTGATATATACATCTGACCCTTGTGTATAGTGACGTGTGATATATTCATCTGATCCTTGTGTATAGTGACGTGTGATATATACATCTAATCCTTGTGTATAGTGACACGTGATATATGCATCTGATCCTTGTGTATAGTGACGTGTGATATATACATCTGACCCTTGTGTATAGTGACGTGTGATATATACATCTGATCCTTGTGTATAGTGACGTGTGATATATACATCTGACCCTTGTGTATAGTGACGTGTGATATATACATCTGACCCTCCTGTATAGTGACGTGTGATATATGCATCTGATCCTTGTGTATAGTGACATGTGATATATACATCTGACCCTTGTGTATAGTGACGTGTGATATATGCATCTGATCCTTGTGTATAGTGACGTGTGATATATACATCTGACTCCTGTGTATAGTGACGTGTGATATATACCTCTGACCCTCGTGTATAGTGACGCGTGATATATGCATCTGACCCTCGTGTATAGTGATGTGTGATATATACATCTGATCCTTGTGTATAGTGACATGTGATATATACATCTGATCCTTGTGTATAGTGACGTGTGATATATACATCTGATCCTTGTGTATAGTGACGTGTGATATATGCATCTGACCCTTGTGTATAGTGACGTGTGATATATACATCTGACCCTTGTGTATAGTGACGTGTGATATATACATCTGATCCTTGTGTATAGTGACGTGTGATATATACATCTGATCCTTGTGTATAGTGACGTGTGATATATGCATCTGATCCTTGTGTATAGTGACGTGTGATATATGCATCTGATCCTTGCGTATCTTGACGTGTGATATATACATCTGACCCTTGTGTATAGTGACGCGTGAAATATGCATCTGACCCTTGTGTATAGTGAAGTATGATATATACACCTGACAATTGAGTATAGTGACGTGTGATATATGCATCTGAACCTTGTGTATAGTGACTTGTGATATATGCATCTGATCCCTGTGTATAGTGACGTGTGATATATACATCTGACCCTCGTGTATAGTAACATGTGATATATACATCTGATCCTTGTGTATAGTGACGTGTGATATATACATCTGACCCTAGTGTATAGTGACGTGTGATATATACATCTGACCCTTGTGTATAGTGACGCGTGATATATACATCTGACCCTCGTGTATAGTGATGTTTGATATATACATCTGACCCTTGTGTATAGTAAAGTGTGATATTTACATCTGACCCTCGTGTAAAGTGACGTGTGATATATACATCTGACCCTTGTGTATAGTGACGTGTGATATGTGCATCTGATCCTTGTGTATAGTGACGTGTGATATATACATCTGACCCTCGTGTATAGTGACGTGTGATATATGCATCTGGCCCTTGTGTATAGTGACGTGTGATATATACATCTGACCCTTGTGTATAGTGACGTGTGATATATTTATCTGATCCTTGTGTATAGTGATGTGTGATATATACATCTGATCCTTGTGTATAGTGACACGTGATATATGCATCTGACCCTTGTGTATAGTGACGTGTGATATATACATCTGATCCTTGTGTATAGTGACGTGTGATATATGCATCTGACTCTTGTGTATAGTGACGTGTGTTATATACATCTGACCATTGTGTATAGTGACGTGTGATATATTCATCTGATCCTTGTGTATAGTGATGTGTGATATATGCATCTGATCCTTGTGTATAGTGACGTGTGATATATACATCTGATCCTTGTGTATAGTGACACGTGATATATGCATCTGATCCTTGTGTATAGTGACTTGTGATATATACATCTGACCCTTGTGTATAGTGACGTGTGATATATGCATCTGACCCTTGTGTAAAGTGACGTGTGATATATACATCTGATCCTTGTGTATAGTGACGTGTGATATATACATCTGATCCTTGTGTATAGTGACGTGTGATATATACATCTGACCCTAGTGTATAGTGACGTGTGATATGTGCATCTGATCCTTGTGTATAGTGACGTGTGATATATGCATCTGGCCCTTGTGTATAGTGACGTGTGATATATACATCTGATCCTCGTGTATAGTGACGTGTGATATATGTATCTGATCCTTGTGTATAGTGAGGTGTGATATATACATCTGACCCTCGTGTATAGTAACGTGTGATATATACATCTGATCCTTGTGTATAGTGACGTGTGATATATACATCTGATCCTTGTGTATAGTGACGTGTGATATATACATCTGACCCTAGTGTATAGTGACGTGTGATATATACATTTGACCCTTGTGTATCGTGACGCGTGATATATACATCTGACCCTCGTGTATAGTGATGTTTGATATATACATCTGACCCTTGTGTATAGTAAAGTGTGATATTTACACCTGACCCTCGTGTATAGTGACGTGTGATATTTACATCTGACCCTCGTGTAAAGTGACGTGTGATATATACATCTGACCCTTGTGTATAGTGACGTGTGATATGTGCATCTGATCCTTGTGTATAGTGACGTGTGATATATGCATCTGACCCTTGTGTATAGTGACGTGTGATATATACATCTGACCCTCGTGTATAGTGACGTGTGATATATACATCTGACCCTTGTGTATAGTGACGTGTGATATATACATCTGACCCTTGTGTATAGTGACATGTGATATATACGTCTGAACCTTGTGTATAGTGACGTGTGATATATACATCTGACCCTCGTGTATAGTGACGTGTGATATATGCATCTGACCCTTGTGTATAGTGACGTGTGATATATGCATCTGATCCTTGTGTATAGTGACGTGTGATATATGCATCTGATCCTTGTGTATAGTGACGTGTGATAGATGCATCTGGCCCTTGTGTATAGTGACGTGTGATATATACATCTGATCCTCGTGTATAGTGATGTGTGATATATACATCTGACCCTTGTGTATAGTGACGTGTGATATATGTATCTGATCCTTGTGTATAGTGACGTGTGATATATACATCTGACCCTCGTGTATAGTAACGTGTGATATATACATCTGATCCGTGTGTATAGTGACGTGTGATATATACATCTGACCCTAGTGTATAGTGACGTGTGATATATACATCTGACCCTTGTGTATAGTGACGTGTGATATATACATCTGACCCTTGTGTATAGTGACATGTGATATATACATCTGACTCTGGTGTACAGTGACGTGTGATATATACATCTGATCCTTGTGTATAGTGACGTGTGATATATACATCTGACCCTTGTGTATAGTGATGTGTGATATATACATCTGACCCTCGTGTATAGTGACATGTGATATATACATCTGACCCTTGTGTATAGTGACATGTGATATATACATCTGACCCTTGTGTATAGTGACGTGTGATATATGCATCTGATCCTTGTGTATAGTGACGTGTGATATATACATCTGACTCTTGTGTATAGTGACGTGTGATATATACATCTGACCCTTGTGTATAGTGACGTGTGATATATGCATCTGACTCTTGTGTATAGTGACGTGTGTTATATACATCTGACCATTGTGTATAGTGACGTGTGATATATTCATCTGATCCTTGTGTATAGTGACGTGTGATATATACATCTGATCCTTGTGTATAGTGACACGTGATATATGCATCTGACCCTTCTGTATAGTGACGTGTGATATATACATCTGACCCTTGTGTATAGTGACGTGTGATATATACATGTGATCCTTGTGTATAGTGACGTGTGATATATACATCTGACCCTTGTGTATAATGACGTCTGATAAATGCATCTGATCCTTGTGTATAGTGACGTGTGATATATACATCTGATCCTTGTGTATAGTGACGTGTGATATATACATCTGACCCTAGTGTATAATGACGTGTGATATATGCATCTGATCCTTGTGTATAGTGACATGTGATATATACATCTGACCCTTGTGTATAGTGACGTGTGGTATATGCATCTGACCCTTGTGTATAGTGACGTGTGATATATACATCTGACCCTTGTGTATAGTGACGTGTGATATATACATCTGATCCTTGTGTATAGTGACGTGTGATATATACATCTGACCCTTGTGTATAGTGACGTGTGATATATGCATCTGATCCTTGTGTATAGTGACGTGTGATATATACATCTGATCCTTGTGTATAGTGACACGTGATATATGCATCTGACCCTTGTGTATAGTGACGTGTGATATATACATCTGATCCTTGTGTATAGTGACGTGTGATATATACATCTGACCCTTGTGTATAGTGACGTGTGATATATACATCTGACTCTTGTGTATAGTGACGTGTGATATATACATCTGACCCTTGTGTATAGTGACGTGTGATATATGCATCTGACTCTTGTGTATAGTGACGTGTGATATATACACCTGACCCTTGTGTATAGTGACAGGTGATATATTCATCTGATCCTTGTGTACAGTGACGTGTGATATATACATCTGATCCTTGTGTATAGTGACACGTGATATATGCATCTGACCCTTGTGTATCGTGACGGGTGATATATGCATCTGACCCTTGTGTATAGTGACGTGTGATATATACATTACAAAGTTACATAGTTACATAGTAATTAAGGTTGAAAAAAGACTTTCAGTCCATCAAGTTCAACCTGTTAAGATCTCCTCTGATCTGCAATATGCGGATTAGTTATTAATTAAATTATTGATTAAATAATTATTAATAGTATAGTATTGGAGAATGAATAAAGAGTTAGTCCATCAAGTTCAACCTTTTTAGATCTCTATTGATCTTTTTAATTTGGACTATTTATTATTATTGTTAATTGTTAATTATTGTTAATTGATCCAGAGGAAGGCAAACATAAAAAAAAAAAACCATTGAAACTTTGCCAATTGTCTCATACGGGGAAAAAAAAGCAAAATTCCTTCCTGACCCCAGAAACTGGCGATCAAATTTCTCCCTGGATCAATATTCCTTGCTAGTTATCTAGGATAGCCTTGAATGCCCTCTTTATTCAGAAATATATCTAACCCCTTTTTGAAGTTGTCTATCGAATTCGCTGTCACCACCTCCTTTGGTAGAGAATTCCACAGTTTAACCACCCTAACTGTGAAGAACCCTTTTCTTTGTTTAAGGTGAAATCTTTTTTCCTCTAACCTCAACGGATGTCCTCTTGTCAGGTGAAAATCTCTTGCTACAAAAAAGTTCACTTGACAAAGCCTTATATTGACCCTGGATGTATTTAAATAACGTAATCATATCTCCTCTTAGACGCCTTTTTTCTAGCCAAAATAAGTTTAATTTTGCTAGTCTTTCTTCATAACTTAGCCCCTCCATTCCCCTTATTAGTTTTGTAGCCCTTCTCTGTACTTTTTCCAGCTCTAAAATGTCTTTTTTGTGAGGTGGTGCCCAAAATTGTACTCCATATTCCAAATGAGGGCGTACTAGAGATTTGTATAGTGGCAGAATTATATCTTCTTCCCTGGCTTCTATACCCTTCCTAATACATGCTAATATTTTATTTGCCTTTGCAGCTGCTGCTTGGCTTTGAGCGCTGTTACCTAGGTGGTTGTCCACTAGTACTCCCAAATCCCTTTCAATATCTGATACCCCTAGATTTGCTCCATTAAGATTATAGATTGCTTGGCTATTGTTCCTTCCCAAATGCATAACCTTACATTTATTAGTATTAAATCTCATCTGCCATTTAGCCGCCCATTTCTCTAATTTATGCAAATCCTTTTGTAGGGAAAGTACATCTTTATCTGATTTTATTACCTTGCACAACTTAGTGTCATCAGCAAAAATGGAGACACTACATTCGAGTCCTACTTCAATGTCATTAATAAATATGTTAAAAAGGAGAGGACCCAATACTGAGCCCTGAGGAACCCCACTTATCACATTAGACCAATCGGAGTATGTTCCATTTACAACAACCCTTTGCTTCCTGTCTTTTAGCCAGCTCTCGATCCATGAGCAGATATTTACTGCAATTCCTGTATCCCTTAGTTTGCTCACTAGTCTTCCATGTGGCACTGTATCAAATGCCTTTGAAAAATCTAAAAAGACTACATCCACTGAGTTGCCCTGATCCAATTTCCTACTAACCTCCTCATAAAAACTAATTAGATTGGTCTGACACAACCTTTCCTTCATAAATCCATGTTGACTGCTACCTATGATCCTGTTCAAATAGACATATTCTTGTATTCTGTCCCTTATTAACCCTTCTAAAAGCTTCCCAACTACAGAAGTGAGGCTCACTGGTCTATAATTACCCGGATCTGACGCTTGTGTATAGTGACGTGTGATATATACATCTGACCCTCGTGTATAGTGACGTGTGATATATGCATCTGACCCTTGTGTATAGTGACGTGTGATATATGCATCTGACACTTGTGTATAGTGATGCGTGATATATACATCTGACCCTCGTGTATGGTGACGTGTGATATATACATCTTACCCTTGTGTTTAGTGACGTGTGATATATACATATGACCCTTGTGTATAGTGACGTGTGATATATACATCTGACCCTTGTTTATAGTGACGTGTGATATATGCTTCTGACCCTTGTGTATAGTGACGTGTGATATATACATCTGACCCTCGTGTATAGTGACGTGTGATATATACATCTGATCCTTGTGTATAGTGACGTGTGATATATACATCTGACCCTTGTGTATAGTGATGTGTGATATATTCATCTGATCCTTGTGTATAGTGACGTGTGATATATGCATCTGACCCTCGTGTATAGTGACGTGTGATATATACATCTGATCCTTGTGTATAGTGACGTGTGATATATACATCTGACCCTTGTTTATAGTGACGTGTGATATATGCATCTGACCCTTGTGTATAGTGACGTGTGATATATGCATCTGACCCTCGTGTGATATATACAGTGTGTTATATACATAATGTAGTGTAACTATTGTGCCTACTATAATAAATAATTATAATATTTATATTAACTTCTTTCTCTCTTTCAGCTGGAGTATGAAAAGATGCTCGACAAGGAGGTAAAATAAGCACAAATATTAATGTTCCACCATAAATATCATATATAGAGGTTGGTGTCTTTTTGAGGGAAATTTGAGTGTAGCCCTGAATGTTCATACTGTCATTGTACTTGGTCAGCCAATAAAGATATCTCTGTTATATCTCACTTCTGTTATTTTCTTTTAACTAAATTACTTCTCAGTTGTCTATAGCCAACCAAGTAGTATATGTAGACAAATTAATGTGGCCTTGAGGCCTCTGGGGAAATTGCAGGGGAGCTAATAAGGGATGCCAGGGTTTGGATTTCTTTTTGTGATGAATCGATATTCCCAGCTTTAAAGGACCATTGTACAACGGGAACAATAAAGATATATATATGTAGCTGACATTAAAGCTCATTTACTTGACACTAACATTCAATATTTCTTATAACTAATTATAATGATTTATTTCCATACGTTTCTTTTCTGCTATAGCTAGGACATTTGCTGTGTCCCTTTTAAGGAAAGCTCTTCTCAATGTCAGTTGCTGTCTATCTGTATTCCACTAATTAATGGGTTGTTTTTCTTTTTCAGATGGACACATTAAGGAGAGATCTTTACAGTAAGTGATTCTGGGTTACGTGGTGCTGGCTCTTCCCTTGTTATATTAAGTAGTTAATGTATATAATGGTTTTTCACTTACTTAATCCGAGTGGGTAATTGATAGGGTAACAGGATATGTTGCCACGTCAGCATCAGACACTAAAACATTACTTTTGTGTATTACTGAGGAAGGAAACACACACATTGTTCTGTTTACATCAGTGATTTAATGACATATTTAATGGATTAAATAGTCAGTAACAAGGAGACCTAGGCCTCCATTATGGCCGGTATCAAGGTAACAGCAGGCTTTAAAATTGCACCATTTACAGAGCGATTCAATTGAGCAAGCCCGCAACTACAGGGTCGAAGCCTCAAAACCGTAAACCCTGCTTTCGTATTTAACGCGTCCGGGTATTCAATCAGATGAAGCGCGACAGAGAAAAAGCAATTTTGTAACTTTTTGGTATTTTGACTACTAAAAACTATTAACACTTAGTGAGGGATGTTAGGGTTAGGTGTTAGGGATAAGTGTGAGGGGTGTTAGGGTTGGGTGCTAAGGTGAGGGGAGGATGATGATAAGGGGGGGAAGATACACAGGCGTGTCCTTGCAGCAGAGATCAAAAGAGTCCTTCAGGACTGTATTGCACACTGTGTACAGTAGCCTAGCTATGGTTTTCCCTATTGATGCAGTATCACCTACACTCAGCCTCCTCTCAGTAAGACTGCAAGTTAGTTATGATTCCAAAATGTCTGCTGTCCATGAGTTAGAAGGGTCTGGAAGGCAGGGTATGATGCTGATTGGCTGGAATGTGTCTGATGACTGTGAGTTGCAGGGTCAAAGTTTGCTCAATGATAAAGTATAGGGGGCGGATCAAACATCGCATATGTTCGCAGTTCGCCGCGAACGCGAACATGCTATTTTCGCCGGGAACAGTCCGCCGGCGAACTATTCGCGACATCTCTACTGTGTAGTATCAACAATCCCCTGAAGGGCTGATAAGAATATGACAGGTGAATTGATTGCTGTTGCTTCACATGCCTATGCACATTCTCCATGTGTCTTCAGCCCTTCCTGATGGGGTAGAGTAGATTAGCGTGATGTATGTTCTACTGGAACGTGATATATGTCACGTGGCAGTATAATGTGTCCACTATGTATTTTCCCAATCTAGATTTGATGAGTGAGATGTATATAAGATTATCTTTTTATTTTTAATGTCCATATTAGAGCTAGAGCCTTTGTGAGTGAGAAAGGGATAATTTTGCAGGCAGATTCATGTTTTTTGTGTTGCAATTTAATCAGGTAGTGTGTCTAATTGTTTTTCTGCATCTTGCAGCCACACTTTTCATATTGGCATATGCATGCCCATTCCATTGTATGAGAAAATACAATATTTTTTTTAAGGCCTATTTGTTCCTTGGGAATTGTTGTGCAATTAATTATAATGCCTTCCACTGCTTTACCCATATTTTAAAGCACAGTAGTGTGTTTTAATTGTCTTATGCAGTCTTCCAAACTAGTCTGTAAACCCTATGTGACTCCTATTTGGAACCCGTAATATATTTGGCTACATTTGCCATTAGCTGGTTTGAAGGCATTGCGTTGTTGGTGAATTGTAGCAATTTAATAGTGATTTGAGATTTTAGTGATTGTAACATTTGCAGGCTTGAAAGATCAAAGGCTTAGATGGGTCAGAGTTACAATTTTACCAACTGCAGTGATTTTCAGCCTTTACCCACAAATCTTTTCCGGCTAGCTAAAAGACGCCAGTTGAATAGCAAATTATTTTACAGGCTTTATTACGGGCTCCAGTAGCTACAATTTGCTCAATTGAATAGGGGCACTAGAGTATTTGGGGCTTGCAGGTGGGTGGAAGGCTGATATTGGAAATCATTTTGATAATATTTATTTTATTTTGCAGTCCTTAAAGATCGTGCATCGTAAGTAGTTTCAAAATGTATTTAAGTTATAATTAAAAGCCCAATTTAATGTAATATTTCCATCCCATGTAAATAAATGACACTTCTCCCTGACATCAAAATATTGTATACTAAATAGTAACTAGCATTGCCCCTCTACCCCACTATAAAACACAAAGCCCTCACTAACTCACTCTGTAACACAATATTTTTTTATTTTATTATTATTATTATTATTATTATTATTATTATTATCTCATACAAACATACATAATACATCATACATCAGTGTCGAAAAAAACCTTCCATAAGAGTCATAACAAGATGGATTAAAAAATAAAAAATAAAAATATAAGAAAAAAGATGCAAGCTTTGTTAACTAGAGGATAATCTTCTATTATAAAAATAGGAGAGCCTTAAGATATAGGACTACATTTGCTTCTCTCTTCTATTTCCTTTTTCCCTTTCTTTTATTTCTTCCTTCCTTTCCCTTTCCCCTACCCTTCCTTTCTTCCCCTTATCTTTACTTTCCTCTTTCTTTACTTCTCAGTTTCTTCCTTTTTCCTTTCCATATACCTATCCCATATGTAACACATTCCTTGATAGATCAGTTGTATATCTTTATCCACTAAAGATCAGCTTTGTATCTGTATCTTCTATGGGTCTATTACATATCTGTATCCTCTGTGGATGAGCTGTATATCTGTATTCTATACAAATCAGCTGGATATCTGTATCCTCTATGCATCTGAAGCATATCTGTATCTTCTGTGGATGAGCTGCATATCTGAATCATCTGTGGATGAGCTGTATATCTGTATTCTCTACAGATGAGCTGTATATCTGTATACTCTGTGGATGAGCTGTATATCTGTATTCTCTAGAGATCAGCTGGATATCTGTATTCTCTAGAGATCAGCTGTATATTTGTATCCTTTGTGGATGAGCTGTATATCTGTATCCTCTATGCATCAGCGGCATATCTGTATCCTCTTTGAATAAGCTGCATATCTGTATCCTCTGTGGATGAGCTGCATATCTGTATCTTCTGTGGATAAGCTGCATATCTGTATCTTCTGTGGATAAGCTGTATATCCATATCCTCTATGGATGAGCTGTATATCTGCATTCTCTACAGATCAGCTGTATATCCATATCCTCTGTGGATGAGCTGTGTATCTGTATTCTATACAAATCAGCTGGATATCTGTATCCTCTATGCATCAGAAGCATATCTGTATCTTCTGTGGATGAGCTGCATATCTGTATCCTCTGTGGATGAGCTGGATATCTGTATTCTCTAGAGATCAGCTGTATATTTGTATTCTCTGTGGATGAGCTGTATATCCGTATCCTCTATGCATCAGCGGCATATCTGTATCCTCTTTGGATAAGCTGCATATCTGTATACTCTGTGGATGAGCTGTATATCTGCATCTTCTGTGTATAAGCTGTATATCCATATCCTCTATGGATGAGCTGTATATCTGCATTCTCTACAGATCAGCTGTATATCCATATCCTCTGTGGATGAGCTGTATATCTGTATTCTATACAAATCAGCTGGATATCTGTATCCTCTATGCATCGGAAGCATATCTGTATCTTCTGTGGATGAGCTGTATATCTGTATTCTCTACAGATCAGCTGTATATCTGTATACTCTGTGGATGAGCTGTATATCTGTATCCTCTATGCATCGGCGGCATATCTGTATCCTCTTTGGATAAGCTGCATATCTGTATCCTCTGTGGATGAGCTGCATATCTGTATCTTCTGTGGATAAGCTGCATATCTGTATCTTCTGTGTATAAGCTGTATATCCATATCCTCTATGGATGAGCTGTATATCTGCATTCTCTACAGATCAGCTGTATATCCATATCCTCTGTGGATGAGCTGTATATCTGTATTCTATACAAATCAGCTGGATATCTGTATCCTCTATGCATCGGAAGCATATCTGTATCTTCTGTGGATTAGCTGCATATCTGTATCTTCTGTGGATTAGCTGTATATCTGTATTCTCTACAGATCAGCTGTATATCTGTATACTCTGTGGATGAGCTGTATATCTGTATCCTCTATGCATCGGCGGCATATCTGTATCCTCTTTGGATAAGCTGCATATCTGTATCCTCTGTGGATGAGCTGTATATCTGTATTCTTTAGAGATCAACTGTATATCTGTATCTTCTGTGGATGAGCTGTATATCTGTATTCTCTAGAGATCAGCTGTAAATTTGTATCCTCTGTGGATGAGCTGTATATCTGTATCCTCTATGCATCGGTGGCATATCTGTATCCTCTTTGGATAAGCTGCATATTTGTATTTTATATATATATATATATATATATATATATGTACATATTTTACACTGCTCAAGTCAAAATAGGTGAACCTTATAGTATTTTTTGTGCTAAATACAAATATTTTTTTAGAATTTCTCTATCACGTAGGTTTACAGTATTACATATTTTTACAATACGTACATAGTAAAGAACCGACTCCCCAAAAAGGTAAAAGTATAGGATTTTCTCATGTATTTTTTCTCAGGAACATCCCTCTTAAGGGTTCAATAGTAATAATCAAGCATTGCTGGACTCCACTTGTCCTGGTACCGCTTTTCCATCTTGGAAATGTCCTGGTGGATTTGTTCACCATGTTTATAGCTGACTTCCCCAAGATTTGCTAAGAAGGAATAAAGGTGCAAATCCAAGAAATGTTATATCCCATGGTCTTGTAAGATTACAAAAGATGAGGCACTATTTCTTTATAGTTGTCTGCCTTATCATTCCCTAAGAAGTTCTTGCATTTTAGATAGTTATTAGGTCATTAAGATCTCTTTGGGTAAGGAAGCATCAAAAGTTTGACCAAGCCTTATATCATTATCACCATGCTCTACAGTATCTTATTCTTGCCACCATATGGGTGGCATCATCAAGTATTACTTCTTCTGTAGGCGTTGGCACAGGCAATTCTTCACTATGCAGCACCGGCCTGATGGCAGATGGAAAATTCAGATATGTCACAGTGAGCTTTGATTTAGAACTGATGCCTGAAATGTTTGTAAGACAAAAGTAATGATCTGTTGAGTGATATTTTTGTTCTCACCAAATCATTGGGACAGCAAAATTCATGTGCCAAGAACCCGTTGACCAACTTGTGATAAGTCTGACGGAGGTACGACAACAAAAATGAGGGGCCCAACTTTTATCTTGGTCACAGAATTTGCATCCAAAATAAAGCTCATAACACTTCTTAACAAGGCACAGAGATATGTTAGTGGACCAAGCTCAAATGTCTAAGCAACTTGGTACTTTCTACAGAACAGAGAGAACATAGGTAGTCCTGCTGGTTCTTCTCTAGAATCAAAACCTGTTTTGTTTCTGTATCAAGGACAACAAGATAGGACAAGAATGAGAGTGGTAATGACTTTCTGGAACCATGTAATCCCTCATACTCCCCCATAATGTATACATGCTATCTCACTGTAAAGTTTCCTCATATTTTTAGTTTCTAATTTTTATTCCTTTTTCACTGAAAAAACTGTAAAATATTCATGTTAGCATACATATATAGTTTCTGTGTATTGCTATTTATCTTTGATCCATTCATATGACTGTTACACAGCTGCTTACTGAAAAGATTTTCTCCAATGTGTCATATGACATAGGAGCAACCATTCTCTATGTCTGAGGATATATCTCTTTTTATAGGAAAAAAATATATGCCCCGGCATTAGGGACCATACAGGAGGAAGAAGGAGAAGAGTGAGTATCCTGTAAATGAAGCTTTGTCTGTCTACCTTTACACACATTTATATATATACTAGGAACTTGCCTGTCAAAAATGACAGGAATAAAATTGTAATCCGGGAAATGCTGTTTTTCACTCAAACTGAGTCTCTCCCCTCTTACATTATGTATTTTTATTTTGTAATATTTTTAAAGTTTGCATGTCATATTCCAAATGTATGAAAAACATATTTGTTTTAGTAGTTAATGTGTTTATTTTTATAACATGTAACTTGTATAGTTATATCTTTAAACAACTCATAAACTATTGTTTCATAACATTGAAACATTTTGTATTGTAACCTATACATTAATATTATAAGAGTGTGTAAATTGTGTTTTTAACAATATGTATATTCTAAAGCATTACATGTTTTTAACACATGTGTAAATGTTTAAAGTGAATCCAGAGGGAGGCAAACAGTAAAAGCCAAGCGAAATATAGCATTTTTTTTTCAAATGGAAAAAAATAAAATCCTTCCTGACCCCAGATACTGGCGATTAGATTACTCCCTGGATCAATGCTCTATCTGCAATTATATATTAACAGGTAAAAACCACTAAATACATACAATCAAAACTCTAATTAATTACAATACAATTGATCATTTGAATCAATCAAATCAATCAAATTAACTGATGTGAATTATGTATGATATATCCTATTTATAAATGTTTTTCAGAAAGTAGTGCATATGAATCCAAAGATAAACAAAAGCTAAATTAATGTCTTAATACTGTTTTAGATCCTATAGTAGCTATGAGAGATGGAATTACACTTCCAGGCAGTAACTATTAAAGTGCTAGTGCTATAGGTGGTGAGTTGACCACTAATAAGTGAAAAAAAGCTTTTAAATGTATTATAAGGGGGATGGTCCCTAGCCATCTATTATGGTGGAGCTGGGGACCTACCACTTGCCAGCTGCTAATCAGTGCTGCTATTTATACTATTATAGTGAAATGATACTATATTTGTGGTAGCCATGGGTGCCCACCACCATTTACCCCTTAGGCTCTAAGTTTTAAACCTAACTACTCTGTCTAGAAATGTTATAACATCCCCAAAAGCTACAAAGTTGCACAGTAAATATTTTGATAATTTAAACACAAAAAAATATTGCCATTAATATATGCAGTCAAACTTGATGTTTAAGGAAGCACCACAACATATGCAATAAATACAAATGCAAGATAATATAGTTGTCTTTAAATGACAAAGTCTTTCTAAAGTCACGGTATAGTGTTCTTATCTTTGTATGTTGCAGGCAACCTCCCGATGGCAGTGGATTGAGACAGGCCGGGCCCGGCAGTCTGAGGTTCCTCTGCTACAAACAGTGATGTCACCAACCAGGGAGTGACGCTGTGTCTACGGTGGCCGAAAGATGAAGCCCCACGATTGGACAGCGAATCTGATTCCCAGCAGGCATCCCATGTAGAAGAAAGTATTACAGAGGGAAAATCAGAAACTATCGTAAATGATTCCAGCCACAGTGATGATGCTGAAAATCACAAGGAAGAGGCAAACAGCTCACCGGCCGAGGGTAACGATGAAAAACCCAAATTGGGAACAAATACTTTTTAAAAAGTTTAAGAGTTGTGGCCCAAAAATAATTCACGGTGGAATGGCACAATAGCACAAACGGCAGTGAAGATGGAGAATCATTTAGGACTCAGTAGCCAAGCAGTATAGGCACCATTGCTATATGTGCAGCCCAGTAACTGATTAAATATTTTCATTACAAGAGGACTGCTAAGCTTAAATGAAACTGTTACTGCCTGAATGGTAGTTTTCCTAACTGTTGTTATATGTGCAGCCTCCAATATAGGCCTTTTTTTTGTGACGGCTCGCTGTGTAATAAATGCTGTATCTGGGTTACTTGGCAAAGGATAAAACTGCTATAGTAAAAACTAAATTAAATACAACATTAGTTTTTGCACATAACCTGTACAATCTCACAAAATGAATCTCCAGAGGCATAAAATATATCTGGACTCTTGTACTAGATACTATTCTGAGCACCCAGACTTGGAGCAGTTGTTATACTGGTTATTCAGAGAATGACCAACATATATTAAGCTAGTTAAGTTTATTACAAGAAACAGTTTTTAACTCTTCCTATTTTAACACCTTTTAAAGATCTGTATAATATGTATTCTGTTAAAGCATCATACAAAAACACAATACTGTATTCTGGATATTTAGTTTCTTTAGTTAATGCCCTCATAGTGATCATTTATACCATCTAACATTTGACACACTGTTGTCGTAGTACTTTGTGATCTTTATTTCCCTTTGTATTCATTTAAGCATCTAAATAAAATGTTATATTGTGAGAAATGGTATCTGACATATTATTTGTGTTAATTCATGGTAATACTCATCCACCCTTCTACAAATTCTCTGGTAGTTTAGTGTTTAAATGAGCTTGTGGCTCCTCTTTTATGTATCATGTCCCTG
>CM050173.1:2382071-2503537 GCA_027410445.1 Discoglossus pictus
CCTCCTCATCCTCAACCCCCTCCTCATCCTCAACCTCCATCCTCAACCCCCTACTCAACCTCCCTCCTCAACCCCCCCTCCTCAACCTCAATCTCCCTCCTCAACCCCCCTCCTCAACCTCAACCCCCCTCTTCATCCTCAACCCCCCTCCTCATCCTCATCCCTCCTTCTCATCCTCAACCTCCCTCCTCAACCCCGCTCCTCAACCTAAACCCCTTTAAATACCTCCCCCTCTCCCTTTCCCCTCACTTACCTGCTTCTGCTCCGGCTTCCGCTCCTTCTTGACCGGGCGCGCATGTGACGTCACATGCGCGACGGGGTAAAAAGGAGCGAAGGCCGGAGCAGAAGCAGGTAAGTGAGGGGAGAGGGGGAGGTATTTAGGGGGGTTTAGAATGAGGAGGGGGGTTGAGGATGAGGAGGGGGGAGGGAATATCGGCGTATAGCACGCACACATTATTTGCCCCCTATTTTCAGGGAGAAAAAGTGTTTGTTATACGCTGATAAATATGGTACCTGTAAGGTGATCTTATTGCAGATCAAATGCTGCAAACGTCACTCTGTGTAGTCAGGTGCCCAGATGAACAAACTGTGAAATAAAATTAAAAGCATTGTTAATGTTTGTATGATGTTTAAGTGGCATACATGCAAAATATTTTCATGGTATATTAATAAGTAAATGCACTATAAAATGTAATAAAGTGATAGAAATATTTAAGCGGTTTGAGCAGCAACAGATAAATATTATTACACTGTAAAATCTACAGATTTTGTGATGCATTTTAGCACATTTTATTTTATATTCTTTAAAATAAATGACTAATTAAGTAATTAATCATGAACATTAATAATTAAGCATCGACACACCAAAATAAGTGCAATAATAATGATGTCTGACAACATAAATATAACAGCAATGTAATAAATAAGCACCAACACTGAAATGTAAGTGCAGTGCAAAATGTACATATCTTTTCAGGCATTTGAAAAAAAAATGTTTTTCTTGTTATTATTTATGAATGATTAATGAAGTAATTAATGAACATTAATAGTTGAGCAGCAACCACGAAATATAAGTGCACTGTGAAATATACATCTTTTTTATCCCTTTTTTACTAAATTTGTTATTATGACTAATTAATTATTAATTAATGAGCTTTACTAATCTTAATGATTAATGAACATTAATAGTTGAGCAGCAACCCCAAAATGTAAGTCCAGTGTGAAATATACATATTTTCTGATCAATGTTTTATTAACCTTCTTATTATGACTTATTAATTATTAATTAATGAATGAACATTACTAATTAATCAATGACTAAATATATTATAAAGAGTTAATAATGTAATTATAAAGTAAAGGTAGTGACATTATTTTTTTTTAGCAATAAAAATAATTAATAAATGAATGCCCATTAAATAATCATTAATCAATTAATAAACATATTTGAAATGGTTAATTATTAATATCTTGATAAAGTACAGGTATTGCAAAATGGAGCAATGTAATTTTTTTTTTAATATTTTTTTTTTATTAATAATTAATTAATATACCTTACCTATTTATAATAAATAGCCAGCAATCAATATCCTGAAGAGCTAACAATCTCTTTGGATTTTCCGGCAGCAGAAAATGTCCACTCAGACTGTCATCACCTGAGGAGAAAGTGTCAGCACTGTGGCAAGTGTGCCCTATATATAGGCTGCGTGCGTGAGCCAGAACCGTTAGTTTACGCGGGAAAGCCGCCATTTCAGATGCGTAATTGTGTAGATTGTCGTAAAATGGCGGTGATATTGTTTGTGTTACACGCGTCTGGAGAATTTTGCGTCTTTAGTAACAGTCGGTTTTAGTACCTTGTACGTGCCTTGTCAAACTGCTACGTGTCTGGCTATGGTTTGCGCGCCTCACGGTAGTGTAGCCTCATTTTCATTTTATCGGCTGACATATTTTTCATCGCTTATGCGATTTTCGAGTGACGATAAACATCTAAATCGAGTTAAATTCGCGTTCCAGCTCACTCACAGACGTCCTGGCTGTTGCCCCATGCTCTGTGTGATGTTTTTGAAATTTTTTGGGGTGTATTTAGTGTGTTTTTAGTGTTTTTTGGTTTGCGTCTCGTACGGTAAGTTGGTATTTTTACGACTCATATTTTTTTTTCTAAGTGTTACGACTCGTATTTTTCTAAGTCCCTCGGTCGTAATGTGCTTGCGTGTTTGTAGGCTAAGTCCCGCGTTTTTGATCGGCTAAGTGCGGTGAGTTTTGTGCGGTGGTGAATGTCGCCGTAGGAGTAAGTGCTGCGAGTTAAGGTTTGTGTGGGGGAGTTTTGTGTGGTGTTTTGAGGCGCGGTAGGAGAAGTGCCTCGAGTTAACAATGTGGGTTATGTTAGTGTTGTGAGGTGGCGTAGGACAAAGTGCCTTGAGTTAACAATGCGGGGTTATGTTGTTAGTGTTTTGAGGCGCCGTAGGACAAAGTGCCTTGAGTTAACAATGCAGGGTTATGTTGTTAGTGTTTTGAGGCGCCGTAGGACAAAGTGCTGCGAGTTAAGGATTATGCGGGTTGTGTTGTTACAAAGTCAGGCGCCGTAAAGCCTACACCTGCCACTCAAACTAGCATAAAGAAAGTGACCCTATTAACTCCCTCTCATGCACTAAATGGACTGATTTCTCACCTTTCTATACTGCTACAATCAGCAGACAACACTCTTCCTCTTCCATACATAGCTCAACGGGAAAAGGATGTTGGGGAAACCTTTGATTCAGAGGATTGGCAAGAAATGTGCGAGATTCCCCATTCTATCTTCTTATGTTCTAACTTCAAAGAACAATCTTATAAGACGGTGCTCAAATGGTACTTCACTCCTCTAAGATTATACAAGACTAGCGAATCGCCCGTCAAAAAATGACGGCAATAGAATTGTAAGTCAAGGAATGGTGTTTGGCACAAATATTATTTTTTGTGGTGGTCTGAGATCTCGGCGGTGATTGCGAGCCGTGCGCTCATCATGTGGCTCTTGGTTGGTGTATTTTTTTGTTATCAGAGGCGCCTTTGCTGTCATTGTAAGGTCGGCGCTGATCTACTTTTTGCGCTTATTGCAAGGCTGTCCTCTGGTGTAATTTGTGTGCTATGAGCAACGTTGGCGCTCGTTGTGAGGCGCGCAGTGAATGGCTTTTGCATTTATTGCGATAGGGGAGGGAGAGAGAGGGAAAGGGGAGGGGGAGTGGGGCAAGTTTATGTATTTTGTGATGCTAATTATATAAGTAATAAATTCATAAATTAATATACTTTACCTATTTGTAAGTAATATAGGAATGAAGCATTGTGCTGAAGAGCTGACAATCTGTTTAGATTTGCACTGTTGTTAAGGTGAGGTGTAAGTGTCAGCAATGTGTGCAGTGTGTAGTGTAAATAGGCTGCGTGTGCGAGGGGAAGCCATTAGTGTAGCTGTTTACTTCCGCATTGTGTAAGTTAGTGTTGTAAAATGGCGGCAAATGTGTATGTGGTAGGCGGGTTTATATGATGAAGCGTCCTTGCTAATGGTGTATGTTGTAGGTCGTACGGGTTTTTGTAAAAGCTGTATTTGCTTAGTGGAATTTATCGGCTTTAGGGGTCGTGTAGCCTTGGTTTTGGTTTTCGGCTGACATTTTTTCTCTTGCTTAGGGGATTTTTTAGTGTGTAAACTTTGTAAACTTGCTGTGCTGCAGAGGTCCTGGGTGTCCCCCCTTGGTGTGGGTAATGTTTTTATTTTAGTGTTTTTTAATGTTTGCCACAGTGCGTGGGTTGTCCCGCGGCTTTTTTGTGTGTAAGTCCGTAGTTAGTTATTGCGTGTTTATGCTTTTTTTCCAAGTCCCGATTGTGTGGTTGTTTTTAACCGATTGTGAGGCGCCATAGAGCCTCCACCTCCGGAAATGTGGCCCCTCGCTTCGCAAGGGTCCGCATTTGCGGTCGGAAAGTCATAGGGGGTCGTAGGAATGAGCTCAAATGGAAAACACCACAAATCCTAAACTTGAATACTGTCATTACCAAGGTCTGGGAAAATATTGAAATGGAAACATTATCAGCAAGACGTTCTTTATCCTCCTTTGAAACGAAATGGCTTCCTTGGTTCGCACATTTGTAAGAAATAAGACATTGTACTGAAGACCCCTCTCTAAATCTCTCCAAATTTGTATAAAACTAATATATAATTTTCTATACATTATTATCTTATAGTTTTATTATACAGAGAGTGTGTATTTGTATCAATGCAGTGTTTTCATAGAAAATCATATATCTGTAAAATACAATATCTATTGTCTATATTGCACATATATTGTGGATCATTTCTGTCAATCTACCATTTTACCCCAAATAAGGGAACAATTAATCTTTTGAATAAATGGACGTAAAAATAAAAAGAAGGGTATTTTCTCACTTTATTTCTAACATTATTGATAATACTGCATAACATATTTCTAAAAGTGGGGCATGGCAGAAACAGGTAAGTGATAGATAGGAGAGAAGGGGAAAAGAGAGGTAAGAGAGGGGAGAAAGAAGGGGAGAGAAAAAGAAGAGAGGGGGAGAGAAAAAGAAGAGAGGGGGAGAGAAGGGAAGAGAGGGGGAGAGAAAAAGAAGAGAGGGGGAAAGAGGGGGGAGAGAAAAAGAAGAGAGGGGGAGAGAGGGGGGAGAGAAGAAGAGAGGGGGGAGAGAAGAAGAGAGGGGGGAGAGAAGAAGAGAGCGGGGAGAGAAGAAGAGAGCGGGGAGAGAGGGGGAAGAGAGGGGGAAGACGGGGGGAGAGAGGGGGAAGAGAGGGGGAAGAGAGGGGGAAAAGAGGGGGAAGAGAGGAGGAAGAGAGGGGGAAGAGAGGGGGAGAGAAGAAGAGAGCAGGGACAGAAGAAGAGAGCGGGGAGAGAAGAAGAGAGCGGGGAGAGAAGAAGAGAGCGGGGAGAGAAGAAGAGAGCGGGGAGAGAGGAGAAAGAGAGAGGGGAGAGAGAGAGAAGAGAGAGGGGAGAGAGAGATAAGGGGGAGAGAGAGAAGGGGGAGAGAGAGAAGGGGGAGAGAGAGAAGGGGGAGAGAGAGAAGGAGGAGAGGGAGGGAAGAGAGGTAAGAGAGGGGGTGAGATGGGGGAGAGAAGAAGAAGAGAGGGGGAGAGAAGAAGAAGAGAGGGGGAGAGAAGAAGAAGAGAGCGGGGAGAGAAGAAGAAGAGAGCGGGGAGAGAAGAAGAAGAGAGCGGGGAGAGAAGAAGAAGAGAGCGGGGAGAGAAGAAGAAGAGAGCGGGGAGAGAAGAGGGAGAGAAGGGGGAGAGAGGGGGGAGAGAAGGGGAAGAGAAGGGGGAGAGAAGGGGGAGAGAAGGGGGAGAGAAGGGGGAGAGAAGGGGAAGAGAAGGGGAAGAGAAGGGGGAGAGAAGGGGGAGAGAGGGGGAGAGAGGGGGAAGAGAGGGGGAAGAGAGGGGGAAGAGAGGGGGGAGAGAAGGGGAAGAGAGGGGGAAGAGAGGGGGGAGAGAAGGGGAAGAGAGGGGGGAGAAGATAGGGGAGATGAAAGAAGGGGAGGGGGGGAGAGAGAAGGGGAGGGGGGGAAGAGAGAAGTGGAGGGGGGGAGAGAGAAGGGGAGGGCGGGGGAGAGAGAAGGGGAGGGGGGAGAGAGAAGGGGAGGAGGGGAGAGAGAAGGGGAGGGGGGGAGAGAGAAGGGGAGGAGGGGAGAGAGAAGGGGAGGGGGGGAGAGAGAAGGGGAGGGGGAGAGAGGGGGAAGAGAGGGGGGAGATGGGGGGAGAGAGGGGGGAGAGAAGGGGAAGAGAGGGGGAAGAGAGGGGGGAGAGAAGGGGAAGAGAGGGGGGAGAAGATAGGGGAGATGAAAGAAGGGGAGGGGGAGAGAGAAGGGGAGGGGGGGAAGAGAGAAGGGGAGGGGGGGAAGAGAGAAGGGGAGGGGGGGAGAGAGAAGGGGAGGGGGGGAAGAGAGAAGGGGAGGGGGGAGAGAGAAGGTGAGGAGGGGAGAGAGAAGGGGAGGGGGGGAGAGAGAAGGGGACGGGGGAGAGAGAAGTGGAGGGGGAGAGAGAAGGGGAGGGGGAGAGAGAAGGGGAGGGGGGAGAGAGGAGGGGAGGGGGGAGAGAGGAGGGGAGGGAGGGGGAGTGGGGAGAGGGGAGGGAGGGGGAGTGGGGAGAGGGGAGGGAGCGGGAGTGGGGAGGGTGGAGGGAGGGGGAGTGGGGAGAGGGGAGGGAGGGGGAGTGAGGAGAGGGGAGGGAGTGTGGAGAGGGGAGGGAGTGAGGAGAGGGGAGTGAGGAGAGGGAAGGGAGGAGAGGGAAGGGAGGGGGAGTGAGGAGAGAGAAGGGAGGGGGAGTGAGGAGAGGGGAGGGAGGGGGAGTGAGGAGAGGGGAGGGAGGGGGAGTGAGGAGAGGGGAGTGAGGAGAGGGGGAGAGCAGGGGGAGTGAGGAGAGGGGGAGAGCAGGGGGGAGTGAGGAGAGGGGGAGAGCAGGGGGGAGTGAGGAGAGGGGGAGAGCAGGGGGGAGTGAGGAGAGGGGAGGGAGGGGGAGTGAGGAGAGGGAAGGGAGGGGGAGTGAGTAGAGGGAAGGGAGGGGGAGTGAGGAGAGGGGAGAGAGTGAGGAGAGGGGAGAGAGTGAGGAGAGGGGAGAGAGTGAGGAGAGGAGAGAGTGAGGAGAGGGAAGGGAGGGGGAGTGAGGAGAAGGGAGGGAGGGGGAGTGAGGAGAGGGGAGGGAGGGGGAGTGAGGAGAGGGCAGGGGGAGTGAGGAGAGGGGAGGGAGGGGGAGTGAGGAGAGGGGAGGGAGGGGGAGTGAGGAGAGGGGAGGGAGGGGGAGTGAGGAGAGGGGAGGGAGAGAGAGAGAGAAGGGGAGAGAGAAGGGGAGAAAAGGGGGGAGAGAAGGGGGGAGGAGACAAGGGAAAGAGAGAGGGGAGAGAAGGAGTGTGGAGTAAGGGATAGATTGAAGATAGGTATCAGGGATGGGGAGAGATGGGATAGAGGAGGGGTGGATAAGATAGGGGAGATATGAGTTGGGTTAGGAGGATTTAAGGCAAAAAGAGCAGAGAGGTGAGAGGGGTAAAAGACAGAGAGGGAGAGGGTGGTGTGAGGAGAGTGGGCCAAGATATAGGGTGAAAGACACGGGCGGAGCTATCGCCGGTGCAGCCCTTTATCTTCTGGGGGCCCCAGTCTCAGCCTCCCCCAGGCCATATCCCGGCAGCCCTCGGTCCCCTGACCTCCTCCCCCATCCTGAGGGCGACTTGCCAGCTGCCTGTCTTCCACAGCGCGAACAGGACCCCTGGGGGAGGAGCCAGGCTCCAAGGGAGGCTCAGCTGGAGGCTGGGGGAGTGGGGCATGCCTGTAAGCAGATAAGTGATAGATTGGGGGGGGAGTGAAGAAGGGGGGAGTAAAGGAGAGGGGAGGGTGAGAGACACGGGCGGAGCTATCGCCGGTGCAGCCCTTTATCTCCTGGGGGCCCTAGTCTCAGCCTCCCCCAGGCCATATCCCGGCAGCCTTCAGTCCCCTGACCTCCTGTCTTCAGTTGAGCAAACAGGACCCCTGGGGGAGGAGCCAGGCTCCGAAGGAGGCTCAGCTGCAGGCTGGGGGAGTGGGGCATGCCTGTAAGCAGCTAAGTGATAGATGAGGGGGAAGTAAGTGGAAGAGGGAGGGAAGTGGAGGGGGAAGTGAAGGAGAGGGGATGGGGGGGAAGTGAAGGAGAGGGGATGGGGGGGGAGTGAAGGAGAGGGGGGACAGAAAGAGAGGGGATGGGGAGAGGAGGCGAAGGAAGGGGGCGAGAAGGAGGGGGGCAGAAGGAGAGGGGAGGGGGAGAGAGAAGGAAAGGGGGGAGAGAGAAGGAAAGGGGGGAAAGAGAAGGAAAGGGGGGAGACCGAAAGAGAGGGTGGAGATAGAAGGAGAGGGGAGAAAGAAGGAGAGGGGGGAGAAAGAGAAGTAGAGGGGGAGAGAGAAGGAGAGGGGGAGAGAGAGAAGGAAAGGGGAGGGGGAGAGAAGGAAAGGGGAGGGGGAGTGGGGCATGCCGGAAGCAGCTAAGTGATAGATGGCGGGGAGTGGAGGGTGAGAGACACGGGCGGCGCTATCGAGATGGGAGGAGAGATGGGAAGGTGGAGGAGAGGGAGGGGGGAGACAAGGGGAGGGAGGGGAGGGGAGAAGGGGAGGGGAAGAGAGAAGGGGAGGGAAGGAGAATGAGAAGGGGAGGGGGGGAGGAGAGAGAAAGAGAGGGGGAGAAAAGGGGGGAAGAGAAGGGGAAGAGAGGGGGAGAAGTGTGGAGGGGGAGAAGGATTTTGGAGGGGAAGAGATGGGATAGAGGAGGGGGTAGAAGATAGGGGAAATATGAGTCGGATTAGGAGGATTTAAGGGAAAAAGAGAATGGTAATTTTTTGCACAGGGGCCCTGTATTCACTTGCTCCGCCACTGGTGAGAGAGGCACCCAGTTTGAGGGAAAAAGAGGGGAGAGAAGGGTGGAGACAATGTGGTGTGTGGGGGGGGGGGAGGGGGAGAGTGGGACAGTTAGAGAGAAGGATGGGAGAACAATGAAAATGCAGAAGTGGGTAAAAATTGAGAGAGCAAAAACAAGTAGAGAAAAGGAGAGCAAGTGAGAAAAGGAGAGACAGAGAGAGGAGAGGCAAGGAGAGAAACGGAGAGAGAGGGGAGACATGAGAGAAACAGAGAGGAGAGACATGAGAGAAACAGAGAGATAGGAGAGACATGAGAGAAACAGAGAGAGGAGAGACATGAGAGAAACAGAGAGAGAGGAGAGACATGAGAGAAACAGAGAGAGAGGAGAGACATGAGAGAAACAGAGAGAGAGGAGAGACATGAGAGAAACAGAGAGAGAGGAGAGACATGAGAGAAACAGAGAGAGAGGAGAGACATGAGAGAAACAGAGAGAGGAGAGACATGAGAGAAACAGAGAGAGAGGAGAGACATGAGAGAAACAGAGAGAGAGAGGAGAGACTTAAGAGAAACAGAGAGAGAGGAGAGACATGAGAGAGGAGAGACATGAGAGAAACAGAGAGAGAGGAGAGACATGAGAGAAACAGAGAGAGATGAGAGACATGAGAGAAACAGAGAGAGAGGAGAGACATGAGAGAAACAGAGAGAGAGGAGAGACATGAGAGAAACAGAGAGAGGAGAGACATGAGAGAAACAGAGAGAGAGGAGAGACATGAGAGAAACAGAGAGAGAGGAGAGACATGAGAGAAACAGAGAGAGAGGAGAGACATGAGAGAAACAGAAAGAGGAGAGACATGAGAGAAACAGATAGAGAGGAGAGACATGAGAGAAACAGAGAGAGGAGAGACATGAGAGAAACAGAGAGAGAGGAGAGACATGAGAGAAACAGAGAGAGAGGAGAGACATGGGGGGAGGGGGAGAGTGGGACAGTTAGAGAGAAGGATGGGAGAAAAATGAAAATGCAGAAGTGGGTAGAAATTGAGAGAGCAAAAACAAGTAGAGAAAAGGAGAGCAAGTGAGAAAAGGAGAAACAGAGCGCGGAGAGACATGAGCGAAACGGAGAGAAACAGAGAGAGCAATTGAAAAAGAGAGAAGCAGAGAGAGCAAGTGAGAGAGGAGAGACAGTGAGAGAGAGAAAGAGAGCAAATGAGAGAGGAGAGAGCAAGTGAGAGAAAGGAGACAGGGAGAAAAACAGAGAGCAACTGAGAGAGGAGAGACAATGAAAGAAACAGAGGAGAGACAAGGAGGAAAACAGAGAGCAAGTGAGAGAGAAACAGTGAGAGTAAGTGAGAAAGGGGAGACAGAATCAGAGCGAGCATGAGAGAGAGGGGAGACGGAGAGCGAAACAGAGAAAGCAAATAAGAAAGGAGAGACAAGGAGAGTAACAGAGAGAGCAAATGAGAGAGGGGAGTCAATGAGAAACAGAAATAGAGGAGAGACAAGGGTAGAAACAGAGAGACAAGGAGAAAAAAACAGAGCGCAAGTGAGAGAGGGGAGACAATGAGAGGAACGAAGAGAGAGAGGGAAGACTAAGAGAGAAACAGAGCAAATGAGACAGGAGAGACGGAGAGAATCAGAGAGAGCAAGTGAGAGAGGGGAGACCGAGAGAAAGAGAGAGCTAATGAGAGAGGAGAGACAAGGAGAGAGAGAAAGAGAGCAAATGAGAGACTGAGAGTAACAGAGAGAGAGGAGAGACAAGGAGAGAATCAGAGAGAGGGGAGACAGGGAGATAATCATTGTGTTGCAATTGACATATTCAAGGAACTTGTCTTTCTCATGGACATGCTCTGACTTCCAGATCATAATCACATTGTGTATAAAGCGATGCCAACTTATGATGTTCTTCTTAAAGGGATGTTCATTCCATATTTATAGGTCCTCCCACAGACCCATAGAGACCTAGCTAATAGTTAGTAATGCTGGGAAATGGGAATCAGGTGAGTTGGTATATTGGTACAGTATTTAGCACTGTACTGTACATGCATTTTAATTAGTTTTTTTTATCCTCCTCTGCCTTTTTTAGTTGACCAGTTTTTAATGTTTTTCTATTTTTTTGTCACCACACTGTATGTGGGAAACTGGATTGGATTACACAGTCCAGAGGTTGAATCATCTGTTTCATTTAGCAGATGTAGACAAGTTGTAAGTGCTATGCACACTAATAGTTTCTTCAAATTAATGGAGTAATTTGTGATGATCTTTTTTTATCAGATTCCGGTTGCAGCGGTGTACTGACCGCATGTGACCCTGGTAGGTGCTATGCATTATGCTTACTCTAGACTATTATATTGGCCCCTGTAGGTATCCCTTTTTTTAAATCCTAGCCTCTTGCACAGTCTTGACCACTGCTGTCTGTGTACATAATAAAGCTTGGTTACATCCTTATCTGAATGCACACTCTTGACCACTACTGATTGTGGTTTGTGTAAATAATAAAGCTTTGTTATACCATTGTAACTGTGTCAGTTTGTTTTCAATGGTTGGGGTTAGGGGACATACACATACATTACATTAGTGTCACATTCCTATAGATGTAAACTAATGACCCTAGTTAACATACTACAGATCCATACATACTAAGAGGAACAATAGTCAGAATAGCATTAGATATCATATAATAGTAAATGTGCAATCTAATCATAACAAAGGGTTAATATACAGGCCAAGTACAGTTCGTGATACTGTGGAGTGGGAACATTCCCCTGAGGGCCTAACGGGATTATAACAGGTGACACTGGAGTGCGTTATCAGTTCCTTCTGTAGTGGATTGGGATTTGTCCGACCTCTCTGCTATCACCCGCCCACCTACACTGGCTCATAATAGTATATCTCACAGCTTCATTGAGGTCCACTAGCCCCCTCACCAACACCACTTAGCAATGCTGAAGGGGACCAGGGGAACATACACCACACTAATCTACTCTAGCCCACTAGAAGGGGCCACAAAAAACACATGGAGGCTGTGCAGAGGCACATGGATCAATAGCTAACTCATCTCCATCAGGGGTAATTACCGCTACGCCCATTCTGGAGAGTCCCACACCATTGCCATTGCATTTTTTTTCTTCTGTATTTTATGGTTTCTCTGTATAATTATGTTTTTCTTTTTGTTCTTGTTAGGAATGTATTACGGTAAAAGGTGCAAAGGTGAGATAAGATCTAATATCTCCATGATGTAGGAAGCTCATCTGACTGCATTTTGTAGAGACCTTGAGCCTCTTGAAAAGTGTAATTAAATGCTACGAGTAATCCCGCAAGGTTTTAACGTTCTCCCGTCATGCACACAGTGCGCTGGCGGAGTGAAGTAATATGCAAGAAGGGTCGGTGGCGCTACGTCAGGGAATACCCCTTACTATATATTAGCCTAGACTAGCATACACGCATAAGAAAGGGGAGTGATCCCACGCCCAGTTAATGCCCAGTAAGGCGTATCTAGATTAGTATATAAAGCCCAGCGAAATACAAACACAGCTACTCACTCTATGTGCCTTGAAAAAGATAGTGCAGCAACTATCGAAACCGGTCGGCTTATTTTGTTTATTCTTTTTACATTTAGTAGGCAATGGATGTATCTTGATACCCTCCTTTTCTTTTTCTCCAATTTTGTGAGTATATAGAGCATGCTGGTACGTACTAGGAGCCTTAAGGTAAGAGTTGATGGAGCAGGATTATTTCCTTCTATGAGTTAGCAAGCGTACTTTACGCTGTGCTCTGGTGTACTGTTTACCATTTCTTTTTTACACTCACCTTATGTACTCCAGTACTGTTCAAGATATCCTTTGAGATCGTATTAGAATAAGCATTCAGAGGTTTAAAAATGTGGGAGGATCATTCTACACTTAAAAGATGTTATCCCTCTTTTCTGCTATCCCAATAATGTTCATTAAAATGTACTTAGAATTTAGAGTAATAAGAGATGAAATGCATGTATATGTTTTGTATGTTTTTTTTTAATATTGAAATAAATAAAAAAAAAAAAAAAAAAAAAAAAAAAAAGATATCCTTTGCCTCTATATTTTTTCTTTTTTGGAACTATTGTATATATATATAGAGTGTTTTTTCATTCATTTTTTCTACTTTTTGATAGAGATTCAGTCCTATGATTGTCCTAACAGATGTATGAGGACTTTATTAATAGGATACTAGGATGTTTAAGTAATGCTATGCGTCACTTACCTTGTATCCTTGAGTATACATGTCCACCATTATTATATGGTGACATTACCTTCTATACTTTCTCTACCATCCCTCTGTTACTCCTGCTTTTAAGTTAGATACTTCTTTTTTTTTTTTTTTTTTTCTTTAGTATAGGTGCTAACCGCCATTTTTTTGCTTTTTCCTTTTTTACATGATTATGTATATAATGACTCAATGTAAAGTGTGTTGTTTAAATCAAGTGGCAAGTTTTCACTTTCAGATTTTCAATATAATTGAATAGAGATCTTATCCAAATCAATATTTCCTCCCAGGTTTATAATCTTGTTGTTGACAAAGGCAAAATGTTTTCTATACATGCCCTCCCTTGAATACAGTACTGCCTAGTGAAGTAGCCATATTTTTCCATACATCCATTGCACATGTATTAAATAATAGACACAGAATTGAGGTAATTTTATTGTTAATTAATCTTAATTTATTTTTGGGTAAAAAATACCAAGTTTTATTAAAAATACTAACTTTACTAATATTTTGATTGTTTTCTCTGTGCATTACCTTGACATTACTGAGCAATTGGATATGGCAAGATTTAAACTTAAAGGACCTCATTCTATTATCGACCGTAAACCGGCAGTAAGGCTGCGATCTCCTCTTACGGCCGGCCGTAAATCTTGCTACCGGCCGTAAGCTCTGAAAACTTAAAACTCTAAAATAAATTCAAGCCTGCACTGTACAGCTCTGTAAATGCTAGGGATCATATTGGGGGACATGAGGATTAAAATTAAACTCCTCGCAAGCTTGCACATCAGCCCAAACCCGAGTTCAAATTAACTGTTTATTTTCCGGCTGCGGCGTGGGCATGTCTGAGGTGCTCCAAGCACTCTGGACTTTTTACATGGATATTTGACGTATATTAAAAAATATATATTTTACGGATTTGAGTATAGGGGAATTTTGTGCTATTTTTGCTAACACCGAAAATCACTTTATAGTCTTCTCAAAGTGCAGGATGGCTTTATTTGGGCTATATTTCGTGCTTAATTGGTGCTAGCGGGGCCTCTTTCCTGCAAGTAAGCTGCGGCTCGTTTTTAGCCTTGCAGAGAGGGTTCCCGGAGCAATTGAATTGCAAATAGGATTTTCTTACGGCCGATTTCCTTGCAGCCGTTTTAGATCAAAGGATTTCCTCCGGCGCGAGCGGCCGCAAGAGATAGCAAGGCGCCGGCCGAAAGCCTACCGAAATCCCCTGCCGGAGGGGAATAGGATAGCCGAATAGCTTACGGCCGGTCCTTGCGGCCCCGCAACGGCTGTGGCCGATAATAGAATGAGGCCCAAAGTGTTGGAGGATTTTCGGGACTATAGAAGGAAATAGAAGCCCGAATAATATAACCCTTCCATGACAAAGCAAATGCCTTCTGTTTTGTAAGGTGTGTGTCTGGAAGACCTACAGGGTTTGGAATAGCTATGCATCCATATCAAGCTACTGATGACATCATCACTAGGTGCCCTGTTTGCTAGTAATGGCTACAGCGGGTGTTTGGGTACCATTCCATTTTAATGACGTGGAACACAATTACAGTGGAACCTCTATTCATCATTAATCTGTTCTTGAGGGACGTACGAATACTGAATCCGATGAATATAGAATCATATTATAATTGAATGAATTTATTTTATGATTGTTGTAGGTGACTTTTTGTGAGGAATTTTGCATTTTTGGCCAGATATCGGAGCATTTCTTTTGCTGAAAAAACTTGATGAATGTTGGATTTGATGAATATAGGGGCTGACAAGGTTCCACTGTATATTTCTTCATACATTGCTCATACATTTACAAGAGCAATTACAAAGTTTTAAATATTAAATTGCCACTGTAGTGGTCAGTCACTAACGTCTCTTATGTTTATTTAGTAACTGATTAGCAAAACAATCAGTATTTGAAGAAAACTAATTCAATGTAGCTTTTATGTCCTTTCCCTCTTCCCCTACGCAAAAGATTGGCAGCAGCAGTGCTGCCACCAACTGCTAGATGGCGCTGCAGATTTTCCGAGTAGTGCTGCACAATGCATATATGGTGCACCGACAGAAGAGGCCTTGAGCTCTGAGAGGTGCGCCCGAGTGTCCGCGACGAACATCGCAATGGCCTCGATGTTGATTCAGCGCCGTTGAGTTGTGCCACGTCAGAGGAGGGAATAATTAGGGGCTTCCCTAAAACCGGACGGTGCCATCTAGCGGCTACTTGCTGGCACTGCAGTTGTCAGTGCTGGAGATTTCTTTGCGCTTACACAACGGGATAGATCCAGCTTTTATTATTATTATTATTATTATTATTATTATTATAAACCTTTATTTGTAAGTGCCAACATATTCCGTCACGCTAAATGTAGATATGAGCTTAGCATAATTGCTTCCAGCTGATTTGCTTCTCTCCACCCCCTGTTAAGTGTACAGGGGGCAAAAGAGTATCCTCCCAGAAGGATGTCTTAATCTTAGGTTTGCCTCTAGTGGAAGTGGTAGAGGAATGTAAGCATGCCTAAGGCTTTCCGGAGGCCTATGTAAGGCAAATGGTTAGGTAGATAGAATGGGCAGACCAGGTGGGCCTTTTTACCTATGTTTATGATTTCAATTGCCACTGCAGAGAAGGAAGCAGATAAACATTGTTATCAAGATAATAAATAAAGACTACGTTTAGGACTGGTACCTTGTCAGATCTTCATTCACCCTCCTGGATACTTAAAAGGGGTGAAGTGGAGCACTTATGATGGAGTCCAAAACACTAAAATTCAAGTTTACTTTGAAATATTGATTTTATTGCTAGCCAGTTATTAAGTAATCCAGGAAACCCTATAGTATGAGCACAATGGTGGTCCTTTAAGTAAAACCTGTTTAAACTTCCTTGCAACTAACAGACAATGCCAACATCCAACAGTAGTACGTGGTTCTCATTGGTAGACTTGTATGACTCTGACTGTGTAATATGTACATGCTCATTGTCTGTCAGAGGAGAACCTCCCAGAGTGGTTGAACATTTTAAACCGTTTATAGTGTGATTTGATTTAAAAAAGAAAGACATTGTCAGATTAATATGTACCCTCTGTTAAATACAAAGAGAAAATATTCCCATGTCCATTTAAAGGTACAGTATATGGAAGTCTCCCTGTTTTGTCTCTAATCTAGCACATGCTGTTTATATCAGAAACACACATTACATTGAGTCATTCTGTACACACAGATTTATTTTAAATAAAATACTTTTCCACAGTCCTAGACTTGCCTATGTAGGCACCCGGAAATAACCAATAGAAAAACTGCATTCAAGTATATTTTAAAACCTATACCAATCTTCAAGCCAACAGCCGTTTAGTGCAGAAATCCTGCCTGAGCTGCTTCCTTCCAAGGAGGAGAGAGTTGTTTGGTGGGAACAAAAGACTACACATACTGTACCATGTTGGTTTGCTGCAATCCCCATACTTGTTACAATGTTGTAGCTGCCTCTCATTGGCCAAAACAAATTATGATGTTTATTCCAATTCAGCTTGCATCTTCAGGTGTATTCTTTCTCAGAATCAACTGCCAGCAAACTGAAGACATTTTGCTAAATTTAGGGTAAGTTTATTGATATTTATTTGGAGAATTTTTCATGCAAAAATTGTTTGCACTGTTTGAATCTACTGATTCTCCTCTGTCAGATGCATTCATAATCCATGAGACTTCTATATGCAGGTGGTCTCCGGTTAAGGACTTAATTAATTCCAGAGATTGTCCTTAAGTCAGACTTGTATTTTAGTCTGATCCCTGACGAATAATAATAATGATAATAACAAGAATATAATGGCTCATATGTGGTAATACTAATACAATGTAATACTGTAATAATACCTCTGTACTGTAATAATAAGTTTCAGAAACTATTGTGCTCTTTCTTTTAATTCAAACAGAATATTAAAAAAACTTATACAGAAAGCCTTGGGAGACTGTTCTCTATGTGCACTTTTATAACAGGGGTAAATATGGACATGTCTGGTCCCTTTCAATCAATCATCACATGCTCCCTCTCAGTAGTTGGTGGGTTTAAAGTCACCCCTGTAACAAAGTCCATATCCCTTAGTTTAGTAATCCCTTCACTTAGAAAAGTCCAGGAGAATGTGTCAATTAGATCAATGGGGGGTCTGTGCAATGGAATCCCTTATCAAATGTAATAGAGAGAAATTTACACTGGTATCTCGAGCACGATTCATGTAGAGGCGTACCCTGGCATCTCTCACTACACTTACCAATCCTATTGCCACCTGGTGGGCTAAAATAATACCATCCACCCCTGATCCCAGACTCATAACACTCATGCTAACAGTCCCTTTTGAGTTTGCTGTGTATATTTGGTGCCAATGTCACTCAATTCCCCTGGTCTGCTCTGATAACTCTGGTTCTGCTGCTGCCCCCTTTCTCTCTGTTGAAAATCTCTCCTGTCTGTCTGCGTCACTATGGGTCGAGTGGCTGTTACGTCATCTATTTCCTCCTCATCAGATCCTGACCATTGGGCTAACTCCTCTCACTGTTTCGTAGCTATGAGTGCCCGCACTTGCAGGGCTCTGGCAATCGGTTTTGTTTTCTTTTAAACCTCCTACAATTTACTGCTTTAAAGACATACTGCTCAAACTGTGTTTTAACATTTTCTTTGTCTTTCCATTTTCTTCATACATATTCTTTATACAAACTTGTGTTGTGTGCAACTCTGTGAGTAGTGTCTGGATAGACTCTGACAGGTTCTGTAATACCTGGAAGAACTGCTTCCTCTCCTGGGTTAGCAAGTAAAAATCCCTTTGCATATTTTTGGCATTCCAACGCAATAGCAGCCACCAGACCCTGCTTTTTCAACCAGAAAGGCAAACGCTCTGAACAGGAAATTTTGCTTTCCCTTTTAAACATCCAAAACATAATTAGATTGTAAGTTTGCAAGTTTTCAATTGTGTGTCCGTGTCTTGGAAACAAGATTGAGGAGGGAGGTTGAGGGGGGGGGTTAAAGAGGGGGGTTGAGGATGAGGAGGGGGTTGAGGAGGGAGGTTGAGGATGGGGAGGGGGTTGAGGAGGGAGGTTGAGGAGGGGGGTTGAGGAGGGTGAAAGGGAAGGGGGAGGGTAAGACACAGGGAAGGGAGAGGTGGATTGAGGATGAGGAGGGGGGATGAAGATGAGGAGGGGGGATGAAGATGAGGAGGCGGGTTGAGGATGAGGAGGTGGGATGAGGAGGACGGTTGAGGATGAGGAGGGGGATTGAGGATGAGCGGGTTGAGGATGAGGGGGTTGAGGGTGAGGGGGTTGAGGATGAGGATGGGGGCTTGAGGTTAAGGAGGGGGTTTGAGGTTGAGAAGGGGGTTGAGGAGGTGGGTTGAGGAGGAAGATGAGGATGAGGAGGGGTTTGAGTAGGAGGGTTGAGGAGGGAGCATGGGGGGGTTGAGGAGGGAGGTTGTGGAGGGAGGTTGAGGAGGGAGGTTGTGGAGGGAGGTTGAGGATGAGGGGGTTGAGGATGAGGGGGTTGAGGATGAAGATGGGGGGGTTGAGGATGGGGGGTTGACGATGATGATGGGGGGTTGAGGATGAGGATGGGGGGTTGAGGATGAGGATGTTGGGGTTGAGGTAGAGGAGGGGGGTTGAGGAGGGAGGTTGATGAGGGGGGTTTAGGATGAGGGGGCTGAGAATGAGGATGTGGGTTGAGGTTGAGAAGGGGGGTTGAGGTTGAGAAGGGGGGTTGAGGTTGAGAAGGGGGGTTGAGGAGGGAGGTTGAGGAGGGGGTTGAAGATGAGGATGGGGGGTTGAGGATGAGGATGTGGGGGTTGAGGATGAGGATGGGGGTTGAGGTTGAGAAGGGGGGTTGGGGTTGAGGAGGGAGGTTGAGGAAGGGGGGTTGAGGAGGGAGGTTGAGGAAGGGGGGTTGAGGAGGGGGTTGAGGATGAGGAGGTAGGTTGAGGATGAGGAGGGGGTTGAGGAGGGAGGATGAGGAGGGGGGTTGAGGAGGGTGATAATGGAAGGGGAGGGAAAGACACAGGGAAGTGAGAGGGGGAAGAAACACAGGGAAGGGAGAGGGGGAAGAGAGACAGGCAAGCAAGAGGGGGGAAGAGACACAGGAGAGGGAGAGGGGGGAGGTTGAAGAGGGGGGTTGAGGAGGGGGTTGAGGATGAGGAGGGGGTTGAGGAGGGAGGTTGAGGATGGGGAGGGGGGTTGAGGAGGAAGGATGAGGAGGGGGGTTGAGGATGAGGAGGGGGTTGAGGAGGGAGGTTGAGGATGGGGAGGGGGGTTGAGGAGGGAGGTTGAGGAGGGGGGTTGAGGAGGGTGAAAGGGAAGGGGGAGGGAAAGACACAGGGAAGGGAGAGGTGGATTGAGGATGAGGAGGGGGGATGAAGATGAGGAGGGGGGATGAAGATGAGGAGGCGGGTTGAGGATGAGGAGGCGGGATGAGGAGGACGGTTGAGGATGAGGAGGGGGATTGAGGATGAGCGGGTTGAGGATGAGGGGGTTGAGGGTGAGGGGGTTGAGGATGAGGATGGGGGCTTGAGGTTGAGGAGGGGGTTTGAGGTTGAGAAGGGGGTTGAGGAGGTGGGTTGAGGAGGAAGATGAGGATGAGGAGGGGTTTGAGTAGGAGGGTTGAGGAGGGTGAAAGGGAAGGGGGAGGGAAAGACACAGGGAAGGGAGAGGTGGATTGAGGATGAGGAGGGGGGATGAAGATGAGGAGGGGGGATGAAGATGAGGAGGCGGGTTGAGGATGAGGAGGTGGGATGAGGAGGACGGTTGAGGATGAGGAGGGGGATTGAGGATGAGCGGGTTGAGGATGAGGGGGTTGAGGGTGAGGGGGTTGAGGATGAGGATGGGGGCTTGAGGTTGAGGAGGGGGTTTGAGGTTGAGAAGGGGGTTGAGGAGGTGGGTTGAGGAGGAAGATGAGGATGAGGAGGGGTTTGAGTAGGAGGGTTGAGGAGGGAGCATGGGGGGGTTGAGGAGGGAGGTTGTGGAGGGAGGTTGAGGAGGGAGGTTGTGGAGGGAGGTTGAGGATGAGGGGGTTGAGGATGAAGATGGGGGGGTTGAGGATGGGGGGTTGACGATGAGGATGGGGGGTTGAGGATGAGGATGGGGGGTTGAGGATGAGGATGTTGGGGTTGAGGTAGAGGAGGGGGGTTGAGGAGGGAGGTTGATGAGGGGGGTTTAGGATGAGGGGGTTGAGAATGAGGATGTGGGTTGAGGTTGAGAAGGGGGGTTGAGGTTGAGAAGGGGGGTTGAGGTTGAGAAGGGGGGCTGAGGAGGGAGGTTGAGGAGGGGGTGGAAGATGAGGATGGGGGGTTGAGGATGAGGATGTGGGGGTTGAGGATGAGGATGGGGGTTGAGGTTGAGAAGGGGGGTTGGGGTTGAGGAGGGAGGTTGAGGAAGGGGGGTTGAGGAGGGAGGTTGAGGAAGGGGGGTTGAGGAGGGGGTTGAGGATGAGGAGGTAGGTTGAGGATGAGGAGGGGGTTGAGGAGGGAGGATGAGGAGGGGGGTTGAGGAGGGTGATAATGGAAGGGGAGGGAAAGACACAGGGAAGTGAGAGGGGGAAGAAACACAGGGAAGGGAGAGGGGGAAGAGAGACAGGCAAGCAAGAGGGGGGAAGAGACACAGGGGAGGGAGAGGGGGGAGGTTGAAGAGGGGGGTTGAGGAGGGGGTTGAGGATGAGGAGGGGGTTGAGGAGGGAGGTTGAGGATGGGGAGGGGGGTTGAGGAGGAAGGATGAGGAGGGGGGTTGAGGAGGGTGAAAAGGGAGGGGGATGGAAAGACACAGGGAAGGGACAGGGGGATTGAGGGTGAGGAGGGGGGTTGAGGATGAGGAGGGGGGTTGAGGATGAGGAGGTGGGTTGAGGATGAGGAGGGGGGTTGAGGATGAGGGGGATTGAGGATGAGGGGGTTGAGGATGAGGGTGTTGAGGATGAGGGTGTTGAGGATGAGGGTGTTGAGGATGAGGGTGTTGAGGATGAGGATGGGGGGTTGAGGTTGAGGAGGGGGTTTGAGGATGAGGAGGGGGGTTGAGGATGAGGATGGGGGTTGAGGTTGAGGACGGGGTTTGAGGATGAGGAGGGGGGTTGAGGATGAGGAGGGGATTGAGGATGAGGGGGATTGAGGATGAGGGGGTTGAGGATGAGGGGGTTGAGGATGAGGGGGTTGAGGATGAGGGGTTGAGGATGGGGGATTGAGGTTAAGGAGGGGTTTGAGGTTGAGAAGGGGGTTGAGGAGGTGGGTTGAGGAGGGAGATGAGGATGAGGAGGGGTTTGAGTAGGGGGGTTGAGGAGGGAGCATGGGGGGGTTGAGGAGGGAGGTTGAGGAGGGAGGTTGTGGAGGGAGGTTGAGGAGGGAGAGAGGAGGGGGGTTGAGGATGAAGATGTGGGCGTTGAGGATGAGGATGGGGGGTTGAGGATGGGGGGTTGAGGATGAGGATGGGGGGTTGAGGATGAGGATGTGGGGGTTGAGGTAGAGGAGGGGGGTTGAGGAGGGAGGTTGAGGAGGTGGTTGAGGAGGGAGGTTGATGAGGGGGTTGAGAATGAGGATGGGGTTGAGGTTGAGAAGGGGGGTTGAGGTTGAGAAGGGGGGTTGAGGTTGAGAAGGGGGGTTGAGGAGGGGGTTGAAGATGAGGATGGGGGGTTGAGAATGAGGATGGGGGTTGAGGTTGAGAAGGGGGGTTGGGGTTGTGGAAGGAGGTTGAGGAAGGGGTTGAGGAGGGAGGTTGAGGAAGGGGGGTTGAGGATGAGGAGGGGGGTTGAGGAGGGAGGATGAGGAGGGGGGTTGAGGAGGGTGATAATGGAGGGGGAGGGAAAGACACAGGGAAGTGAGAGGGGGAAGAAACACAGGGAAGGGAGAGGGGGAAGAGAGACAGACAAGCGAGAGGGGGGAAGAGACACAGGGGAGGGAGAGGGGGGAAGAGACACAGGGGAGGGATAGAGGGGAAGTTGAAGAGGGGGGTTGAGGATGGGGAGGGGGGTTGAGGAGGGAGGTTGAGGAGGGGGGTTGAGGATGATGACGAGTCTTACCACAGGAGAACGCAATCTTCCCTTTGTCCTAAACTTCTGACCAATGAGAGAAAGACTCATCCCCCTGTGGGATGACACCTAGAGACTCCTTAATGCATTTAACCCAATGCCTGATCAAGGTCTCATAAAAGCGGACACCTCAGAACCAATGAATTACTGAATAAACCTGATGTTTTGCTTAATTGTAACTTTTATCTGATTACTAAAACTATATAAATGACGGCTGACGTAATAAAACTAGGAGAGAAAGCTTTATACCAGAACTCTGTGTTGGTGTATTATTTCTCTAAGGTGTGCACACTATATAAATATTGGTAATTTGGCCAGGGACAGATATCGCTGAAAAATACTTTGTTATTTCCTAAACAAAATGGCGCCCGAACAGGGACTTGAGGTTTAACCGAACCGCAGCGGACAAGAGGAGTTCGGACGGACTTCATGGGAACAGGCGAAGCCTGATCACCTCCGGTACACGGTAAGGACATGATTAGTACCTTATCCATGTAGACCTGTTCCTGGGACTTTGCCCGTTGTCCAGCTCCGCTGTAAGGGGAGGTTACAAAAGTACAGGTAATAGCTTGCCTCAAGTCCATTGTGAATCATGTACAAGAGATAGTGATATCTGTCGCCTGTGTGTGTCTGTTGGTAACGTGTTTAAGTGACTGTAAATCTTCAGATATTGTGATTCGGGGGGCATACACGTGTATGTGTGACAGGCTCTGAAGATGGATGACTTGTGCCCAGAGACGCACATAACACAGAGAAATTGCACATGCGGGCTTGCATATACGTGCCCCGGAGATTGGGATTGCTTTGCATACTTTCCTGGGAAGGGTCTATGCATGCTGGATAGATGAATATCTCTTGGGGGTCATGATGTTCAAGCCTTGCTAGCCTGATAACCCCAAGAGACGTCTGTCATTCACTACGGGTGGTTAAACGTGTATGTGGGACACAGACTTCAGTGACAGATTGATAGTGTTGTAAAGCACCATAAGCCCTGAGGGTGTCGTTTTGTAAGCACCTAGTTGTGCAAAGTCCCAAATCACATATCTTTGAATCTAAAGTTTTCTGCAGAAAAGGTTTGCTGATCATAATGTTACATGTTATGTCACTGCTGGTTATTAATGCATGATGATATGAAATGTGATACGTTTATGTCTTGTTGATTTACATGCCTCTGTCCACTATCCTCCTTGCTATCCCTTACCAGCAGTTAAGTGGTTACAGACTGCAAGATATAGTCCCAGGAGGGCGGTAACGACGTTCTGAGTTTAGAGAGGACGTACGAATTAACCCTTCGTAGCAGTCGAACAAGTCAGACCTTCTTCTTCTTCTTCAGAGCTTCTCTCTCTATCTCTCTATCTATCTCTCTCTCTATATCTATCTCTCTCTCTCTCTCTGTAATACTACCTCGTTAAACCCCTGCTGCTAAATACGTGTTTGCTTCATATAGAAATATGGGGCAGAATCAAGTTAAATTGAGTGAAGGCGTGTTGGCCCAGGATATAGTTAAGAAAAGGGGGTGTGAGGCTGTCATAATCCAATGCAAAAAGATGTTCAAAGTGTGTGGTATTACCAGTGTCGTAGGAGTGCATTTGAAGGCAGAAGAGTGGCGTAAAGTGTTGAGAGATAACAAAGGGCAGTTACAAGATTCTGGTTTGTTGCCAAGTGCAGAGATGTGGTACAGAGTGGCTAAAGCGATTGCACAGGAGGGTTGGATAGAAAAGGAGATTGAATTGAAAGGACGGAAAATGTATGTGTAACATGCTCCATGTGAAGTGGTCAGTTCCCCGAATTCGCCCGTTGTCCCCTCCACAATACAAGCAATCTGTCACCCTAATGTACCACATCTACTACATACTGCCGAACAAAGACATTCCACCCAGTCACAATCAAAAGATGGCGCCCACACACACACGAAGGAGGAGCTGCACTCACCTCCGAATACTGCCCATCATAGCGTGATGTCACTTGTCGCATCACCTGTCCAAGGGGCTCCGCCCATTACTCCTACCGCTCCAACAGCACATCCCACTTGCTTGTATCCAGTATAACTGCAAACGGGACACTGTATTCCCCATATCCAATATTTCCATCTGTGGAGGCACCAATTGTAACAGAACATTCACCAGCAAGTGCTGGGCCCCATAGTGTGCATAGTTCACACAGCTCTGCCATAAGCCCGCTGTTCGCCCCCCTCCCCAAGCCCAGAACACCACTGGAAGCACAAGCTCTGCCCATCAATCATCACCAACAAGATAGTTCAGATGAGGGGGATGACGACATAAGGGGAGGAGAGGGGGCGGAAGAATGGACAAATAGGAAGTCCAGTTCAAAAGTGAAACCTAAGAGGAGAAACAAGAAAAGGGGGAGTCTAATGTACGTTGCATTTACCCCGACACAAGCCACCTCCCTTATAAACACATTGCCAGACCCTGAAAAATAACCTATGCCTTTCTATAGGAAGATGGCACAGATCCAAAAAACATACTCGGCAGCCTGGGAGGACCTTGTTAGCTTGTGTGAAATCAAGGCAGGAGATTCATACTGGCCTATTATGCGGAATGCAATGGATCCTTATGGTACAAATCGTTCAAAGCATGACTTTACATCAGGCATACAGTTCTGTGATATGTTAAGATATTGGGCAAAGGAAAAATTGGCAGATCAAGCAGTTAATTTACAAGATATTAAACAGGAGAAAGAAGAATCAGTAGAAACATTTCATACACGACTCACACAAGTATTTACAGACCTTGGTTTCAGCCCACATAATAAAACACATACGCAGATGTACAGCTTTCGTGCTGGGATTAAAGGAGACACTTCAGAAGGGCCTGTTGACATCCAGGCCAGAATATAGAGTGTTACCTTTAGACACCTTACTGCTGGTTGCTAAAGGACTGGAGACAGCAGCGGCTAAACAACCTGCATCATCAGCGTCTAAGAAGACAGCTATGCTTATGGTGAATTCTGAGGAATCACCACGGAAAGAAACAAGACAGTGTTTTAATTGTGGGAAATCAGGACACCTTAGCAAGAATTGCAGGGCACCCAGGAAGCCAAGACCTAGACAGCAGGGAGATGATACTAATACAGCGCCTATACTTCAAGCTACAGCAAAGGATGGGGGTGAGACTGTCAGTGTCCCCTATTCTGGCAGTTTCTTCAGGGGATAGCGAGGTAGGACCACAAGCGATTGTGACACTACCAATAGAGGGAACTCCCACAACCTTTCTCATAGACACAGGTGCAGCCAGAAGCGTTTTAAGAAAACAAGATCTGCCCGATATATCTTACCTGTCTGACATTGATGTCGCTTGTGTAGGAATAGATGGTGTTCCCATCTCCAACCATTTAACCCAACCTATGCAAATAGGCCTATTTCCAGATCTACTCGCAAGATTTGTAGTATCCTCCACATGCCCTATAAATCTGTTAGGTGCAGACGTTCTTTCCCGACTACAAGCATCTATCTCATTCACTCCAGATGGAACTGTACAGGTGTCTACACCTCTACAAGTCACTGACGCGTCAGCACTCTGCTCACTGCCCATATTACTGCACATAGATGCCAATAGCATCTGTAATACAGGGCCAGATTATATCTTGGACAAGATTCCAGCAACACTCTGGTCACAAGGACCAGAAGATATTGGACACCTAAAGGTGCCACCAGTCATAGTGAAACTAAAACCTGGAGCAGAGCTACCACGCAAGCCACAGTATCCTCTGAAGCCAGCACAAATAGATGCGATCTCTCAGCAGATAGAGAGATTAGTGCAGCAAGGGGCGTTGGTCCCGTGTACGTCACCATGCAACACGCCCCTCTTTCCAGTAAAGAAGAAATCCAAAAAGGGAGAACCAGTAAAATATCGTATGGTACAAGATTTACGAGCAGTCAATGAAGCAACCATATTAGACACTCCAATAGAGCCTAATCCGAACACTCTCCTTTCTGGAATACCTCCAGCAGCTGCATACTTTACCGTATTGGATTTAGCAAATGCTTTCTTCAGTATTCTCCTTGATCCTTCTTGCCAGTATTTGTTCGCTTTTACGCATGATCATAATCAATACAAATGGACTGTAATGCCTCAAGGAGCGCAAAATTCGCCCAGCCAGTTTGCCAAGGCTATGAGTCATATCCTTGACTCCTGGCAACAAGCGAATCCTGACATTGTATTGCTGCAGTATGTTGATGACCTCTTGCTGTGTGCTGAAGATCTTCCCACAGCTACAAAGACCTCAGAAAGCTTACTGAGACACTTGGCAGAACAAGGATGTAAAGTGTCCAAACAAAAGCTACAATGGTGTAAAGAAACTGTCATATTTTTGGGACACTGTCTGTCAAAAGTTGTGCGTCATCTTACACGCGCCCGAGTACAAGCAATAGAAGACATGTCAGTCCCTGAAGGACACAGACCACTGCATGCTTTCCTAGATCTTATATCTTACTGTAGAGCATGGATCCCGGAAGCATCCCTTCTGATGCAACCCTTGTATGACGTATTAAAGACGGAGCCATATGAGATGACACAGACAGCTCTGGATAATTTCTACACCCTGAAGAAAGCTATCTCATCAGCACCAGCACTAGGACTACCAAACTATGATCTCCCATTCAAGCTCTTTGTGTCGGAAAAAGAAGGACATGCAATGGGAGTCTTGACACAGTCCCATGGAAACAGACAACGGCCTATTGGCTATTTCTCATGTCAATTGGATGCTGTGGCAAGGGGAGGACCGTCTTGCCTCAGAGCAGCACTGGCAGCACATGCCTTACTGGACAAGACAAATGACATAGTCATTGGTTATTCTCTGACAGTTCTTGCACCACATGACATTGCGGCCATCATACAGCAGACTCAACCTAAGCACATGACTACAGCTAGACACCTCCGTCTGCAATGTTCCCTCCTTCTACCAGACAATGTTACTTTGCAGAGATGTTATGTTCTCAATCCAGCCACTCTCTTACCATTTCCAGAGGGGGGAGATGAGGAAGATGGATACTTTTGGTACAGCATGATTTTGGACCCAAACTCAGGAATAACCAATCTATATGTACAAAGACGTCTACTGGAAGGTGGAAACAGCCAGACGCCCACAGATGAGACACAAGACCCTTTATATTGCACACTGTGGAATAAACAATCTCCAGGCCGAGATCTCCAATATGAAGCAAGACTTGAATTTGAAGCAGGTCACCTTAATACTAAAGACATTGTACAACAATGCAGCAGGTGATAGTGCATTTACAGTGGAGCTCCCGCAAGAAGCAGAATTGCTCTACAAACATTGGGATACAGAAATTCCACATGTTGCAGTATCCAAGTTTGCACCGGATGGATGGAAGACATTGGGAGCCGCATTAAAATGGTGGGAATCTGCAGAGGAAGAGGAGTTGGAAGAGGAAGGAGTGGAAAATAAAACTCTCCACTGGCAAGCAAACAGCACTCCCAGTATACAAGCCAGATGCAGTCCCAGGACTCACAAACCAACCTCATGACTGTCTTCAGCAAATGGAAATGGAAACCTCACACCTTGCGAATGTAAAGGAACTTGCCCTGACAGACCCAGACATCACTCTGTATGTGGATGGATCAAGGTATGCTGATGAGAATGGAAAATATCACACAGGATATGCTGTAACTACGGAAAAAGATGCGATACGAGCCTTCTCATTACCTCCCTCCATGTCAGCACAAGAAGCAGAGTTGATTGTATTGACTAAAGCCTGTGAGATTGCGACAGGAGTCCGAGCTAACATCTATACAGACTCAAGGTATGCTCTGGGAGTGACTCAAGACTTTGGAGTAATTTGGAGAGCCAGAGGATTCATGACAGACGCAGGCACTCCAGTGAAGCATGACAAAGCCATCCGTGAACTGTTAGAGGCTCTAACACTCCCAAAGGAAGTGGCCATACTGAAAGTAAAGGCACATGGGAAGCTAAATTCGGACGATGAACGAGGAAACCATCTAGCAGACCAGACGGCTAAGCAAGCAGCAATGACAACACAGGAAATGGAAATGAGAGAGGTGGATGGAGGAATAAACATATATACAATGCAGACTCTGCCAACAGATTTAAAATTGCTCAAAGAATTGCAACAGACGGCAGGTCCAGAAGAAGTGAACAAGTGGAAGGCAAAGGGAGCAGCTTTGAAAGATGGACTATATGTTGACAATCTGAGAGTGTGTTTGCCAAGAAGCTTGTTCCCAGCAACAGTACAATGGGCACATGGACCAGCGCACCTGTCAAAGACTCTCATGGATAACTTAATAAACAAGTATTACATGGCCCCAGGCATCACTACTCTGACAAACACTTATTGTAAATCGTGTAGTATTTGTGCCAAGTGCAACGCAGGCCGCACCGAGAAACCACCACAGAGACATTTGGCAAAATCATTGTATCCATTCCAGAGGATACAAATTGATCACATACAGATGCCAAAGAGTGGTCGGTATGAATATGCATTAGTCATTGTGGACATGTTCTCAGGATGGCCAGAAGCCTACCCAGTTGTAAACATGACAGCAAAAACAACAGTGAAACGCTTATTAACAGAGGTCATCTGCAGATATTGGGTCCTTGAAGTTATTGAGAGTGACCAAGGACCAGCTTTTACAGCAGTACTGGCCAAAGAAATATGGACAGCCCTAGGAGTGACCCTCTCTTTTCATATGCCTTACCATCCTCAAAGTAGTGGGAAGGTGGAACGTATGAATGGTACCTTGAAATCTAGGATGCTAAAAATGTCACAGGAAACTGGTATGCCATGGCCTGAAAGTCTCCCCATAGCCTTGTTCAGTGTCAGGTATACCCCTAGACGGAAACATGCATTGTCCCCTCATGAAATGTTGTTTGGGTCTGCTCCTAGATTAGGGTGCTACTTTCCTCAGCAGCTACAGCTAAAATCTGATGTACTTGTTGATTATGTGATTGCACTGTCCACCGCACTGACTAAAATCCATGCACAAGTGTTCTCTTCTATTCCAGATTCAGAAGTAATCACTGGTACTCATCAACTACTTCCTGGAGACTGGGTCCTAGTTAAGAAATTTGTGAGGAAAACCCCTTTGGAACCCAGATACGAAGGCCCATTCCAAGTACTGCTGATCACAGCTACATCAGTTAAGCTGGAAGGAAAAGCTACTTGGGTCCACGCATCCCATTGCAAAAAGGTTCCTCCTCCTGATGATCAGGAACCAACACAATGAGTACAATTCAGTGGTTTGTCTTGTCCCTCATGATAATTTCGAATATTGCTCAGCAGGTAACCATTACAAAGTGTAAAGATGGTATCACATTTTGGTATAATTCACGTAAAACACATGTTGCTACCTATACATTTGACTTTTGTGATGTTGCTAAGTGCCCTACAGTCCCAGAACAGTGTGACTTGTATAAGAACTCCCCTGATAAAGTCCTAACCCTATGTGTAGCAGACGAATTCTTTGGAACAGAATGTTCCTCATGGTATGACGCAGGGTGGACTACTGGAACAGACTCGCATTACATGATTGCGTCTACTAAAAGAGACAACCAAGGGATACCCCTACTAGACCGATTGACTCTGTTAAAGACAGGCAGATGTCTAAATAGTGGGGTATCTGGGTCTAGTATGCAACTGACTCTGAACATACAGAATCCTAGTCCCATGGATGCTGACACATACTGGATAGGTGCTTGGACAAAGGGGGAGACCACCAAATATCTCTGTAAATTCAAGCTAGTAGATATGTATGAGTATCCTGACTTACCACTTGCATTACAGATGTTGAAACCAGGATCTCATATCATTGGTACAATGAATGCCACTGGTGACCCAACTTATGAAGATACTTTAGCCACTGAAACATGGTATTCAGACCTCAATGTATGGTTGGAATGGATGAAATATAGCGTGCAAGAGAGTAACCAGACAAATTGTTATGTCTGTGGCCACGCTAGGCCCCATTTAGGGACAGTCCCTCTCAACATACCTCTGTTGGAAGATAAATGTTTCTTGAGTCTGTTTAAGACTTAGTTTGTCTATTCATCCAGATGTGAACAGTGGAAGGAAGAATACCCTCTATTTGTGAAGAACCCCCACCCTGGTGAAGGTATAACCATATATCCAGGAAACTACACATGTTACCGTAGAAATGTCTCCTATGGATTCAATCTACAGACGTTCCCGAGTGGGTTCTGTCACACTTATAGGGATGGATCATCCACGTTGTTAATTAATCAAACACGAGCACTGGGAGACATATATTGGTTATGTGGGGACATGAAACTTAAAGTTAGACTCTCAGGGGTGTGGAGGGGGGAATGTACCCTAGCTAAAGCCATAATGCCCCTTCACATTCTTCCAACCCATTATGGTGATTCGGCTAGTGTTCCTCAGACACAGTCCAGAAGGAAAAGACATGCATCATCATCTGAACCTAGAGAAAGTTTTGACTCTCATGTGTACATAGACTCTATTGGAGTCCCAAGGGGGGTGCCAGATGAGCTTAAAGCCCGTAATCAAGTAGCAGCAGGATTCGAGTCACTCCTACCAATAATAGGTGTAAACAAGAATGTTGCCTGGATCAATTACATTTACTATAACCAGCAACGATTTGTTAACTACACTAAGGATGCCTTAAAAGGCATTGCAGAACAATTAGAGGCTACATCACACATGGCCTTCCAGAATCGTATGGCATTAGACATGATCCTTGCAGAGAAGGGTGGAGTATGTAAAATGCTTCCTGACACTAGCACATGTTGTACGTACATTCCTGATAACACAGGTCCAAATGGTAAGATCACACTGGCAATCCAGAAATTGGCTAATCTTGGTCAAGAACTAAAGGAAAATTTTGGCACTACAGATTATTGGGAATCATGGTTTGTTGCAAATAGGGATGGCTATCTTTATTGTCATAATCTTGTTAGCCTTCCTCTTATGTTGTATTATTCCTTGTATACGCAACTACCTTCAGAAAGCTGTGGACAAGGCTTCCCCCACCTTTATTCACCAAGATTTAGACATAGATCTGTATGGACAGAATGATGACTGTAAGACATCCCATCTTCTGATGCAGACTGTAACTGGCTCTAAGGAGAGTGTTCTGTGAGCTGAGCTACACTATACTCGAGTCTTATGGTCCCTACCCAAGCCTAGCTACACTATTAGAATATTAGAGGCTTGTTAGGTTTTCCCCATGCCGCATAGGTTATAGGGTAGGTGTGACGTCAAGTCATGGCAAGCCCGATCGAACGAAGATATGTACCTATGACTTACACACATGCAATGATTTCAACAACCGGAAATAGAAGACATAAAGAATAGTGCTCTGGAAGGACCATAGTTAAGACATATATCTATTATAACAAGATATTTAGTTTTAGACACCCGATATAAGAATAGGGTGTTATACTTATAATCAGTAAGTTTTACTAATAACTGTAAGTGTGATGAATATATTATGTCATTTTAGGGGGGACTGTTATGGATTAGGATCAGTACAAAATGCATAACTGTATTCGTGCACCTACTTACATATCTTATCTTTGCAGTATTATCGTATAACCAAGTTTTACTAATAAATGCTGAATCATTGGGAGCTCTAAGATGGAGGATTTGTCACTTCCCTGCATACAAGATGTAGGCAGCACTATTTCCGGTCTGTTAAGGATGACGAGTCTTACCACACCCTGGGCACAAGGAGGAGAACGCCATCTTCCCTTTGTCCTAAACTTCTGACCAATGAGAGAAAGACTCATCCCCCTGTGGGATGACACCTAGAGACTCCTTAATGCATTTAACCCAATGCCTGATCAAGGTCTCATAAAAGCAGACATCTCAGAACCAATGAATTACTGAATAAACCTGATGTTTTGCTTAATTGTAACTTTTATCTGATTACTAAAACTATATAAATGACGGCTGACGTAATAAAACTAGGCGAGAGAAAGCTTTATACCAGAACTCTGTGTTGGTGTATTATTTCTCTAAGGTGTGCACACTATATAAATATTGGTAATTTGGCCAGGGACAGATATCTCTGAAAAATACTTTGTTAGTTCGTAAACAGTTTAAGTAGGTCAAACACTTTCGTGGGCAAACTGATATTTTTGAGAGGAAAATGTCTTTGAAAATGTGAAAGTTTTATATATAGGAGGCTTTTGACCAGGCTAGTGCTAGGTAGTTATGATTGGTTGTTCTGGGGGGTGGGGTTTATCACCAGTACTTTCCCGCCCTTGCCAGGCAGTCAGTCTGAAGCACATGTTGTGTTCAGAACACCACGTCATCACCCATAGATCCCGGCCTACTCGCCCAGCTCAGAGACCAGGTTGCAGTATATGGACTGGACTGGCTACAACAAATGGTGCAATCCATCACTACTGGAGCTAATCTACTAACAGGAGTTGGGTCAGGACGCCCTTTTTGTTAATCTAGGCTGCCATAGAGACTCAGCCCTGTGGCTATGCCAAGGAGGAAATGAAGTGGAAGTCCCCGTAATACTAGGGGACCAGGTCAAGCAAGTAAAAAGCCATTGGCTGCCAGGGGCTGTCTGGAAAACTCGATGGGCTTCTTCATCATTCCTGCTGGAGGCTGCTGTAGCCACCAGCCGGCCTCTCAAAGACCTCCTTTGAGAGGCCGGCTGGTGGCTACAGCAGCCTCCAGCAGGAATGATGAAGAAGCCCATCGAGTTTTCCAGACAGCCCCTGTGTCGCCAGTTACAAGCCCCCAACGTGCCCAAGATTCCCCAGTGACAGGCTGTATGGGCGGGGGCACTAGCATCAATGAGAACCCTGCTGCCGTGATTCCCGAGTCTCTGTGGCTTCCGGATGCGACTCCCCAAAGGCTGCAATTGGAACCCCAAATTGCACCCATGGTTCCCCAAGACGTGGATGACCCCCTTCTTACCAGGTCGGAGGGTCGCTGAGGAGGTGCTCCTCAAAACAGCCTTCATTCTACTCCAACAATGGCTTCTCCTGCGCCCAGGAGTGGAAGACGAGCCACCACGCCGCCCACGCGGAGTGATCCTCGCAAAAAGATCCGGCCGTAGTGAGACATGGTGATGCACAGCACTGGAAACAGTAACTGTTGATACTGGCAGGATCGTGCACCAGGTACTGGGTCCAAGGCCTTGGGGCAAGACAGTGGCGAGGCAGAATAACAAAGGTGGGATGGAGAATAACAAAGGGGAGGGGCGCCACTGGCTTTGGAGGGGATGGAGATTGGGCTAATAGGTTAGGGGTCAGTCAGGAGGCCCAGAATAAGGGCCAGATTAGGGAGGGGGAAATGGTATAGGGCAGGTAGGGGTAAGGCATATTACTGGGACATGGGTACAGGAGCCTTTGGAAATGAAGGGGTTAATAGCAGGCCACTATTGGTAGGGGAAAGAATGGTTGTGGTGAGCAGTGAATTTGGTTGGATGTCCAGTCTAGGTTTAAGTTTATTGGGAGGGAAGAAGTGGGGGGGGGATCTAGGCCAGTAGTCACCTATGTTTGTAGGCCATGGTGGGTTGGTAGGTGGTGGAGCACTACCTGGGGATCTCTACTTCTTACTGGGTGATTGGCCCTTTTTTTATGCTTGGCAGGGGCATATATTTATGGGTAGTAGCTCAATATTTTGGTTTCATTATGCAATCTTATCATATGCCCTTCTTTATGTCTTTTATATATTTAACATTTTTCTCTAAGATTATTATTAGCTTCTGGTAGGTGGGGTTTAGGTAACATTAGGTACTAAGGGGGGTGGGTAGTGCACCCTGAACAGACAGGTTTGGGGCGGGTGATTAGTTTAGTTACAGTCTTTATGGATTCACTGTGTTCTCCAGATCGCACTGCCAGGCTGCCTCAAGCATCCGGTAATAGGAGTGGCAGGCTGGCAACAAGGGTTTATGAGGTGCCTCATTCAAGATGCCAGGTCTCTTGCCAGCAGGCATCAAGAGGAGGAGCCAATGTGCCGAGACAGAGGAGGTTGAGTCCATTGCAGTCCATTGCAGCGGGTAAGGACACTTATCAACATGACAGGATTTATGGATCATGGCCTACCGCTTCCCAAGGTAGGCATGCTACACGCATGGGAGGGCGGCGCAGTCCGCCGTTTCTTCTAGATATAATGTGCACCATAGCAGGAGTCATGATTCTCTGCCTTCTTCTGTAGGCAGGATGATGACACTCCTGGTAAAGCTAGCCCCACGACTTCTCGATTAGCTAGCCAGCCTCACATCAGAACCTGGGTACTGCCTCGTATAGTGGGCAACATGTCAGAGGTATCAGGGACAGGTCACAGTCGGTGTCGCCTCCTGCCAGGGCACTTGCTACTGATACTTCTACACCTCATTCCTATGGAGTGCCTGGAGGAGCGGGAGGATTAGGGAGGGTGACATGGGGAAGGGAAACCTGTCACTCTCTATGCAGACCTGGAATATCAACAGCGGTACCAGAAGCTTCCTCTCAGGACTCAACTCCCCGTGGAAGGGATACTGCTATTATGCATTCTGGTGTTGGGACATTAAGCGGGCGGCCTCTTGGGGGTCATCCTCCACTGGCCCTATAGGTGAGCAGCCACAAGCAATTGTGAACATATCGATGCTAGATTTTATTAGCGGGTTGAACGTTTTTCTGTCCAGATTTGAGGGTCAGAGTAGTGACACATGGGAGGGAAGGGCATAGGTGGGGCAACTCTTACTGACTGTTAGGACGGTAGATGATACCTCGGCTGACACAGGAGGTGTGGAAATTGCCATCCTAATATATGCTCTTTTGATCCTAATATATCACAGGGTGGGAATATTTACAGTTTGGCCAACACATTTTATTATTTCACAGAAACAACAACGAATAAAAAAAAAAAAAAAATTGTGAACATTTAATATGATGTGCAATTGGCGTGTTATAGAATTTATTGATTGCATAAATATGCTCATTAATTCTACGGCGTAGCTGTATATATTCATCAGTTCAACATGTGAATTAGAGATTTTTGTCACAATGAAATCATGCACTTATCTCATGAACTTTGCAATTTGGGTCTTAAGTATGTAAAGTCAACTGTTAACTATAATTGTTTAGTTGTATAATATAAGCTTGCATCATTAAGCATAGGTTACCATGGCGATCTATTAAGTATAAAAGACTGGCAGCGATGTATATGCCCTCTCCCTTTGACAGAGACGTCACAGTACGTGAAATTGGATATTAGGAGATAAAAGATCCATGCCTGTAGTGTCTTTAAAATAACTAATTTAAGAGTGAATGAAAAGAATGTATATTAAAGGATAGATATCTGAATAATATCCACTACATGTAGGCAAGATTAGAGAATGTTAGGAGATTAAAAGGAACGCTAAAGTCTCCATTTGACATATGAGATAACAACTCGCTATTCTATCTGCGTTTAATTATGATAGTCCCAAAAGTTGCCCAAATTGTGAATTATTACCCTGTACAATTAGTCCATAGTTTTCTAAAATTGAAACTTGCCATAGATTTGCAAATACATATGGTAACAGAGAAATAGAGTGTTATTCAACTTATATATCTATAGGACACAAGAGTATTTGCTTAAGAGACTATGTATAATAGTTACCTTACCTGGACTACAATTACCGTATATACTCGAGTATAAGCCGACCCGAGTATAAGCCGAGGCACCTATTATACCACAAAATACTGGGTAAAATGAGTGACTCGAGTATAAGCCGAGGGTGGGAAATGTGCTGACCCCTGTGTCCCTCTTGTGCCGTCTGTGTCCCGCCTCTCTCTCCCGTGTCTCTTCTCCCCTCTCCCTTCCCTGTGTCTCTTCATCCTCCTCAACCCCCCTCCTCATTCTCAACCTCCCTCCTCAACCCCAATCCTCAACCCTCCCTCCTCAACCTCCCTCCTCATCCTCCCCAACCTCATCTTCCCTCCTCAACCCCCCCATCCTCAACCCCCCATCCTCAACCCCCCTCCTCTTCCTCAACCCCCCTCCTCATCCTCAACCCCCACATCCTCAACCCCCCATCCTCAACACCCCCATCCTCATCCTCAACCCCCCTCCTCATTCTAAACCTTCCTAAATACCTCCCCCTCCGCTCCTTCTTGACCCAGCGAGCATGTGACGTCACATCCGCGCCACGTCATTAGCATATACTGGGTGCCGGCACCCGGTATATGCTAATGACGTGGCGAAGATGTGACGTTACATACGCGGCGGGTCAAGAAGGAGCGGAGGCCAAAGCAGGTAAGTGAGGGGAAAGGGGGAGTTATTTAGGGGGTTTAGAATGAGGAGGGGTGGGGTTGAGGATGAGGAGGTGGGAGGGAAAGAGACACAGGGGGGTTAGAGAGACACAGGGTGGTAGAGAGACATGGGGGTTAGAGAGACAGGCTGAAAAACTCGGCTTATACTCTAGTATATATTGTACTTTGTTCTCAAATGAATTACGAGGCAATAAGAACCTCCAAATATTAGAAAGAAAGTGACCTAAATTATACTTTGCCAGAGGAAGTTCATTTCCAGTGTTTTTATGTTTTTATATATATATATATATATATATATATATATAAATATATATATATATTTTTTTTTATATATATATATATATATATATTTTTTTTTTTTTTATTTGTTGTTGTTTCTGTGAAATAATACAATTTGTTGCCTAAAGGTGGTGGACACCAGCCCTTAATAAGCTTTCATTGTGTTCTGTTGGCTCCATTGGTGAGCATGCCACACTTGAGTTAAAGGAAAAAATCTGGCAGATAGAATTCGTAGACGTTTTTAGTTGTCTCCTGCTTGATCAATTCTTGGAATTGAAGCATGATGATATGAGAGAGGTTAGTAAGAAAGAGGAGCGTAGACGAAGGTTTAGAAAAATCCCAAAGACATTTGCAAATTGGCTCCAGGCGTATGCCAGTTCATCCGTCTTCCCATTACCTCTTGGGTTGTCACATCAGACAGTTTTTCGTGGATCTGTGCTTGCCCATGGGCTGCGCTATATTTTTTGCATATTTTGAGAAGCTATTTATTTTCTCCACCGGGTTACTAGTCGTTGGGCAGGGTTAGATTCGTTAGTTCATTACTTAGATGATTTTTTGTTTTTTGGGCCGTCGGATTCCTGGCATTGCGCACACCTTTTGAATAGTTTTTTTCTGAAATGGCAGCAGAATTCGGTATTCCATTGGCGGTAGAAAAAAAACCGGAGGGCCCTTCTCATGTCATACATTTTTGGGGTTTACAGATTGACACACTGGCAAGGGAATGTAGGTTGCCGTTGGACAGACATATCGGTAAATAAATGTTGTGTGTCCATATTGTTGCGCAAATCAAAAATTGACCAGTTAGGTAACGGAAAGGTTTTTGTGTTATACCCCATTGGGGAGGTGCCTGTGATTGTGTGTGGCAATATATTAGTACTCGTCCACAAGGTGGAGGGGGCATGGGTGTATATACATATGCATGTATGTGTATATATATAAGCTATTTTATGGCCTGTGCATGTGATAAGCTGTATCCCACCCCCAGAATTATTCTGGCTAATACACCCCTGGTGGGGGTAATCTTTTATTCATAACAATGGGTCCAGTATGTCCATATTTCAATTTCATGCAGTTTTTAAATCATGCATTTCAGGTCTTGGTTTGGACCCGGTTCAGTTTGGAACTCATTCTTTCAGAATAGGGTCTGCAACGGAGGCGGCTAATCTAGGTTTCGAATCCAGTGTAGTTCAGTGCACTGGGAGGCGGGAATCTAATGCTTTTCGTGCTTATGTTCCCCCTCATTTTTTTCTTTTCTTCTAGGTTATCCTTTCCAACTATGGATTGTGGGTCATTTTTTATTTACTGGGGCAGAGGAGCGGTGGCTATACATGATAATGGTACGCAGCTGGGTTTTCAGGCCACAGAAATGCATATGGTGTAAGGGGTATGAGACCTGAGGCACCCACATATTACATGAAAGATGGCGTGCACCTTAATGAGGTGGGTTTTCAACTGTTTAACTATAATTTGAAGGAAATTATAGTGGAAAATAATTATGTCACCTCAACTTTGAGTAGACATTTTTTTACCCGATAAAGCAATAGTCATTGTTATTTCCGGGGGGTGGGGGGGGGGGGGCACTGGACTTTTGGGGACTGTTGGACTATTTGGGGGGGGGGGGCTAGATAAACATAGGCTGGTATTGCCCCTATTGCATGAGTTGGTTGATATTGACTGTGGTGTGGTTGTATTCTGTATGGCTTATGATGGTAATGTTAAGTATGAGAATCCCCATAGCATGTTTATTATCTAAATGCTACATTTTCCCCAAGGAATTTAATAAAGTGTATTAGTGTTAATTAGCAGATGACCCCCTGTCAAGTACAGAAGGACAGAAAAATACATCTTTAGAGACTCTTTTTATCTTTGATGGAGATATTAGAAAATTATTATCAATTTTCATGCCATCATGTCATTAGACTTTCCAGTCTATATTAAGCATGATGAGCCCATTTAATTACAGCTTAGTTAAGACATAAAAAGTTCTAGTCTCTAAATGATTTATCATGCTGATGGTGCGTCAAACTACATATACTTGTCACAGAATCAAGGATCCTCCGTCACAACACAATTCGTATTGTTAGTTGATTGCAAGAAAAGGATAAAATACCCTTTTGTTATTGGAAACATTCAAGCAATAATTGTCTATCACCAGCCCTTACTTGTGCCATGTTCAACTTAAGCTATTCAAGCAAGTGAACTGACAACAAAATGCAATTGCTACATTAGTAATTAACTTAAAAAGTCTTAATTATGAAAGTAAAATATGTTTCTTTAAAGAAACTCTGGAGAGCCCATCTCAAAGCATTGGATTAAGACATTAAAACCACTGTATATGTACATTAATACAAATATACATGATCATTTTGTATATAAAGTTCCTCTTTCCAATAATGACTTGCATAGGAAATATACAGGTAACAATAAATCCCATATATGGCCCACCTTCTGCAGCATTATTTCTGTGCTTTGCTTTCTATGCTGATGAACAGATGGGTAAAACAAGCACATTTGCTGTAATGACTTTGCAGGTGAGCTCTCAGATCACTTCCCTCACACACCCCTGTAGCTGCTTCAATACTAATGGACCCAATACATTTTTCTGTTTGGATCTGGGTGGAGAAGCAAGTAACAGTTTGCAAAAGTCCCATCTCAGACAATTTTGTAGGCTTTATTCAGAAAGAGTAGAGATTTCTCAGATCTAGTATATTTCGATGCCTCACACAGGCAGAACACTGGTTTTGAATGTTGTGCCACAGCACCACCTGGTGGTGAAAAAAATTCACTGCAGGCAAATAACTATTTCCACCTCTGACGTGTCACAACTTGACGGCGCTGAATCGTCAATGAGGTCATCGATATGTTCGGATCGGGCACTCTGCCCCCCAGGACCTCGGGCGTACCTCTCATAGCTCAAGGCCTCTTCTGTCGATGCTCCTTATAAGCCACCTTGTGTACGGCTGAATAGACAAGGACCATGTCCGCCTTTAATTGTGCTAATTTCTATGTATTTCTATCAATTGTCTCATGTAATCTGCTAATTTCACTATAGGAGACGTCTCTTCTCATATGGGTCATATACTCTAAAGAGTGAGGTGTTGGGGGTGGTTTGAGAATCTTTCTATTACTATGATATCCCATGTGGCATATATACCAAAGGGGTGGACAGGCGGTTTGGTCTGGGCCTCCTTATGTTTATCGGTAGGGTTTTCTTAGCACAGATACTGGAGTGGGTTGCCAGCTCCTTCTCCAGTGGACCGTGATTTGTCTTTGCTATGACCTGCCCATCTTGCGTGACCCTACATGGTTTAGCTCACAGCTTCACTGAGGTACACAAGTCCCATCACCACAACAAGGTAGCGACCCAGAAGGGGATTGCATTATTACTATGACATCATTTGTAAAAAGAAGAAAATATTATTGTCTCAGTTATTGTAGAATCTGGATAAAGTGAGACATATTCTCACTAAAGAACCTTAACCCTTACCCTAACCCTAACGCTATGAAATTGAGTTAAATTTCAGATTAAATTCAGTAGAATCTCAGCAGCGCCATCTAGCGTCCGCTCACCTCCACTGCTAGCGGCCACCCAACAGAAGAGGTCCTAAGTTACAAAATAGTTATTCCTGAAGAAGGACACTAAAAAGCAACCAAAACAAGGATGATATATCTAATACCACACATGGTTATAAACATGCTATGTTCAGGAGAGTTGGAGGAGCATCATTTTTACTGTATTTAAAAGTTTCAATATTTTATCTTAATTTTATCTATTTTTTATACAGTAACGTCACTAAAATGTAACTAAAAGTGGTATAAAATAAATATGATGCAATGTTTTACTCTGATAAGAGATTTTGACATTAAATCTTCTTACTCTTTTATTTCAGATAATCAATGCAGCGCGTTCCTGTTTTCTGCCCAGGGAAGAAAAGCAAGAACTGCTGAATAGACGATACGGCTCTGATGGAATAACAAATGTATAATCAAGAGTTGGCGTTAAAAACACCAGCCTATATTCACTAAAACTGGCATCCAATATAAAGTGTATCTTACTAAATTTAAGAGGCTGCTTTTCAACATGTATGATTTGTACAAATGGATATGAAAATTTCATTTGTCTTCCATCACATTATTGATATATCATTAACCATTTGACTGTTTTTATAACTTACAAGTGTACTTAGTCTGGTATTTTTTGCAAATATATTGACAGGCGTCATCATATCATGGGTATAGGAACTAGCGGGGATGAGGGGGATAGGAACAAATCCCCCCAGATTTTTCAATGTGTGTGTTTGTGTAGTAAGCAGTGGTGTGGTATTTTTATACTATATGCGGTATCCTGCACAGATTTTATTTGGCTCCTATACTCATGGGCATCATAATGGTAAATGTATTGTTTCAATGCAACATCGTCTAAACATTTAAGAGATATTTTGTCTTAGCATTTTTTATTACTAGTACACCATGCTGTACATTAGTGCAGACACGCAGCATGTCACTGTCTTCTTACAGCATTGCACTGGTAGTGTGGATCTCCTCTCCTGTGAAGGTGACCTTAGATTGTAGTAGATATTAGGTGACAGCTGTGAAACAAGGCACCCTACATGAGAAAGAAAATAACCTGTTACACTAAAGTGTAAAATGTGTGTGTATATATATATATATATATATATATATATATATATATATATCAAGTATAATAGTTGTCAATCTGCGAGTTGTCGTCATGCTTTGTGGCCTCGTTGCAGGGCTCACAATGACCTTACTGCGAAGACCGCATGGCTCGTCCTGCCCCACTGATGCGCGTGAGGCCCGCAGTACAGCGTTCTACATCCCCACCGGCTGCACTGAGCTCCTTAGGCATTCATTGCGAAGCCCGCACAACTATGAGTTTGATGGAGCCCGGCCTAGGAGGATAACCTCCCTTTCACTCCGCTGGAGCATCAACCATCACTTTGCACCCCCAGCAGAGCAAGGCCTAGGAGAATAACATTCCCTCCAACCCGTCTGCCCACCAGAGCATCCACCACCATCAGGGGCTCCATCACTTTGCACCCCCAGCAGAGCCGCAGCATCGCAAAGCACGTACCTGGATGCAACCCTGCCAGCAGCGCCGCACTCACCGTCTTCTCCTTTGTGGCTCCCGTCCTCCGACCATAACTACTTTGTCGATCATGCCATGCAACGCGCAGGCGGGATGCGCAATGCACGACTTGATCCAGAAAGTCGTTCTGGACGGGGGACGGTAGTCGCAGAGGAGGTGAGTGCGGTGCTGCTGGCAGGGTTGCATCCAGGTACAAGACACAGGGGCGGGAGAGGAGGGGGAAAAGGAGGTACAGGAGGGGGGAAAGGAGACATGGGAAGAAGTGGGAAAAAGTCAGGAGAGAGGGAAAGGAGACATAGGAGAGGGAGGTGGGAAGGAGAGGTGGGGAAAAGACACAGAGAAGGGGGGGAATACACAGTTTATAAAGCTATATCATACCAATAGTAGAGAGAGACAGTACAAACACACAGGAGAGGGTGGAAAGAGACACAAGGGGGGGTAACAGGGGAGGGAAATAAGGGAAAAAAAATAAAAGGCCAGGGAGAGAGGGGGAAACAGAAATTAACACAGAATTCAGAGAGTAGAGGGGGGCAAAGGCTCGCAATGAATGTCGAAGGTGCTCCTTGTAAGGCATGAATGTGGCAGGTTGGCCAAGGCCAGCAAAGCCGCTCATTGTGCGGCCCGCGATCGCTGAAGGCACTCATCACGAGGTCCATAAAGTAAATGCTGGGAGGGGCTCACAAAGTTTTGGGGCTAATTGAGTTATTTCGGACCAAATATATTGAGCCTTAGGGCAAGTCCACCATATGTGAACAAAGGTCCCTGTCTCCAAACATCCCCTAAAGCAAATGTCAGACTCTTGAGGGTTCATCCTGTGGAGTCTCTACAAGGTAATATAAGTTCTATGAAATACTTTCAGCAAAGTTTCTAGCAGGCTGTAATTATAGGAGCCCCTAGCTAGTCTCCGGCTGATAAGCCCCCATTTTTTCAGGTCCCAGGTCTGACCCAGGTTTTCTTCCCATCTAATCAAGGGCTTAGGTTTATGGTTAATTGAAGGGCTATTACTTTTTTCGTAAATCAGTCCAAGAATACCTTTGGTTACCTTGGGTTGACCAAAAGCCCTCTTCAAGGTCCATATAAAGTGCCTAAACTTGCAGAAAGTGTTCATTCTGAGGAAGATCAAAATTATCCCTAAGATGCTCAAAATTTATGATTTGACCATCTTTTAACCAAGCCCCTATTCTATCTAAACCATGTGAGGGCCACCAAACCTTAGAGTCTTTAGGGAATTCCTTTGCAAAGGGGAGAGGTGGTAATAGAAAGGAGAGGGGAGAGGTCAGGAGTCAGTTGCCGTTTTGAGTGTGCCCAAGACCAACACCCCAAGGACAATCTAATCATGGGGTTAAGGTATGTATCTGGAGGGCAATGGGATTTCGGGAGCCATATTATCGTATCCCACCCCAAAGGCTGTAGCTGCTGGTTTTCCCTCAAAACCCTTGCACTGGCAATCTGATCTGAAATAATATAGAATTCTAGGGAGAATGTTCATCTTGACTGTGTGAATTCGGCCAGACCATGAGATGCAGAACTTGTTCCACCTCTTTAGGTCGGCGGATAATTCTTTAAAAAGGGCCAGGTAGTTGACCCTATATAGGTCAGAGATGTTGGGGGTAATTTTTATTCCTAGATATTTTAAGTACTTTTTGGGCCAATGGAAATTGAATGAGTTCTTTAGCCATTCCTTGTCAGGCTGTGGGAGGTGCAACCCCAGGATTTCTGATTTGTCTTCATTAACTCGTAAGCCTGAGATAGAGCTACATTTATTTAATATTTCCATAAGGACATAAGTACATAATAAATCGTCCGCGAAGAGACAGCACTTATATTCTTGGTTACCTAACTATAGACCCCGAATCGCCGGGGAGGCCCGAATACTCTAAGCCAGTGGCTCCATAGCAAGGGCAAATAGGAGTGGGGATAGAGGACATCCCTGCCTTGTACCCCTTTGAATGTTTAAAAGCGAGTTCTCTGGGCCAGGTAGTTTTAAAGTGGCTTTAGGTGAGTTATAATATGTTTTGAGGAGATTCAGGAAGTTGCCTTTGATACCAAATTTCGCTAGCACTGAATATAGGTATGGCAACTTCAACAAATCAAATGCTTTCCCAATGCCAGGGTGCAGAGAGGGGTTTTTGAGTGTCTGACAAGGTGTAGTATATTTAGCACTTTCCTAATGTTGTCCCCCGCCGGCCTGTGTGGGATAAAGCCTGCTTGATCTATGTGGACGAGCTTGGGCAGGAAACTGGAAACCCTATTCGCCATTAATTTAGCCAGTATTTTAATATCCCCATTTAACAGGGAAAAAGGGCAATAATTATTGTCCTACATCGGATCCCTCCTCGCCTTGGGGAAAAAAGACCAGACTTGCCTGGTTTAATTCCAGTGGCATCTGCTCCCTTCTTAGAATAGCGTTGTATAGTGTTACCATTTGAGGAGTCAAGACATCTCCAATTTTTTTATAATACAAATTTGAAAAGCCATCCGGCCCTGGTGATTTGCCTAGTTTGAGAGATTTAGTGGTGTCTTTGACTTCATCTTCAGTCACTTCGGAGTTAAGAAAATCTGCGCTTCCCAAGAGGGGGAGGTCCAGCCTCCCAAGAAAACCAGCCAGGGAATCCCTATCTGCCTGAACATGGGAGGTGTAGATATCTTGGTAGAATGTACGGAAGGTATCCTGAATCTTGGCCTGGCTTATTGTAACTGAGCCCGACATTGTTTTAATCTGGGTGACCCTTGATTGTTGGTATCTGGCGTTCAATTTATTGGCTAACAGGGGGCCTGGTTTGTTTGCCTGGGTGAAGAATTTGCTTTGGGTTTTCTCTCAAGGCCTTCTCTGTTTGAGCGGATAGCATGTTATCTAGTTCTAATCTAATCTTGTCAATCCGCTTGCAGACTAGATCAGACTGTTGTTGTTGGTTTGGTTTTTCAAGGGTAAGGAGTTCTTTTGTCTGTAGATTTTCCCGTTCTCACATATTTTTCTTATAGGATAAGGATAACCGTATAAAAGTACCTCTTATAAATGCCTTATGTGCCACCCATAGCCACCCTATGCTGGTGGAAGGGTTTGTATTAGTATGAACATAGTCCTTCACTTCTTTTGTGATTTGGTCTAGCACACTCGGGATTGATAGGAGCTTGTCATTAAGACGCCACGTGTATGGCATATCGAGGTTGGGGTTGAGATTCAAGCCCAATGACGACTATGGTCTGCCCACGGGCAGGGGGTAATATCTGAGAATGTGGCTTGTTCTAATAATGTGGCATCTATTACAAGTGTGTCAATACGCGAGTAGGACTTGTGTGTTGGCGAGTAGAACATGTATTCCCTCTCTTGAGGATGGAGTCCACTCCAAGCATCCATTAAGCCCAATTTCAACAACAGGTTCTTGATTTGTTTGACTTTGTCTGGGGATCGATTTTCTACCTGCCCTTTGGACCTATCCAGATCTGAATTCAAAACCAGGTTTAAGTCCCCCCCAATGATAATTATGCCAGTTTCCTGGAAATCTAATGTCTCCAATAAAATTATAGCTTTGTGGGGGGCTGCAGTAGGGGCATAGATCGATACCAAGGTTAACTTAATGTTTCATAGGGTACCAGTAAGAATCACAAAATTGCTTTCTTTATCTATTTTTTTGTGGATTACTTTAAATGGGAAATTTTTGTGGATCAATATCACTGCTCCCACTCTTTTGGTTTCCTGGTTAGAAAATGGAAGGTCGGGTAATCTTTGTGCAAAAAAGAAGGGGTTTTGCCTTGTGCAAATTGAGTCTCATGAAGGAAGAGAACTGAAGGTTTGTCTTTCCTATATGTAATAAAAGCTTTCCTCCTTTTATTAGGTGAGTTAAAGCCTCTGACAGTATGGGTGATAAAAGTGTGTTGTGAATTAGCCATGTGGGGGTGTGGAGGTCCGCAGGGACCCCAGGTGTGCTGTTTTCCTAGTAGGCTCAGAGACTGGCCGACCGCCGAGCGTCCGCAGAGGCCCTGGCAACCCTCCCTGGAGAAACGGACGAGCCAGACTGGAACACCTAGGAGCGCCCCCGTGGAAGGTGAAGGGAGAGAAATCGTTCAGTACAATGGAGTAAATATCTTTAACTCTTGGGACGAAAAATATACGTAGGCAACAAAATACAAACAACTTTATCCTAAACAATTTTAACATTACGGTTCTGAGTGTAGAGTCCCATTGGGGGCTCCAGCAGGCATTATCTTAGCTACCTCAAACTACTGCATAATTGCAATCAAAAGAGATTGAGATTTTAGTCTAGCCTCATAACAGACCATGATGCTGGTATATTAGCAATTTATTTTTTACCAAGAGAAACTGTGCATCCTAGGCTTTATGTGAAAATATATAAACTTCTATTTGCCCCGGCCTACACCGCAAATCTGTTAGCTCTAAACACTTTATCTATAGGCCAAATTAGTCAAATGTTCTATGTTTATGAGTTAAACAAGTAGAAATTATAACAATCGTCCATCAGTCGAAGCTTAAGTTTGCTTGATGTAAGGCTAGCCGAAGGATCCGGACGTAGGGCCACCTGATTGTCTAAATTCAAAGTTGGACGATGTGGATTCTTGGCTGTTGACCAGGCTTTGGAGGGTCTTGGGTTGGGCGCCTGTTCCTGAACTGGGCATACCTCATCAGTGGTCGCCAAGTGGAGTCAATGTAGAATTTTGGCACATTCTTCGGGCGTATGAGTCAAGTAGGTAGTCCCCTTATGTTGAAACAAGAGGGAAAAAGCATGGCAAATGTGAACAACGTTCTTGAACTGTCAACTATAAATTTGTGATAGATAACAGTTTCAAGAATAGTCACATATATACTTGTGAGCATGTGGGTTGTTGCTAAAGCTGCGTGCTCGCGCAACGAGCCTGTGGCCCTCGCAAAGCGAGGGCCGCATTACGGACTTCCGACTCAAAAATACAAGACACGTTACGACCCATTATAACCTAGCAAAAAACGTCCGAAACCTGCACACATGGAAACATGAAAAACACAATAAATACACCCAACAAACACATACAATGCTTACCTACTGCAAGGGGGGGGGCACCCAGGACTTTGAAAACTGAAGTTACACCTCAATTTAACTCGAAATAAAGGATTTTAAACACCTGAAAATACCCTAAGCGAGAGAAAAAATTGCAGCAGAACAAAACGAAAACAGGGCTACAGGACTCTAAACACATAAAACAACACAATAGTCGGACGACATCTGAAAACAAGGACGCTAAATAGGCCGCAGCCGTATACCACACATTAGGCGCCATTTTAGAACAATAACTTATACAATACGGAAGTACACAGCTACCCGGATTTGCCTCGCGTACGCACACTATTACACTACACACTGCACACATTCATGACACTTACACAGCAGCTCCACAGCACTGATGCTGCAGCAACATGAAAACAGATTGCCAGCTCTTCAACACAATGCTGCATATATTACTTCACAATAGGTAAAGTATATGAATTTCTTATTTTATTCATTACTCATTGCCATACCCCAAAAAAAAAACAACGCTGCTCCTAGCACACAAACAACCAAGAATCTCGCAATGAGTACCTTCGGCGCTCATTGCGAGCCACGCGATGAGCACCAAAGGCGCTCATCGCGAGGCTCGCAATCAGCGCCCAAGGATCTTAAAACACCAACAAAATGAATTTCGCACACAAACAACATTACCTGCCTTACAATCTTATTGCCATCAATTTTTGACGGGCAAGTCGCTAGTCACATATATAGTTCTCAGCAATACGGGTTGTTGCTAATGCTTGCGGGCTTGCATAGCGAGCTTGCTGAAACTGCTGCCCTCGCGAAACGGGGCTGCAGATGCTGGTAAGGAGCGCCGAAGGATCTCAGACCACCAAAACACTTACTCTATGTGGCAAACAGCATTACCTGCCTTACAATTTTATTGTCGTCATTTTTTGACAGGCAAGTCGCTGGTATTCCCTATATTGCTTAACACTAATTATATATTAACAATTGCTTATTTATGGACAGCATTTATTCATTGATTTACCCAAACAAAGGCAATTTTAAAACAAATTAAATTAACATTACAACAAATAGAACTTGAAAACCCCTTTATCATTTCTTAGGCTGTAGATCTGATATTATGGATCCCAACTGGATTCTTTCTTCATTTCTCAGTCCTAGAGACTTGCTGGCCATAATCTAATGTTCTGGCAGCAGTAATGGCTCCATTCTATGGTCGTTGTCCCAGTGATGCAGTGATGTAATAATGATCATTGTGACATCATCACTGATTGGATGCTTAAAGTGTTACCTGGTTTCAGGCTCTTTTTCTCCTGTGATCTTTCTAGAGATAGGTGAGTTACATGTCTTCCTCTCTTATATGTCATTAATTTAGAAAAACTGGGAAAATCTTAGAGATTAATGGAATGCTCTGAGAAAATGTAGATGGAAGAGGATGGCTTTGAGCATCAATTACAAAGGAGGGTGCTATATTTAAGGTTATTTTCAACATTTCTGTCTAAAAGGGTAGAGGATATATTGAACATCCTTCTTGTAGATGTGGGCAGGACACAACAATGGTAGTCTACATATCCATACATTTCCACCTAATTAATTTGTTATTAGTTGTTATTTTAAAAAAACTATGATTCCTTGTCCTCTGTATTATTGTCACACTTTTTTAAAATGAAAGGTGAGTTAACTTGTCACTAGAGGATGCAGTATAAGGAGTTAATTCATCTCAAGAACAATTTAACTTAAATTACACACACATATATATATATACTACCGACTTGCCAGTCAATAAATGACAGTCAATAAAATTGTTAGGCTGGGAATGCTGTTTGGCACACAATTTAAGGGTTTTAGTCATCTGAGCACCTTCGGCGTTCATTGCAAACCTCTCTCCTTGTGTACTCATTCCAAGGCTCTCCGCTCGTGTAGTTTTGGTGGTCTGAGCACCTTTGTCAGTCATTGCAAGGGGCGCACTGATTGGCTTTGGCACTCATTGCGAGCCTTTCCCCTTGTCTACTTTTGTTCCACTGAGCTCCCTCGGCGCTCATTGTGAGCCCCACGCTTAAAGCATTTGTGGCTCATTGCGATCCTCTTCCCTGATCGTTTTTTTTTCTATAGAAATATTTTGTAATGCTAATTACTTAATTAATGAAATAATAAAATGAATATACTTTACCTATTTGTAATTAATATATCCAGCAATCAATATGCTGAATATCTAACAATCTGTTTGTATTGTGCTGCAGCATATAATGTACATTTGCACTGCTGCTGACCTGAGGTGTAAGTGTCAGCAATGTGTGAAGTGTGCAGAGTAAATAGGCTGCGTGCGCGAGGGGAAAACGTTTGTTTGTGTAATTGGGAATTTTGTAATGATAATGTTATTAGTTGTAAGTTATTGTTGAAAAATGGCGGCGATTGTCTATGCATTACGCGGGTGTGAAGCATTTTCAGTTGTCCCTTATAGTGTCTTTTATACCTCATACGTACCTGTGTAAAAGTCTTATGTGCTTGGCGGTGTTTTGTGTGTTTAGGGGTCATGTAGCCTCGATTTAGTTTTTTTGCGTCCGCCTTTTTTTTTCTTGCTCAGGCGATTTTCGTGTGTGGAAACTTGGCAAATTGTGGTTAAATTGTCGTGCAATCCCAGTCACCGTACCTGTCCCCCCGTGCTGTGAGGGGTGTTTGTTTTGTTTTTTATATAATTTTGGTGCGCAGTTCGGGCCGTCATTTTTCCACACATTTTTTTTTCAAACTGCTACGGGTCTCGCATTGTGAATGGTGTAATTGAGATTTAGTTCCGCGGGTCGTAGGGATGAGCGCCTATGGCGAGCCAGCAAGGTTAGCAACAACCAGTTATTGTTTTCTCTGATTCATACTGGCTGGATTGTTCTTTGTGTTATTTTCAGAACTATCACTAAGAAAATGAACTCTTTGAAGTTTTTATCAGATCTGGTGAGTAGTGTGATATATACATTGCTTTATATACATAATGTACAGGTCTGGTAAGTAGATCACCCCCTTTATATACATAATGTACAGGTCTGGTAAGTAGATCACCCCCTTTATATACATAATGTACAGGTCTGGTAAGTAGATCACCCCCATTATATACATAATGTACAGGTCTGGTAGGTAGATCACCTCCTTTATATACATAATGTACAGGTCTGGTAAGTAGATCACCCCCTTTATATACATAATGTACAGGTCTGGTAAGTAGATCACCCCCTTTATATACTGTAGATAATGTACAGGTCTGGTAAGTAGATCACCCCCATTATATACATAATGTGCAGGTCTGGTAAGTAGATCACCCCCTTTATATACATAATGTACAGGTCTGGTAAGTAGATCACCCCCTTTATATACAAAATTGTACAGGTCTGGTAAGTAGATCACCCCCTTTATATACATAATGTACAGGTCTGGTAAGTAGATCACCCCCTTTATATACGTAATGTACAGGTCTGGTAAGTAGATCACCCCCTTTATATACATAATGTACAGGTCTGGTAAGTAGATCACCCCCTTTATATACATAATGTACAGGTCTGGTAAGTAGATCACGTCTGACCCTTGTGTATAGTGACACGTGATATATACATCTGACCCTTGTGTATAGTGACGTGTGATATATACATCTGATCCTCGTGTATAGTGACGTGTGATATATACATCTGATCCTTGTGTATAGTGACGTGTGATATATACATCTGACCCTCGTGTATAGTGACACGTGATATATACATCTGACCCTTGTGTATAGTGACTTGTGATATATGCATCTGTCCCTTGTGTATAGTGACGTGTGATATATACATCTGACCCTTGTGTATAGTGACGTGTGATATATGCATCTGATCCTTGTGTATAGTGACGTGTGATATATACATCTGATCCTTGTGTATAGTGACGTGTGATATATGCATCTGACCCTCGTGTATAGTGACGTGTGATATATACATCTGACCCTTGTGTATAGTGACATGTGATATATACATCTGATCCTTGTGTATAGTGACGTGTGATATATACATCTGACCCTCGTGTATAGTGACGTGTGATATATACATCTGACCCTTGTGTATAGTGACTTGTGATATATGCATCTGTCCCTTGTGTATAGTGACGTGTGATATATACATCTGATCCTTGTGTATAGTGACGTGTGATATATGCATCTGATCCTTGTGTATAGTGACGTGTGATATATACATCTGACCCTTGTGTATAGTGACGTGTGATATATACATCTGACCCTTGTGTATAGTGACGTGTGATATATACATCTGACCCTCGTGTATAGTGACGTGTGATATATACATCTGACCCTTGTGTATAGTGACGTGTGATATATACATCTGATCCTCGTGTATAGTGACGTGTGATATATGCATCTGACCCTTGTGTATAGTGACGTGTGATATATGCATCTGATCCTTGTGTATAGTGACGTGTGATATATACATCTGACACTTGTGTATAGTGACGTGTGATATATACATCTGATCCTTGTGTATAGTGACGTGTGATATATACATCTGATCCTTGTGTATAGTGACGTGTGATATATGCATCTGACCCTCGTGTTTAGTGACGTGTGATATATACATCTGACCCTTGTGTATAGTGACGTGTGATATATGCATCTGACCCTTGTGTATAGTGACGTGTGATATATACATCTGACCCTCGTGTATAGTGACGTGTGATATATACATCTGACCCTTGTGTATAGTGACGTGTGATATATACATCTGACCCTTGTGTATAGTGACGTGTGATATATGCATCTGACCCTCGTGTATAGTGACGTGTGATATATGCATCTGACCCTTCTGTATAGTGACGTGTGATATATGCATCTGACCCTCATGTATATTGACGTGTGATATATACATCTGATCCTTGTGTGATATATACATCTGACCCTCGTGTATAGTGACGTGTGATATATGCATCTGACCCTCGTGTATAGTGACGTGTGATATATACATCTGACCCTTGTGTATAGAGACGTGTGATATATACATCTGACCCTTGTGTGATATATACAGTGTGTTATATACATAATGTAGTGTAACTATTGTGCTTACTATAATAAATAATAATTATATTCCCTTCTTTCTCTCTTTCAGCTGGAGTATGAAAAGATGCTCAACGAGGAGGTAAAATAAGCACAAATATTAATGTTCCACCATAAATATCATATATAGAGGTTGGTGTCTTTTTGAGGGAAATTTGAGAGTAGCCCTGAGTGTTCATACGGTCATTGTATACTTGGTTAGCCAATAAAGATATCTCTGTTATATCTCACTTATGTTATTTTCTTTTAACAAAATTACTTCTCAGTTGTCTATAGACAACCAAGTAGTATATGTAGACAAATTAATGTGGCCTGTGTATGCTGCTCTGTCTGCTTTTAAGCTCATTGTGAGGGTTAATGAATTGATAAGGGTAGTAGCAGGAGGAGCAGGACATTTTCAGGGAATATAAAATGCCTGACATTAAAGCTCATTTACTTGACACTAACATTCAATATTTCTTATAACTAATTGTAATGATTTATTTCCATACGCTTCTTTTCTGCTATAGCTAGGACATTTGCTGTGTCCCTTTTAAGGAAAGTTCTTCTCAATGTCAGTTGCTGTCTATCTGTATTCCACTAATTAATGGGTTGTTTTTCTTTTTCAGATGGACAAATTGAGTGATCTTTACAGTAAGTGATTCTGGGTTACGTGGTGCTTGCTCTGCCCTTGTTATATTAAGTAGTTAATGTATATAATGGTTATTAACTTACTTAATCAGAGTGGGTAATTGATAGGTTAACAGGATATGTTGCCACGTCAGCATCAGACACTAAAACATTACTTTTGTGTATTACTGAGGAAGGAAACACACACATTGTTCTGTTTACATCAGTGATTTAATGACATGTTTAATGGATTAAAAAGTCAGTAACAAGGAGACCTAGGCCTCCATTATGGCCGGTATCAAGGTAACTGCAGGCCTTAAAATTGCAGTATTTACAGAGCGATTCAATTGAACAAGCCCGCAACTACAGGGCCAAAGCCTCAAAACCGTAAACCCTGGTTTCGTATGTAACGCGTCCGGGTATTCATTCAGATGAAGCGCGACAAACTCAAGCATGCCTGCAATTTCCGATCCTGTCACAGGCCAATTATCCAATAGGAACCGGAAAACGCTAATGAACGCTGCGGGAAACGACTTTAAAAGCCTGTGGAGACTGTAAGTCCTTGACTGTGCTGTAGCTGAGAAAGTCAACACACAGGTCTAGGCATTGGTGGGTTTCAGAATTTTGTAGAGAGAGAGAGAGACAGAGAAAAAGCATTTTTGTAACTTTTTGGTATTTTGACTACTAAAAAATATTAACACTTAATTACATCACACATAATTACTGATATCACATAATTCACACACTTAGATTAATACGTACACATAGCTATACATAACGTTAGGCCACAGCACATCTACACCCCCCTCCCCCCATACCTCCAGCTACCCTCTCCCCCCATACTATGGGTATAATTCACATAATACAGACATTCTTGATTTTCTACATACACATACACATATATATTATACTGATTTATCCTTATATTCATTTCATAATTTCCAGGTGGGTAGAGGAGGAGAGAGAGGAGAAGAGGAGAAGTGTAAGCAGAGGAGTAGAGAGAGTCGAGGAGGAGCGTGAAGAGAGGGGGAGAGGAGGAGAGTTAGTGGAACACCGGAGGAGGAAAGGATGAGAGGTAGAGATTTTGAGAGAGGGAGAGGAGGCAGGTCAGGAGGGGAGGTACAGGTGTAGGTCAGCATTGTGGGAGGGAGCGATGTGCCCCCAGTTGTAAGCACACAAGTAGTAGGGGCAGTGGATCAGGACCTGATTTTAGAAAAGGGGCCTGATCCCAGGAGGGGGAAGTAGTGGGGATGAGGGAGTTTTGCCCCAGGGAGAGAAAAGAGAGGCCAGGAACCCCAGGCACATTTGGAAGCCCAGAGGAGATGACCATCCTCCTCAGGAAAATCTGTGCCCGCTATAGCATCATACATGGTATACAATAGCACTGTAAGCTCTCTGGTTCTGACTAAAGATATATGGGGCAGCAATAACCAGGTACATCTAGGAAGCAAACATATCATCATAATTGTTATCAATCAAATGTTTGTCCAATACCTACAGTTAAAACTGATTTTGAGAAGCAGTCACCAAATAGATCAAGATTGATTTGACATCCGAAACAGAGTAAAAGTATGGGTGTGCACATTGTAGCATATGCCAATACAGACTCACAGACGGGCTGCATGTGCAGGTCATGTAGTAGCCTAACCATGTCTCATCTGCATGTTAACAACCATTTCTGAGAATTGGTCACAGATTGGTCAGTCTCACACACTAGACTCAGCTGAGCACATGTCCTAATGAACTCCAGATGGTACACTGCACCAGCATCACTATAATAGTTGTCATAGTGTGTAACGCTCCTGTCACGCATGCGCATTGGCGGCGGGAGGTCATGCACTATGTGACGCGCATGTGCAATGCACCGTACCAGGTGGGAAACGGGGAGAGTGGGGAGAGACAGGGGAAAGGGAGGGAGAGAAACATGTGGGGAGAGAGACTTGGGAGAAAAAGACACTGGCGAGCGAGACGGAGGGAAGAGACTCAGCTGAGGGAGAGGGTGAAAAGACACAGGGGAAAGGAGAAGGGGAAAGGGACACAAGGGAGGGAGAGGGGGAAGAGATACAGTGGAGAGGGAAAATAGACATATCAAATATTATCCCATCATTTTTGACGGGCAAGTTACAAGTTGTATATATTGATAGGAGCCATGATCCACAATGCTCATGATACAGGTCAATGTTTATCAGCGTAAAACAATCACCACAGTTTGACAATCACACCAAGTGACCATGATCGATGTCAGGGATTTGGAAACACACAGCAACAAATGTTTAGAGAATCCAAACTCAAACACTATTATCTAATTTCAGTACCCAGGATGCATAACCCGCCTACAGAGACACAGGTGGCGGCTCCACATGAGGAGGAACGAATATTCACAACTGCAAGTGGTGATTGAGGAAGGCAACACTATTCCAGAGGGCCCAGGGCCTTCACAGGAAGCTGACCAATCAGCAGCAGCAAGATGGCCACCCATGTCACCATTGTGGAAATCACCCCCCGGGCCCTCACATGTATCATGGGCACATTCACAGCCTTTTCAACCATCTTCACCTCAACCTTACATGTCATGGAGCCAACAACCACCATCACCTCCAAAGATGTCTTGGTACTGGAGACCACCATCCGCAGGTCCACCACTGTCACCTGCTCTGATACCATGGATGCCTTAGCAGGACCCCACCGCTCCTTCACTCACCGAACATGGGCTACAATATTGTCAAGGCCGACACCAACACCATTGACACAGCAGACAGCAACACCATCGCCATGGCCAACACCATTGCCACGGCCGAGATCTACTCCATCCCCACTAGCGCCTCTGTCATCGCCATCCCCACCAGATCTCCTGTCATCCCCTCAACCAATCGAAAAGACCAGGTATGTCCAGTGACAGACCTTACACCACCTCACAAGCCACTTTGAGGGAGCTAATGCACAAGTTTCAGAGGGAAGACAAAAACCATTACACCATAATGGAAAACCTGGCACTCCAGATGGAAAGTTAGAATGACATGGCAACCTCTCTTGTTGACAGCATCAGATCACTATTTGATGAGATGAGGAGGCACAATCGAAGGATGGAAAGGTATGAGCAAAGGGCAAATAGGAACAGCAGAGCACAGAGAACACTCATTGAGCGGCTATTGGAATTGGCAGAATGCCAGGTCATATCTTTGCAGCCTTTGGTTCCACAGGCTCAACCACAATCGCAACCAGAGCTGGTGGCCTTCTCATCTCACACCTTACCACCAACGCCAGCTGCTACACAGCCATGTGAGGTGTACGTACGCACCCCTCACTCCAACACCTCCTAAACGTAGTAGAGGGAGAAGGCGCACAGGCATGGAAGGTGGGGGCCCAGTGCTGAGAAAGAGGAGGTAGTTGATAGCATCCCCTAAGTCCTCCTCATCATCAGTCCTCACTGAATATTAATTAATATAAATGTTGACATACTATTGCCTGGTTACAGAGTATGTACATGAATGGTTATGTTTAACATTTCACCGATTCATGTTCAATGTGGATTGCCGTTGAGATGAAGTGTTGAAGTCAATCCAAATAGTGTTCTGATTGATATCTTGTTCTTGTCTCTGTAGGTCTTAATAGCTTAATCTCACGACCATGAAGGCATGTTCTTCAACCTTCTTTTCCTGTTTTCCAGATTCTAATCACCTATGTGAGATTATTCCATAATATATGAAAACACACTGTGTGTGGAATTGATTTGTATGACATTATCCATGATTTATTGCATCTGTTTAATTGAGCAGATGATAACCAAAAGTAAGTGTTATGCGTCTTACTGGTTACTTTGGTAAATTGAGTGATTTCTGATGATCCTTTTCTCATCAGTTTCCTGCTGCAGTGGTATAGTGACCACATGTGACCATGGTATATGCTATGCATCATGATTATTCTAGACTATCACTATCTAGGTATCCCCTTTTTGCACAAAAAGCCTCTTGCCCTTCCGGGATCCGCCCACATCACACCCATTATATTAATGCACAGTTTTGTACATTTCTGAGTGTGCTCTGTATATGTAATAAAGCTTTGCTATACCGTTATCACTGTGTCAGTGTGTTTTCATTGGTTGGGGTTTTGGGACATCCACATACATCACATTTGTGTCACACTCCTACATCTGTAAACTAATGAGCCATAGTTATGATGCAATATATTATATCATATAATAATGCTAATTTAATAATATAGGGTTTATACACATGAGAGGTCCAATTTGTGATACTGTGTAGTATCAACAATCCCCTGAAGGGCTGATAAGAATATGACAATTGATAATGTGAATTGATTGCTGTTGCTTCACATGCCTATGCACATTCTCCATGTGTCTTCAGCCCTTCCTGATGGGATAGAGTAGATTAGCGTGATGTATGTTCTCCTGGAACGTGATATATGTCACGTGGCAGTATAATTTGTCCACTGTGTATTTTCTCAATCTAGATTTGATGAGTGAGATGTATATAAGATTATCTTTTTATTTTTAGGGTCCATATTAGAGCTAGAGCCTTTGTGAGTGAGAAAGGGATATTTTGGCAGGCAGATTCATGTTTTTTGTGTTGCAATTTAATCAGGTAGTGTGTATAATTGTTTTTCTGCATCTTGCAGCCACACTTTTCATATTGGCATATGCATGACCATTCCATTGTATGAGAAAATACAATATTTTTTTTAAGGCCTATTTGTTCCTTGGGAATTGTTGTGCAATTAATTATAATGCCTTCCACTGCTTTTCCCATATTTTAAAGCACAGTACTGTGTTTTAATTGTCATTTGCAGTGTTCCAAACTAGTCTATAATCCCTATGTGACTCCTATTTGGAACCCGTAATATATTTGGCTACATTTGCCATTAGCTGGTTTGAAGGCATTGCGTTGTTGGTGAATTGTAGCAATTTAATAGTGATTTGAGATTTTAGCGATTGTAACATTTGCAGGCTTGAAAGATCAAAGGCTTAGATGGGTCAGAGTTACAATTTTACCAACTGCAGTGATTTTCAGCCTCTAACCCGCAAATCGTTTGCGGCTAGCTAAAAGACGCCTGTTGAATAGCAAATTATTTTACAGGTTTTATTACGGGCTCCAGTAGCTACAATTTGCTCAATTGAATAGGGGCACTAGAGTATTTGGGGCTTGCAGGTGGGTGGAAGGCTGATATTGGAAATCATTTTGATAATATTTATTTTATTTTGCAGTCCTTAAAGATCGTGCATCGTAAGTAGTTTGAAAATGTATTTAAGTTATAATTAAAAGCCCAATTTAATGTAATATTTCCATCCCATGTAAATAAATGACACTTCTCCCTGACATCTAAATCTTGTATACTAAATAGTAACTAGCATTGCCTCCCAACCCCACTATAAAAAGCAAAGCCCTCACTAACTCACTCTGTAACACAATATTTTTTTAAATTATTATTATTATTATTATCTCATACAAAACATACATAATACATAATACATCAGAGTAGAAAAAAACCTTCCATAAGAGTCATAACAAGATGGATTAAAAAATCAAAAAACAATATATAAGAAAAAAGATGCAAGCTTTGTTAACTAGAGGATAATCTTCTATTATAAAAATAGGAGAGCCTTAAGATATAGGACTACATTTGCTTCTCTCTTCTATTTCCTTTTCCCTTTCTTCTTTCCTTTCCCCTACCCTTCCTTTCTTCCCCTTATCTTTCCTTTCCTCTTTCTTTACTTCTCAGTTTCTTCCTTTTTCCTTTCCATATACTTATCCCATATGTAACACATTCCTTGATAGATCAGTTGTATATCTTTATCCACTAAAGATCAGCTTTGCATCTGTATCTTCTATGGGTCTATTACATATCTGTATCCTCTGTGGATGAGCTGTATATCTGTATTCTATACAAATCAGCTGGATATCTGTATCCTCTATGCATCGGAAGGATATCTGTATCTTCTGTGGATGAGCTGCATATCTGTATCCTCTGTGGATGAGCTGTATATCTGTATTCTCTACAGATGAGCTGTATATCTGTATCCTCTATGCATCGGAAGCATTTCTGTATCTTCTGTGGATGAGCTGCATATCTGTATCCTCTGTGGATGAGCTGTATATCTGCATTCTCTACAGATCAGCTGTATATCCATATCCTCTATGGATGAGCTGTATATCTGCATTCTCTACAGATCAGCTGTATATCCATATCCTCTGTGGATGAGTTGTATATCTGTATTCTATACAAATCAGCTGGATATCTGTATCCTTTATGCATCGGAAGCATCTCTGTATCTTCTGTGGATGAGCTGCATATCTGTATCCTCTGTGGATGAGCTGTATATCTGTATTCTCTACAGATCAGCTGTATATCCATATCCTCTATGCATCGGAAGCATATCTGTATCTTCTGTGGATGAGCTGTATATTTGTATTCTCTAGAGATCAGCTGTATATTTGTATCCTCTGTGGATGAGCTGTATATCTGTATTCTTTAGAGATCAGCTGTATATCTGTATCCTCTGTGGATGAGCTGTATATCTGTATCCTCTACAGATCAGCTTTATATCCGTAACCTCTATGCATTGGAAGCATATCTGTATCTTCTGTGGATGAGCTGTATATTTGTATTCTCTAGAGATCAGCTGTATATTTGTATCCTCTATGGATGAGCTGTATATCTGTATCCTCTACAGATCAGCTGTATATCCGTATCCTCTATGCATTGGAAGCATATCTGTATCTTCTGTGGATGAGCTGTATATTTGTATTCTCTAGAGATCAGCTGTATATTTGTATCCTCTGTGGATGAGCTGTATATCTGTATCCTCTACAGATAAGCTGTATATCCGTATCCTCTATGCATTGGAAGAATATTTGTATCTTCTGTGGATGAGCTGTATATTTGTATCCTCTGTGGATGAGCTGTATATCTGTATTCTCTAGAGATCAGCTGTATATCTGTATCCTCTATGCATCGGCGGCATATCTATATCCTCTTTGGATAAGCTGCATATCTGTATCCTCTGTGGATGAGCTGTATATTTGTATTTTATATATATATATATATATATATATATATATATATATATATGTACATATTTTACACTGCTCAAGTCAAAATAGGGGAACCTTTAGAATTTTTTGTGCTGAACACAAATATTTTTTTAGAATTTCTCTATCACGTAGGTTTACAGCATTACATATTTTTACAATACGTACATAGTAAAGAACTAACTCCCCAAAAAGGTAAAAGTATAGGATTTTCTCATGTATTTATTCTCAGGAACATCCCTCTTAAGGGGTCAATAGTAATAATCAAGCATTGCTGGACTTGTCCTGGTACCGCTTTTCCATCTTGGAAATGTCCTGGTGGATTTTTTCACCATGTTTATAGCTGACTTCCCCAAGATTTGCTAAGAAGGAATAAAGGTGCAAATCCAAGAAATGTTATATCCCATGGTCTTGTAAGATTACAAAAGATGAGGCACTATTTCTTTATAGTTGTCTGCCTTATGATTCCCTAAGAAGTTCTGATAAACACTCTTGAAAGATTTCCTTACAACCTTTTCTGCCTGGTTCAACTGATTATCAAAATTCTCATCTTTAATCAGTTGTCTTATTTGAGGTCTTACAAATATCTACTCTTTAATCTTTGCATCACTGATCCTTTGACATTTTTTCTTAAATATGTAAATCCAAATATGTAAATCCTGTTCCACTTTAATCCATCGCTTTGACAAAGCTGATGCTCATTTTGGCCATTTCTTCTGTCTCTGCTGTTCCACTCACAAAGAAAACAGCTGTACTTGTGTGTACTTGTGTTACCAAGTTGTAGTCCAAGCAAAAGAGCCACGATTTTCAAGTCACCACAAATATTCAATTTGTATTATTCATATTTCATTTTTTCAAGCACGAGTTTCATGCTCTCATAAGTTTCTTTAATACTGGCAGCATGAGCTAGTGTCACGGATGTAAACTATTTTCCGTCGTTGAGAAGCACAGTTCTCAAGCTAACTTTAGAAGAAATCGATAAATAAATGACAATCCTCTGTTTTGCACTTGTGACCAAGTGCTTCCTTGACAGAATAAACATCATTGCAAAAAGTTAATATTCAAGGGAAAATAAATCCTTAAAGTCACTATGACTATCTCTAAAAAAACTAAATTTTGTTTCTTTATGGATAAGATTCCAGACTTTCAACCTGGAGCTTAAAAGTTCTGCTTGCATTTTAGATAGTTATTAGGTCATTAAGATCTCTTTGGGTAAGGAAGCATCAAAAGTTTGATCAAGCCTTATATCATTATCACCATGCTCTACAGTATCTTATTCTTGCCACCATATGGGTGGCATCATCAAGTATTACTTCTTCTGTAGGCGTTGGCACAGGCAATTCTTCACTATGCAGCACCGACCTGATGGCAGATGGAAAATTCAGATATGTCACAGTGAGCTTTGATTTAGAACTGATGCCTGAAATGTTTGTAAGACAAAAGTAATGATCTGTTGAGTGATATTTTTGTTCTCACCAAATCATTGGGACAGCAAAATTCATGTGCCAAGAACCCGTTGACCAACTTGTGATAAGTCTGACGGAGGTACGACAACAAAAATGAGGGGCCCAACTTTTATCTTGGTCACAGAATTTGCATCCAAAATAAAGCTCATAACATTTCTTAATAAGTGGAGTAAAAACCATGTTTATGATTTTTAAATATCACCTCACTGCAAATGTAGCAAAATTAGTCCGTATAATTAATAACATTTTTGGCATTGTTCAACTTTGTATTATGAATATAAAATGTACATAGAACTACACAAATAACAGATACTCACAGCATTAGCGTTTTCAGGAACAAACTCTTTCCACCAACTGGCCGGGAGCGCTGACTGGTGCAGTAAACAAGAAAACACGTAACAGAATATGACTCAACTGTTTATTACTCTGGGCCATTTTTACATGGACTAATCAGTAGAATTTACAACAATTAAAAATACTAGGATTTTACTGATGAAAAATTAACACATCTTAATGCAGTATGAATGTGTTACACAGCACAATGTATTATATTAAAAGGGGCTTTATTACTGTGGGTGATAGAACAATTGTGATACCATTTTCAAAATCATTGGGATAAATTACATATAGCACAACCCTTGTTTGCTCTGAGACAAAATCTTGACCAGTGTTATGGGTCAAAGCTTTCATGAGAAATACATACTGTCCATCTCATGCATGACTAAGTTTAATTTTGCTATTTTTGTTTCCTCAAGTTCATATAGTCTGGGGGGGATTTATGCCCCCCTGTTCCACGACCCTGCCTCTATGGATCGGTTACATATCCTGTATGGATGAGCTGAATATCTATATCTTCTACAGATTGGCTGCATATCTGTATCCACTATGGATCGGCTTTGTATCTGTATCCTCTATGGATCGATTTCATATCCTTATCCTCTCTGGATGAGCTGTACATCTGTATTCTCTATAGATCAGCTGTATATCTGTATCTCTTTGGAGCACTATTAATATAACAAATAGTGCTGTCTGTGCCTTTAATACAACACACAACACAAGTCGCTAGTCATATTATATCTCATCACACAGTGCTTTATTCATTTTCAAATCTTGGTGTGTAACTAGCCAGCCATACACATAGGGCCCCGTTCAATTCAAAGCCCGCAACCCGCTCTCCGACAGCTGCATGTCTGCAATTGAGTTGCGGGCTTCGGTTCCCTTTCCGTTTGTGAGGCTATTCAATTGCTCCAGCTCGCGAGTTGCGGGCTTGGAGCCAAACTCGTAAACCATGCACTGTTTCGGAGCAGTTGTGGGTGGAAACCGTATCAATTTACCAAGCCCGTAACCGCCCATTTTGAATTGGCCAATAGAAGATGAGACTGTTATAATTACAGCAGTAAAACATGGAGGTTACATGTCAATCAATTAGGTTCAGGGGTCCGATATGTGATCAGACTCATAAGACATAGAAAATAAACAATTAAGAAAATAAATGCCAATAATGTTCTAGTCCATATGGGTGGCCTGATACGTATTAACTCATTGATACCCAAGATCATTTAACCCTGAGATGACACATAAAAATAACACTTATTTCCTGCAGTTTTGCGGGTTTGAGACCTCATCGCTCTCCCCGTAATTTCCAGTGCAGGATTACTGGTCTTTTTTTGCATTTAAGTAGGATTTTCTCCACCATTTGAGGTTTACGCGTGTGGATATGTTTGCGAGCTTGGGGAATTGGAACAATTGTATATTTGCGATTTTCTCCCTGCAAAAGTAACAGATCAAAGGTTTAACCCGATCCGAGCCCACAAAAAAAGACGCCAATTGAATTTCGGATATCAAATTCGGCCAATTGAATGAGACCCATGGTACATAATTATGTATATAATACCATACACAGCACTACAGGGAACTGTAATAATACAAAACATATTCAGTATCCTCTAATGTACAGTAAGAATAACTTTATAGTAGTAAATATCCATGTCTATATATATAAGAGGTTCCCTCACTCATGGGATGATTATTTTGCTCTGAATGGTCCCTGAGAGAGATCCATATCTATCTCTTCTTACATAGGAGCCACAAGTCACAAGTCACTCTCTCTAAACTTATCTTTTTTCTCTAATGGAGCAAATATCTTCATCCCACCATCCCAGCTAAATATCACTCTTGACAATATTTTTTTTATTATAATCGCATATTTGTAATGCACCTACATATTCTGCAGCATCAAACATAGGATGAGAACAAGGTGAAAATGTTTTTAAAATAAATGAAAGGAATAGTGGGGTCCTGTCTTTGAGCTTAGACACATGCATATTATGTGCTTTCTCAAGTATCCTATACAATTAAAAACTCGTAAATTTCTCAAGATTACATGTTTTTAATTGTATAGGATACTTGAGAAAGCACAAGTTTTACATGTTTTTAATTGTATAGGATACTTGAGAAAGCACAAATTTCACGAGTTTTTAATTGTATAGGATACTTGAGAGAGTATCCTCTTTATAAAGCCTCTTCTTTCCTTTTTCTCTTTACCTTTTTCTATGTATGTACTTCACGTTGCCCAGATCTTATCTCTTTGTGTCTTTTTTTTTACTTTTTCTATCCTTTATACTTCTGTACTATTCTGATATTTATCCTATCTCTTACATTTAGCAGTGATCTGTGTTTGAATTGTTTGGTTCACGTTGGATATTGTAGGCAACTAATAAATTCATCATAGATGTAATATATAGCTTTCCAACCAAAATGTTCCAAAAGTGGCCTGTATCATTACCAGGTAAAATCTGGTCATTCCTCATCATCCAAAAAACCACACACTATAATATGTCACACTTAAACAATTGTATTATTATTATTATCTTTGTATTCTCTTTAGAAACATCTACATGGGAAATGAGGAGGTAAGAATCGTGTTTTCATTTGATCTATGTTCTTATCATTGTTATTTTTAACATCTTTCAGTGTTAAGAAAATAAGAAGTGCGAAATGCATGCATAACTAGTGCAATAAGTATTTTCTTTTGTGAGATTTCATATAAATCCTGAAATATATGTGAAATATCAAAAACATGAGAACCATGAGACTTATAAATAAGTCTTCATTTTGTATATAAGATATTAAGTCTCTCATTATATGTTCTAACTAGGAAACTGCCCGTCAAAAATGATGGGAACATTTTTTTAAGGCTGGGAATGCTGTATCTTCGACGCTCATTGCGAGCCCCGCGCTGAGCACCTTTGGCGCTCATTACGAGCCTCTCCACCTGTCTACTGTCCCGGCCTCTCGATGAGCACCTTCGACGCTCAATGCGAAGCTCAGACCAGGCTGAGAGTGCAAAGATCGAGCACTGAGAAATTAGGGAAGAATCCAGTTGGGATTAATAATATCTGATCTATAGATAAAGTCAGAAATGAAAGAGCGTTTTTCAAGTTCTATTGTTTTTAATAATATTTTAAATGGTTTTAATATTGCCCTTATTTGCATAAATCAATGAATAAACTGTTTTGTGAAATGTGTTCCTAAAGCAAGCAATTATTTACATGAAACCAAACTAATCTGGCCCTGATGACTCTAGGAAGTTACTTGGGCAGCCACTGTTGTGAGTCAGGGTTTGGACTTTATGTGCAATGGGCAGATAGTCCAAACTTTAATGAGAATAAATATAAATACATTGAGAACTGTAAAAACATACATTTTGATAATGAATTGTTGTTCTTTTTTTTAGAAGCATCAATTGTGTGGGGTAAGTCCTTGTTATATTCAAAAGTGACAGTAAATGAATAAATATATCAGAATCACACTATACTGTAATTTATGAACTCTGCTTAGAATGAACTATAGCTTACCAATATATTGGTATAAAAAAACCTTACACTGAAAATAGCTGGGTTACCCAATGTGTTTAGGCTGGGATTCTCACATTGTTTATAAATGGTGGCAGAGTATGGAGCCAATTTCACCTCATGTGCTGCAGAGGTTTTGTGGCAAAGTGTAAGGAAACAAACTTACATATGTTTTCAGTGTAATGTTCTTTAGAAAGTCAGTGACATGTTTAATGGGATTATTAGGTGGTCACAGGCAAGAGCAAAAGGGACCTTAAGAAGTTTTAGTTTATGTGTGGGTGGGAGGCCGATATTGTGGCTTATTTGTAACCATCTAATTTACATCTAATTTATTCTTTAGCAAAAAAGCAGAAAGAAAAAAAATACATACTCTGCTGGGTAAGTAAATACAGAATGATTTAAATGAATTAATAAAACATCAAGATAAATGCAGATATGATGTCATATAAATACTGCCCCTCTCATCACAAAGCAATAATTACTACACAAAATTGTTAAAAACATAACAGGTTATTTCTTGAAATGTTTTGTTTAATAGTGTATTTTTTAATAATGTGAGTTTGTTTTATTATTTACTTAGGGTGCCATGCTAGGTTTATATGTAAATGCTACTGGAGTTCTTATAGGACCCCTTGACATAGGGGATACTTTTGTGTGCCTTTGGTGTCCTTTAGGGACCACTATGATAAGCATTAAAATGTAGCTGCTAAGGTGGTCCTTTAAAGACATCTCTGACATGGGGGTAAAAAGTTAGGTGCCATGGGGGTCTCTATAATCCCCATTATTATTTTGATTAGTGGTGATCAGGGGTTAGCGTGGAAGGAAATCACAGGGTTCCCCCAATTACTGTATATGGCCGAATCCTGGGGATCCCTGGGCTCATAGGTGGTAGGGGTTCAAGAGGGGAGGTTCAGTGAGATCCCCCAAGTATGTATAGTGTTAGGGTTTGCGTTCACATTGCTAACCCCTCAGTTGTGTCGGATATTAGAAATCAAGCCTTATGTTAGACTCAGTTGATGTGTTAAACTGTTATTAGCTTTAGACCTATGCTTGTATCATTATCAGAGGCATTGTTCTGTCTGTACGGGTGGTTTGAAGTACTTGTAAGATTTCGTAGGAAAAAATGGCTTAAAAATAGTTGTTTTTTTTTTAAAACATTCTCTATGTCTGAGGCTGTATCTCTTTTTATAGGAAAAAAAAACATGTCCCTGGATTATCATCCATCCCTGAGGAGGAAGAAGAAGCAGAAGAAACATCAGAAGAGTGAGTATCCTCTAAATGAAGCTTTGTCTGTCTACCCTTACACACACTTATATATATACTAGGAACTTGCCTGTCAAAAATGACAGGAATAAAATTGTAATCCTGGAAATGCTGTTTATCACTCAAACTGAGTCTCTCCCCTCTTACATTATGTATTTTTATTTTGTAATATTTTTTAAAGTTTGCATGTCATATTCCAAATGTATGAAAAACCTGAACAATTATTTTTTTACTAGTTAATGTGTTTATAACATGTAACTTGTATATTGTTTCATAACATTGAATCATTTTGTATTGTAACCTATACATTAATATTATAAGAGTGTGTAAATTGTGTTTTTAACAATATGTATATTCTAAAGCATTACATGTTTTTAACACATGTGTAAATGTTTAAAGTGAATCCAGAGGGAGGCAAATGGAAAAAAATTAAATCCTTCCTGACCCCAGATACTGGCCATCAGATTACTCCCTGGATCAATACTATATCTGCAATTATATATTAAAAGGTAAAAAACACTAAATACATACAATCAAAACCCTAATTAATTACAATACAATTGATAATTTGAATCAATCAAACCCAGAACAACAGGCCAAACCAAGTCACAATACATACATGAAAACTCATAAGTACATACAATAAAAGTACTAACTATATTCATTGGAACCACTAAGTATAACATTATACATCAAAAATAAAAAAAACACTAAATACATAGTTACATAGTTACATAGTAATTAAGGTTGAAAAAAGACTTTCAGTCCATCAAGTTCAACCTGTTAAGATCTCCTCTGATCTGCAATATGCGGATTAGTTATTAATTAAATTATTGATTAAATAATTATTAATAGTATAGTATTGGAGAATGAATAAAGAGTTAGTCCATCAGGTTCAACCTTTTTAGATCTCTATTGATCTTTTTAATTTGGACTATTTATTATTATTGTTAATTGTTAATTATTGTTAATTGATCCAGAGGAAGGCAAACATAAAAAAACCCCATTGAAACTTTGCCAATTGTCTCATAAGGGGAAAAAAAAGCAAAATTCCTTCCTGACCCCAGAAACTGGCGATCAAATTTCTCCCTGGATCAATATTCCTTGCTAGTTATCTAGGATAGCCTTGAATGCCCTCTTTATTCAGAAATATATCTAACCCCTTTTTGAAGTTGTCTATCGAATTCGCTGACACCACCTCCTTTGGTAGAGAATTCCACAGTTTAACCACCCTAACTGTGAAGAACCCTTTTCTTTGTTTAAGGTGAAATTTTTTTTCCTCTAACCTCAACGGATGTCCTCTTGTCAGTTGAAAATCTCTTGCTACAAAAAGTTCACTTGACAAAGCCTTATATTGACCCTGGATGTATTTAAATAACGTAATCATATCTCCTCTTAGACGCCTTTTTTCTAGCGAAAATAAGTTTAATTTTGCTAGTCTTTCTTCATAACTTAGCCCCTCCATTCCCCTTATTAGTTTTGTAGCCCTTCTCTGTACTTTTTCCAGCTCTAAAATGTCTTTTTTGTGAGGTGGTGCCCAAAATTGTACTCCATATTCCAAATGAGGGCGTACTAGAGATTTGTATAGTGGCAGAATTATATCTTCTTCCCTGGCTTCTATACCCTTCCTAATACATGCTAATATTTTATTTGCCTTTGCAGCCGCTGCTTGGCTTTGAGCGCTGTTACCTAGGTGGTTGTCCACTAGTACTCCCAAATCCCTTTCAATATCTGATACCCCTAGATTTGCTCCATTAAGATTATAGATTGCTTGGCTATTGTTCCTTCCCAAATGCATAACCTTACATTTATTTGTATTAAATCTCATCTGCCATTTAGCCACCCATTTCTCTAATTTATGCAAATCCTTTTGTAGGGAAAGTACATCATTATCTGATTTTATTACCTTGCACAACTTAGTGTCATCAGCAAAAATGGAGACACTACATTCGAGTCCTACTTCAATGTCATTAATAAATATGTTAAAAAGGAGAGGACCCAATACTGAGCCCTGAGGAACCCCACTTATCACATTAGACCAATCGGAGTATGTTCCATTTACAACAACCCTTTGCTTCCTGTCTTTTAGCCAGCTCTCGATCCATGAGCAGATATTTACTGCAATTCCTGTATCCCTTAGTTTGCTCACTAGTCTTCCATGTGGCACTGTATCAAATGCCTTTGAAAAATCTAAAAAGACTACATCCACTGAGTTGCCCTGATCCAAGTTCCTACTAACCTCCTCATAAAAACTAATTAGATTGGTCTGACACGACCTTTCCTTCATAAATCCATGTTGACCGCTACCTATGATCCTGTTCAAATAGACATATTCTTGTATTCTGTCCCTTATTAACCCTTCTAAAAGCTTCCCAACTACAGAAGTGAGGCTCACTGGTCTATAATTCCCCGGATTTGCTCTAGATCCCTTCTTAAATATAGGTATCACCTCTGCTTTTCTCCAGTCATCTGGTAGAGACCCTGTAGTGAGCGAGTCTTTAAAGATTAGATATAATGGTTTGGCTATTACAGAACCCAGCTCCCTCAGTACCCTTGGATGTATTCCATCAGGACCTGGGGCTTTATTAACATTTATTTTCTCCAACCTCTTTTGTATTTCTTCCTGCGTTAACCAATTATTTAGTGAAGGTAGTGTAGCCCCATTATGTTGCAGTGTCCCAACCACTGGTACCTCCCTTGTGTAAACCGACGAAAAGAACCTATTTAGCTCATCTGCCTTTTCCTGGTCACTAATTATCAGATGGCCTGTGTCACATTGTAATGGTCCTATCGATTCCTTCCTCGCCTTCTTCCCATTAATATATTTATAAAATATTTTAGGGTTAGTCTTACTTTCCATTGCAACTGACTTCTCATTTTCTCTTTTAGCCAGTCTAATAGCCCTTTTGCAAGCCTTGTTGATTTCCTTATAGTCACATAAAGATGCCTCTGTTCCCTCCTTCTTGTATAATTTAAATGCATATTTCTTTTTCCTCATCATGATCTTTAAGTCATTGTTAAGCCACATGGGATGTGATTTACTCCTATTTATTTTATTTCCACATGGTACATGCTGATGAGTATGTTTATTTAGTAAGGATTTGAATGTTGTCCATTTATTTTCAGTATTCTTCCCTGTAAGTTCTTTGTCCCAGTCTATATGTTGTATTGCTGCCCGTAGCCCATTAAAGTTAGCCCTTTTAAAATTTAGAGTTTTTGTTGGCCCCTTACAACTTTGTTTTTTGTATTCAATCTCAAATGAGACTGTGTTGTGATCACTGTTCCCCAAGGGTTCCCCTATTTTTACATTTGATATTATATCAATATTACTTGTGATGACTAAATCCAAGATGGCCCCATTTCTAGTAGGTTCTTGTATTACCTGGGCTAGATAATGATCCCTGAGTGTACCCAAGAACCTGCTCCCCTTAGCTGAGCTGCTGGTCTTGTTTATCCAGTTTATATCAGGGTAATTAAAGTCTCCCATTATTAGAACTTGCCCATGCTTAGCTGCATTTCCAATCTGTAACAATAATTGTATTTCCTCACTTTCAGCTATATTTGGGGGTTTATAGCATACTCCCACCAATATGCATTTAGAATTAGCTCCTCCACTATTTAGCTCAACCCACAAGGATTCAATGATGCCGTTAGTGCCAGCATAAATATCTTCTCTAACTATAGGCTTAAATTCAGGCTTAACATAAAGACAGATCCCTCCTCCTCTTTTACCATTTCCCCTATCTTTCCTAAATAGGTTATAACCATCCAGATTAACAGTCCAGTCATGAGATTCATCCCACCATGTTTCCGTAATGCCTATTAAGCCCCATTTTTCTTGTACTGCTAATATTTCTAGCTCATCCATTTTCCCAGGCAAACTTCTTGCGTTTGCAATCATACACTTTATGTTGCTATGGCTCTGCTGATGTGAAGTGCCTGCCACTGTATTTGAGGCCCCTATTAATATCTCCCTACTTTCTATTGTAACCCTCCCCCCTTCTCCTCCCCCATGGGTAAATAATTCATCCCTTTCCCTCTCTACCCTATTTACCCCAATACTTCTATATAGTCCCTCCCCCCCACCTACAAGTTTAAAAACTCCCCCAGCCGTTCTACCATCCTATTCCCTAGCACAAAAGCGCCCTCATCATTAAGGTGCAATCCATCCCTGCTATAGAGATTGTACCCAAGTGAGAAGTCAGCCCAGTGCTCTAAAAACCCAAAACCCTCTGCACTGCACCACTTTTAAGCCACGCATTAACCTCCCTAAGCTCCTTCTGCCTCCCTGGGCTAGCACGTGGCACTGGTAGTATCTCAGAAAATACTACCTTGGAGGTCATTGCTTTAAGATTATTCCCTAATTCTCTAAAATCATTCTTTAGGACGCTCCATCTTCCACTAACTTTGTCATTGGTACCAATGTGTACCAAGACCGCCGGTTCATTACCAGCCCCTCCCAATAATTTATCCACCCGATCCACAACATGCCGAACCCGAGCACCCGGGAGACAGCAAACTGTTCGATTGCTGGGATCTGGGTGACAAATTACCCTGTCTACCTTCCTAATAATAGAGTCCCCTACCACCAAAACATGTCTGTTGCTCTGCCTATTCTGCCCTCCCTCTTCTCCAGTAGAGCTGTTCGCCCGGCTGTTAGAGGGAACAGCTCTATCTGGCATTGCCATTCCTGAATGGACATCGCCAACAGTTTCACTCAATCTGGCAAATCTGTTGTTTTTTGCCAACTCAGAACTGGCCTGCCTCCTCCTGTACCCTCTGATTCCCCTTCTAACTGTAACCCAGCTACCTCCCTGGCCATCCTCACTAGCCCCAGCTCCTCCCTCCATACTAGGCCCAGCTAAACTGTGCTCCGTGAGCACCAACTCACAATCAAACCCATAAGTAAGTAATTACAATCCAATTGATAATTTGAATCAATGAAACCGAGAGCAACAGGCCTAACAAAGTTAAAATATAAAATATTTAAGGGGTAGCAGATCTATGTTTCCCTTTCAGGTCTCTATTTCACATTGTCTTTCTTCATGTCTGTTTGGTAATCCTGCTCTATTGTCCGTTAGTTTTTTTGTCTTTTGTTTTTTGGAGTGTCTGTCCATGAGCGTATTGGTCTTTGATCAAGATGTAAGGTTTGTGATGACTCTTGGTCTTCTCTCTGTATTAATTGTAGCCGGGTGAGCAGTGTTTGGCTGTCCCCAAGTGAGTGAGTTTTGTATGTGTCTCCTTTATATTGAAAGATCAAGGCAAAGGGGAATCCCCATCTGTATGTAATGTTGTGTTTGGTTAGAGCAGCAAGTATTGGTTTCATTGCCCTTCTTTTCTCAAGAGTCACTAGGGAGAGATCCATGTAAATCTGTATTTTAGTTCCATCTGGTCCTTTGATAGAGGTCATTTTTCTAGTGGCTATTAGTATCATGTCTCTTGCCTTTTGTTTCACAAATCTTACAATTACGTCTTTGGGGAGGTCAGAGTTGTTATTGTGAGTGAGACAGGGTTAATATGGCAGGCAGTTTCATGTTTTTCTGTTGCAATTTAGTCAGGTAGTGTGTCTTTAACTGCTTTATGCATGTTGCAGCATGGCTTTTTATATTGGCATAGTGCCATTCCAACATATGATTACATTTTTTTTTATTCCAATTATTAGTGGATTGTTGTGCAATAAATTATAATGCCTTTCATTGCTTTCCCCATATTTTAAAGTCCAGTGGTGTGTTTATATTGTCTTTTCAAGTTCACATTTTCATGGCCCGCAGGGTTTTTCTGCCTGTAGCCCGCAGATCGTATGCGGGTAGCTTAAAGAGGCTAATTTAATAGCAGTAACTCTTGCGGGCTCCTTTACAAGCTATGACTTCTAAAATTGTAGCAATTTAATGGGGCTCTGTGTATGCAGTGCTGGTCGGTGTGTACTTTATTATGGGCTAGTCCGTGTTTGCATGTGTGTTTTTAACATGCCAGTGGGTGCTGTTCAGTCACTGCTTGTGCATGCGTGTGCGAGTGTGTTTACGTGTGTCTATGTGCATGCGAGGTGCAGTCTAATCAATGCGTGTGCATGTGTGTATGTACAAGTGTGTTTGCATGTGTCTGTGTGTGAGCTGCTATTTAGTAACTGCTTGTGCATGCGTGTGCATGTGTGCAATATTCTGCTCAGTGACTGTGCATTGCACTATTTAGTGTCGCCCTAAGCTCTTACAGGTAGTCTTAATGCAATAAAACACAACAAGGTCTTTCCTCACTGTGAAGATTGTCAGCTCTTAAAGATGGACTGTCTTAAATTAAATCCAATTCACGCAGATTCCACAACATTCACACAAGTTCAAACAAACTCATACATATTGAAACACAATGTCACCCAAACAGTTTATACACATGCACACTACAGCTAAAAAATACACTACACTGACAGTAGCGTAACTGGTCCCCTTGTCTAATACATCAAATTATTGTTTTAGATCACATACATCCAATATGTAGTGTATAAAACAGCAATAAATAATGGGACATATCTAGCTCTATATGAAATATGTAGGACTAGGTACTGCTGAAATAAACATTTTTATACTTATTAATACTTATTTATTAGGTGTTACCCACCTATTAGAAAAGTTACTAGTCAGCCTCTAACTAAATATACTTCTGTGTATATCTAACCATACTGCTGTGTGATTCTAAATATAAGTATATTATAAGTATATTTAGTCAGGGGCTCAGCCCATTATCAAGTAACCCAGATCAACCTTGAAAGCTGCTTGTTATGAGGAACTGGAGAACCTATAGATTGGGGTGGTTAGTGGAGGTTTTTTCCATCTACTTCTAGGTAACTGTATTCAACAGGTCTCACTTACAGGAGGACAAGAAAAAAAGGACACAGAGCATTAATTATTTAATAAAATACTGACATTGAGTGGAGACAGACAAGCAGCGTGGGATATGGAGAGAGAGAAGTTGGAGGGGCCGTGTACATAGACAGATATCAGTTATGTGTCAGTAGTAAAGAAGCAGAAACAAATAGGGCCATCTCATGAAGATTCACTGTTTTGGCCCTACATTATTTACCACATAAATTGTTTGCTGATTGCATTATGAATTGTATGCTTATTTTCCTGTTATTCCCAAGTATCAATCGCTCTAATATATCATGTGAATATAATTCCAGGCTCCCAGTATGCCCCACTGCTGCCCCCAAGACCAGGTACGTGATAGGAATGAGGATGAATCATCTATAGTTAATCAAGATCATATAGTGGGAAAATAATCCAGGATTAACCTTTTATATTAGAGACAGAAGAAAAGGTAGTTTTATCTGGGTAAATGTAATTTAAAAAAAAACAAAGAGATCGGAAAATAAAGGGTAGATATTAAAAAAGGCTCCCAATTGCACCGGATATTATCACTACCTTTCCATGCCTGTTTATATTCTGGCTGCTTGACTACTTCCCATTTTAACACAATCTTATTTTTATTTTAATTCCGTTATGATTTCTTCCACTATTTCATCTTATCTCTATACCTTTTTTGAAGAAAAGGGGTTCACTCATTCTCATCCTCTGTCCCCTACATACACTTCATATTTTCTTGACATTTTCTCTATGCTTACATTGTCCAAGCCCCGGTTCTTTCACTTTCTTTACTTGTCTTTCCTTTCTTCCAGCTCTTGACTGAATATTTCCATCCCTACTAAACATTGATCAATAATGTGGAGAGAAACCACAGACAGGGAGTTTAGGAATGAGGAGGAGGTCTCATTAGTAACAGTTATGCGACTTAATGATTTCATTTCATTTACAGGAACACCCGGAGGGGTTTTTGGGGAGCAGTGGGCAGGCTCTTCAGAAGGAGAAGGAGACACACTGAGTTAGTAGGGATGAAACCTGTACATGGAGCTTCCATACATAAAGAGATACACTGAATGAGTCAAGATGAGAGGGTGTGAAAGAAAGGGTCGTGAGAGATTGAAGAAAGAGAGTAAGAGGTTATAATGAAAAATAAAACTATGGGATATTACTTTTCTGATGCAGATATTAATAAAAATATATATTTTAAAAAGTTTGTCATTAAATAATGAGAATATATTGGTGATGAGAGCTTGAAAGAAGTTCTTTCAATTCTACATAGTATAAAGCCAACATGGAAATGTAAAACATTTGTCAAAAAGACCTTATATTCCATTCCATATTAAGGCAATATGGAGGCCATGCCTTTTATATCGCTCTTTATTTCTACTCATGAAAAGCAAGAAGAGATTTCTGACCTGAAAGATGAAGCTTTTTGAAAAAATAGGAAAGAAAGACACCTTTTTAAATCCAGATAAAGTCCTCTATTAAATAAATAAGATAAATCAGAAAATAATAATTTAAAACATGCAATCTTTATTAGTGAATTTAAAGTAGAAAGTTTAAAACATATTTATTTTACATTGTTACATAGTACTTAAGGTTGAAAAAAGACTTTCAGTCCATCAAGTTCAACCTTTTAAGATCTCCTCTGATCTGCAATATGCAGATTAGTTATTAATGAATTAGTTGTTAATTAATTATTAATCAATTATTATTATTATTATTTTAATTATTAATTATTACAGAGGAAGGAAAACAGAAAAAAAAAAAACAAGTGAAATTTAGCCAATCGTCTCAAAGGGGGAAAAAAATGTATTCCTTCCTGACCCCAGATACTGGCGATCTGATTTCTCCCTGGATCAATACTATCTCTCTCTAATTATCCAGGATAACCCTGAATTCCCTTTTTAATTAAAAGAAATCCAGTCCCCTTTTAAAGTTATCTATTAAATCCGCTGTCACCACCTCCTTTGGTAGAGAATTCCACAGATGAACCACCTGTACTGTGAAGAACCCTTCTTTCTTTAAGGTGGAATCTTTTTACTTCTAATCTCAAGGGATGTCCTCTTGTCAGTTGAAAACCTCTTGGAAAAAAAGCTCCCTTGACAAATCTTTATACTGACCCTGGATGTATTTATATAAGGTAATCATATCTCCTCTTAGATGCCTTTTTTCTAGAGAAAATAAGTTTAATTTGGTAAGTCTTTCTTCATAACTTAGCCCCTCCATTCCCCTTATTAGTTTTGTTGCCCTCCTCTGTACCTTTTCCAGCTCTAAAATGTCCTTTTTATAAAGTGGTGCCCAAAACTGTACTCCATATTCCAAATTAGGGAGTACTAGGGATTTGTATAGTGGCAGAATTATATTTGCTTCCCTTGCTTCTATACCCTTCTTAATACATGCTAATATTTTATTAGCCTTTGCAGCTGCCTCTTGGCTTTGAGCACTGTAACCTAGGTGGTTGTCCACAAGCACTCCCAAATCCCTTTCAATATCTGATACCCCTAGATTTGCTCCATTAAGATTATACATTGCATGGCTATTTTTCCTTCCCAGAGGCATAACTTTACATTTAATCGTATTAAATCTCACCTGCCATTTAGATGCCCATTCCTCAATTTTATGTAAATCCCTTTGGAGGGAAAGAACATCATTATCTGATTTAATTACCTTGCACAACTTTGTGTCATCAGCGAATATGGAGACTCTACTTTCCAGTCCCAACTCTAATTCATTAATAAATATGTTAAAAAGGAGAGTACCTAATACTGAACTCTGAGGAACCCACATACCACATTAGTCCAATTGGAGTATGTTCTGTTACGGTACCCCCACACATATAAGGGGGCGCCAAGCCGTTTTAGCCAATCCGCCCGTCCAGTGATATAGGGACAGCTACTGCAGGACACCCATTCCCTCCAAACTGGATTTAAGGGGAAAATACTCCAAGCCTGAAACTGGAACCTCACGAATAGCCTTTAGCAGCTGAGCAGGAAAAGCACCCCAAGATGCTTACACTCCTGGCAGTCAGTCTGTAACAGCATCCCATGAATCCCCCCAAGAACGAGACACAAGCTCTGTGGTTGAGGGTCAAGCAGTGAACTCTCTTTATTGAATAAAACACACATTTTTAAAAACTTCACATACACAGTAGGGGCAGTGACTACCTTTGGTCAACCCCTAATTACCTCTGGCCAATCAGACAGGGTCCCTACGTGGGAACCATGAGACTCCTCCCATGGGCCAACCCCAGGCGTGGCTACTATGCTCATTCTCACCCAGACTGTCCCCGTGGACACTTCCTGTTTTTCCTCCTGGACTATGCCCCTGGGGAAACCCCATACTGGCTCTTTGTTCAAGTCCTGGCGACACCCTGTGAGGTTTATCTTGTTCAGCTGCTGCTATCTCTTGTGTGTTTTAGCCGATACCATTAAGAGGCAGATGGGCAACTCCTGACCAAGTGTATGAGACCAAAGATATTTGACTGCATACCACACAATACAATATTTTTACAGATATAACCACAACATATTATAACCTAGAACATATCTGCAGATAGCTTAGGTCTGAGCACACATTATTACTGAATGGCGCTCAGACCACATACATACAGTTCAATGGTCTTTCTGCATAGGAAAATAAAGTATTTAAATGCCGGTCCATAGTCAAAAGGCATCAGGCGGCCAACCAAGCTCCTCCAATGTACAGTGGCAAGATTGGTCTCATCACATCTCTCCCCTTTTCCAAACAGACTAACAGGGTATCTGACCTCCTGCCGGTCAGTGCCCTTGTTAGTCCAGCAGGCCACCCACAAAACACAATCAACAGTACAGCCCACCCACAATAACTGGTTACTACACCTGGGTAGAGAAGAAACTTGTCCATGTCCAGGTGCCTCACCACGGCTGTGCTGGGCACTGGTAAGCTGCATTGGTGGGTTGCTGAGTGGGCAGAGACCAGCGGTACTCTGCCCTGGTGCCAGCGCTACCACGGAAGTAGCATGTTTGGGGCCTGGTTGTAGGAGGGGGAGACCGACGGTCTTTCCTTTGACTAAACAGCCCTGTTGCTGGGGGACAGTACTGACCGTCTCTGCCCCTGGTAGCTCAGCCTGCCGCTGGGGAATGGAGACTAGGCTCCCAATTCCCTGCATATCACTCTGCCAATGGGGAATGGAGACGGGGCTCCCAATTTCCTGCATATCACTCTGCCGATGGGGAATGGAAACGGGGCTCCCAATTCCCTGCAGCTCACCCTGACACTGGGGAGGGAGGATGCTGCTCTCCTCTCCCTGCAAGGTACACTTCCGCTGGGAAGGGGAGACAATGCTCTCCACTCCCTGCACTTCACACTGGCGCTGTGGATCTGGGCTAGCCACCCAGCATCCCTATAGGGCCGGTGGAGAGACCTCGGTCCCATCTTAACCTGCCGCCTGGGGTTCCTCCCAATAAATCTCTACAATATCTTCCCAGCTGAAGGGGTCTGGATCTGGGTCTGTCACCTTGTTGTTATGCTGAGCCTTCCCAATGGAGTGGAAGAGATCTCGGTAGTCCTTCTCCAGTTCCCACTCCAAGGTTGCTAGGTGAACAAGGTCTTGCTCTACCTCATGGGCGTCATCCCAGTCATGCCTAGCCTCCGTCTCATAGAAAATATCCTGAAGTCTGGTCTGCGCAGGGCTCCCGAAGTCAGTCTCTGCAAATGACTGCCATAACAACCCAGGACCATCAAACTCCTCTCCCTCTGGCTTGTCATGCTCGGCTGTCCAGGGTATATACTGTGCCATATACCACCAGAGCGCCTGGTAGGCATCCTCCAGCCATAGCTCCTACCATGCACGGAGCTTGAGTTCCCCCACCCATTCCTCAAGGGGCTGCTCTCCCAGGAAGGGCATGCGCAGGGCCACTTGCTTCTGCAACCGCTGCTCTTCACTGGGGAGACTCTCACCCCGCTGGTATTGTACATTATCCAGGGCCTGGTACCAGATGCCTTTCCTTAATGCATCCCGGCCATCCAGGTCCTCATCTTCATATAGCACTGCTGGTTCCATTCTGCTGCTTTTAGGGTTGCTGTGCTGGGACATGCATTGCCCCAACTTGTAAATCCACAGAATGGTGTCTCCTGTAGCTGTCCTTCTGGCTGTGGGAACAATTCTGCCGCTTGCCACCAGTGTTACGGTACCCCCACACATAAAAGGGGGCGCCAAGCCGTTTTAGCCAAACCGCCCGTCCAGTGATATAGGGACAGCTACTGCAGGACACTCATTCCCTCCAAACTGAATCCAAGGGGAAAATACTCCAAGCCTGCAACTGGAACCTCATGAATAGCCATTAGCAGCTGAGCAGGAAAAGCACCCCAAGATGCTTACACTCCTGGCAGTCAGTCTGTAACAGCATCCCATGAATCCCCCCAAGAACGAGACATAAGCTCTTTGGTTGAGGGTCAAGCAGTGAACTCTCTTTATTGGATAAAACACACATTTTTAAACACTTCACATACACAGTAGGGGCAGTGACTACCTTTGGTCAACCCCTAGTTACCTCTGGCCAATCAGACAGGGTCCCTACGTGGGAACCATGAGACTCCTCCCATGTGCCAACCCCAGGCATGGCTACTATGCTCATTCTCACCCAGACTGTCCCCGTGGACACTTCCTGTTTTTCCTCCTGGACTATGCCCCTGGGGAAACCCCATACTGGATCTTTGTTCAAGTCCTGGCGACACCCTGTGAGGTTTATCTTGTTCAGCTGCTGCTATCTCTTGTGTGTTTTAGCCGATACTATTAAGAGGCAGATGGGCAACTCCTGACCAAGTGTATGAGACCAAAGATATTTGACTGCATACCACACAATACAATATTTTTACAGATATTACCACAACATATTATAACCCAGAACAAATCTGCAGATAGCTTAGGTCTCAGCACACATTATTACTGAATGGCGCTCAGACCACATACATACAGTTCAATGGTCTTTCTGCATAGGAAAATAAAGTATTTAAATGCCGGTCCATAGTCAAAAGGCATCAGGCGGCCAACCAAGCTCCTCCAATGTACAGTGGCAAGATTGGTCTCATCACATCTCTCCCCTTTTCCAAACAGACTAACAGGGTATCTGACCTCCTGCCGGTCAGTGCCCTTGTTAGTCCAGCAGGCCACCCACAAAACACAATCAACAGTACAGCCCACCCACAATAACTGGTTACTACACCTGGGTAGAGAAGAAACTTGTCCATGTCCAGGTGCCTCACCACGGCTGTGCTGGGCACTGGTAAGCTGCATTGGTGGGTTGCTGAGTGGGCAGAGACCAGCGGTACTCTGCCCTGGTGCCAGCGCTACCACGGAAGTAGCCTGTTTGGGGCCTGGTTGTAGAAGGGGGAGACCGACGGTCTTTCCTTTGACTAAACAGCCCTGTTGCTGGGGGACAGTACTGACCGTCTCTGCCCCTGGTAGCTCAGCCTGCCGCTGGGGAATGGAGACTAGGCTCCCAATTCCCTGCATATCACTCTGCCAATGGGGAATGGAGACGGGGCTCCCAATTTCCTGCATATCACTCTGCCGATGGGGAATGGAAACGGGGCTCCCAATTCCCTGCAGCTCACCCTGACACTGGGGAGGGAGGATGCTGCTCTCCTCTCCCTGCAAGGTACACCTCCGCTGGGAAGGGGAGACAATGCTCTCCACTCCCTGCACTTCACACTGGCGCTGTGGATCTGGGCTAGCCACCCAGCATCCCTATAGGGCCGGTGGAGAGACCTCGGTCCCATCTTAACCTGCCGCCTGGGGTTCCTCCCAATAAATCTCTACAATATCTTCCCAGCTGAAGGGGTCTGGATCTGGGTCTGTCACCTTGTTGTTATGCTGAGCCTTCCCAATGGAGTGGAAGAGATCTCGGTAGTCCTTCTCCAGTTCCCACTCCAAGGTTGCTAGGTGAACAAGGTCTTGCTCTACCTCATGGGCGTCATCCCAGTCATGCCTAGCCTCCGTCTCATAGAAAATATCCTGAAGTCTGGTCTGCGCAGGGCTCCCGAAGTCAGTCTCTGCAAATGACTGCCATAACAACCCAGGACCATCAAACTCCTCTCCCTCTGGCTTGTCATGCTCGGCTGTCCAGGGTATATACTGTGCCATATACCACCAGAGCGCCTGGTAGGCATCCTCCAGCCATAGCTCCTACCATGCACAGAGCTTGAGTTCCTCCACCCATTCCTCAAGGGGCTGCTCTCCCAGGAAGGGCATGCGCAGGGCCACTTGCTTCTGCAACCGCTGCTCTTCACTGGGGAGACTCTCACCCCGCTGGTATTGTACATTATCCAGGGCCTGGTACCAGATGCCTTTCCTTAATGCATCCCGGCCATCCAGGTCCTCATCTTCATATAGCACTGCTGGTTCCATTCTGCTGCTTTTAGGGTTGCTGTGCTGGGACATGCATTGCCCCAACTTGTAAATCCACAGAATGGTGTCTCCTGTAGCTGTCCTTCTGGCTGTGGGAACAATTCTGCCGCTTGCCACCAGTGTTACGGTACCCCCACACATATAAGGGGGCGCCAAGCCGTTTTAGCCAAACCGCCCGTCCAGTGATATAGGGACAGCTACTGCAGGACACTCATTCCCTCCAAACTGAATCCAAGGGGAAAATACTCCAAGCCTGCAACTGGAAACTCATGAATAGCCATTAGCAGCTGAGCAGGAAAAGCACCCCAAGATGCTTACACTCCTGGCAGTCAGTCTGTAACAGCATCCCATGAATCCCCCCAAGAACGAGACATAAGCTCTTTGGTTGAGGGTCAAGCAGTGAACTCTCTTTATTGGATAAAACACACATTTTTAAACACTTCACATACACAGTAGGGGCAGTGACTACCTTTGGTCAACCCCTAGTTACCTCTGGCCAATCAGACAGGGTCCCTACGTGGGAACCATGAGACTCCTCCCATGTGCCAACCCCAGGCATGGCTACTATGCTCATTCTCACCCAGACTGTCCCCGTGGACACTTCCTGTTTTTCCTCCTGGACTATGCCCCTGGGGAAACCCCATACTGGATCTTTGTTCAAGTCCTGGCGACACCCTGTGAGGTTTATCTTGTTCAGCTGCTGCTATCTCTTGTGTGTTTTAGCCGATACTATTAAGAGGCAGATGGGCAACTCCTGACCAAGTGTATGAGACCAAAGATATTTGACTGCATACCACACAATACAATATTTTTACAGATATTACCACAACATATTATAACCCAGAACAAATCTGCAGATAGCTTAGGTCTCAGCACACATTATTACTGAATGGCGCTCAGACCACATACATACAGTTCAATGGTCTTTCTGCATAGGAAAATAAAGTATTTAAATGCCGGTCCATAGTCAAAAGGCATCAGGCGGGAAACCAAGCTCCTCCAATGTATAGTGGCAAGATTGGTCTCATCACATGTTCCATTTAAAACAACCATTTGCTTCCTGTCTTTTAGCCAGCTCTCAATCCATGAGCAGATATTTACTGCAATTCCTGTATCACTTAGTTTGCACAATAGTCTCCCATGTGGCACTGTATCAAAAGCCTTTGCAAAATTCAAAAAGACTACATCTACTGAGTTGCCTTGAGCCAGGTTCATACTAACCTCCTCATAGAAACTAATTAGATTTGTTTGACATGACCTATCCCTCATGACTCCAACTTATAATCCTGTTCAAATAGATATATTCTTGTATATTATCCCTTATTACCCTTGTAAAAGCTTCCCAACTACAGAAATGAGGCTCACTCGTCTATAATTCTCCGGATTTGCTCTTGCTCCCTTTTTAAATATAGGTATCACATCCGCTTTTCTCCAGCCATCTGGTAGAGACCCTGTGTTGAGTGAATCTTGAAAAATTAAATATAATGGTTTGGCTATTACAGAACCCAGTTCCCTCAGTATCCGTGGATGTATTCCATCAGGACCCAGGGCTTTATTAACATTTATTTTTTCCAACCTCTTTTGGATTACTTCCTGAGTAAACCAATTATTTGGCAAAGGTAGTGTAGCCCCATCATGCTGCTGTGTCCCAACCACCTTGTGTATACCAAAGAAAAGAACATATTTAGCTCATCTGCCTTTTCCTGGTCACTAATTTTCTGATGGCCTGTGTCACATTGTAATGTTCCTATAGAGTCCTTTCTTGGCTTCTTCCCATTAATATACTTAAAAAATATTTTAGGGTTAGTCTTACTCTCTTTTGCAATTAATTTTTCATTTTCTATTTTAGCCAGTCTAATCGCCATTTTGCAAGCCTTGTTAATTTCCTTGTACTCCCGTAAAACAGTCTCAGCCCCCTATTGTTTTTTATCATTTAAATGCCTGTTTTTTACTCTGTATCTTGATCTTTACATAATTGTTAAGCCACATTGGATGTGATTTAGTCCTTTTACTTTTATTCCCACATGGTATATGCCGATGTGTATGTATATTTAGTAAGGATTTAAATGTTGTGCATTTATGTTTAGTGTTTTTACCTATAAGTTCTCTGTCCCAGTCTATACTTTGTATTGGTGCTATTAGACCATTAAAATCTGCCCTTTTAAAATTAAGAGTTTTTGTTGGCCCCTTAAAATTTAGTTTTATTAATGCAATTTCAAATGAGACTGTGTTGTGATCACTGTTTCCCAACAGTTGCCCTATTTCAACATTTGATACTATATCAATATTATTTGTGTTGACTAAATCTAAGATAGCTTCATTTCTAGTAGGCTCTTGTATAAACTGGGCCAGACAATGATCCCTGAGTGTACTCAAAACTTTCCCCCCTTAGCTGAACTGCTGGTCTCATTTATCCAGTTTATTTCAGGGTAATTCAAATTTCCCATTATTAGAACTTAACCATGCTTAGCTGCATTTCCAATCTGTAACAATAATTGTATTTCCTCACTTTCAGCTATATTTGGGGGGTTAGAGCATACTCCTACTAATATTATTTTATAATTTGCTGCTCCGCTTTTTAACTCTACCCACAAACATTCAACTTTATCACTAGGTCCGCCATAAATATATTCTCTGACTATAGGCTTAAATTCAGGCTTAACATACAGACAAACCCGTCCTCCTCTTTTACCATTGCCTTTATCTCTCCTAAATAGGTTATAACCATCCAGATTATTAATAATAACCAATAATTTGTCTACACGATCCACAACATGACGAACCCGAGCACCCGGGAGACAGCAAACTGTTCGATTGCTGGGATCTGGGTGACAAATAACCCTGCCTACATTCCTAAATATGACACAATTAGCTACTTCCTTGTTGTTAATTATAATAAATCTCTCAAAATATTCATTATTTTGTCACTGATGTAAATTAAGTATGATATATCCTATTTATAAATGTTTTTCAGAAAGTAGTGCATATGAATCCAAAGATAAACAAAAGCTAAATGAATGTCTTAATACTGTCTTAATACTGTTTTAGATCCTATAGTAGCTATGAGAGATGGAAGAACACCTCCAGGCAGTAACTATTAAAGTGCTAGTGCTATAGGTGGTGAGTTGACCACTAATAAGTGAAAAAAAGCTTTTAAATGTATTATAAGGGGGATGGTCCCTAGCCATCTATTATGGTGGAGCTGGGGACCTACCACTTAACCCCTGCTAATCAGTGCTGCTATTTATACTATTATAGTGAAAGTATACTATATTTGTGGTAGCCACGGGTGCCCACCACCATTTACCCCTTAGGCTCTAAGTTTTAAAACTAACTACTCTGTCTAGAAATGTTATAACATCCCCCAAAGCTACAAAGTTGCACAGTAAATATTTTGATAATTTAAACACAAAAAAATATTGCCATTAATATATGCAGTGAAACTTGATGTTTAAGGAAGCACCACAACATATGCAATAAATACAAATGCAAGATAATATAGTTGTCTTTAAATGACAAAGTCTTTCTAAAGTCACAGTATAGTGTTCTTATCTTTGTATGTTGCAGGCACCCTCTGGATGGCAGTGGATTGAGACAGGCCAGGCCCGGGAGTCTGAGGTTCCTCTGCTACAACCAGTGATGTCACCAACCAAGAAGTGACGCTGTGTCTACGGTGGCCGAAAGATGAAGCCCCACGATTGGACAGCGAATCTGATTCCCAGCAGGCATCCCATGTAGAAGAAAGTATTACAGAGGGAAAATCAGAAACTATCGTAAATGATTCCAGCCACAGTGATGATGCTGAAAATTACAAGGAAGAGGCAAACAGCTCACCGGCCGAGAGTGATGATGAAAAACCCAAATTGGGAACAAATACTTTTTAAAAAGTTTAAGAGTTGTGGCCCAAAAATAATTCACTCTCTCTAACTAATTCAGCTGTAAATAATGAAGGCTTATCCAAGCAACCGGTGGAATGGCAGAATAGCACAAACGGCAGTGAAGATGGAGAATCATTTGGGACTCAGTAGCCAAGCAGTATAGGCACCATTGCTATATGTGCAGCCCAGTAACTGTTTATACATTTTCATTACAAGAGGACTGCTAAGCTTAAATGAAACTGTTACTGCCTGAATGGTAGTTCTCCTAACAGTGCCGGTCTATGCCAGTGTAATTCCAGATTTCTTTGCAAACAATGCTACTGGTTAAAATTGTGATCTCCACTTCTGAAATTGTTCTTGTGTATCCAATATAGGACTTTTTTTTAGTGACGGCTCGCTGTGTAATAAATGCTGTATCTGGGTTACTTAGCAAACGATAAAACTGCTATAGTAAAAACTAAATTAAATACAACAACATTAGTTTTTGCACATAACCTGTACAATCTCACAAAATGGAGGTCCCGAGGCATAACATATATCTGGGCTCTTGTACTAGATACTATTCTGAGCACCCAGACTTGGAGCAGTTGTTATACTGGTTATTCAGAGAATGACCAACATATATTAAGCTAGTTGAGTTCATTACAAGAAACAGTTTGTAACTCTTCCTATTTTTACACCTTTTAAAGATCTGTATAATATATATTGTGTTAAAGCATCATACAAAAACACAATACTGTATTCTGGATATTTAGTTTCTTTAGTTAATGCCCTCATAGTGATCATTTATACCATCTAATATTTGACACACTGTTGTCGTAGTACTTTGTGATCTTTATTTCCCTTTGTATTCATTTAAGCATCTAAATAAAATGTTATATTGTGAAAAATGGTATCTGACATATTATTTGTGTTAATTCATGGTAATACTCACCCACCCTTCTACAAATTCTCTGGTAGTTTAGTGTTTAAATGAGCTTGTGGCTCCTCTTTTATGTATCATGTCCCTGTACAATGGCCATTAACCCCTGAAGGAAGTCACTGAACCTCTGACGGACGTCCCTGTAGCTTGTTATACCATCCGTGCATCCCCCCCTTTTCTACGATTTAAGACTAGATATATAACATATCTAATACTGTTAAAATAGAATAATCTTTATGATTGTGAAAATTCCTTGGTAATAGTTTTTGTAATCTAGAAAGAAAATACTGTTCTTTACACATAATTAATTATATTTATATATTTATGTATTATTTTAATATTGAATATATCATGATTTTTTTTGTTCTTGCTTTACATAGCAAGCAAGTCCAGCCAGTGGCGTAGCTAGAGCTTTTGCTGCCCGGGGTTCACCGAGTTTGAGGCCACAGATTCAGGGGTAGCCCTGTGCATCAAAAGTACACATGCAGACTTGCACACACACTCACACACACACTCACACTTGCACACACACTCAGACTTGCACACTCAATCAAACACACACGCAGACTTGCACACACTCAGACTTGCACACACACACACAGACTTTTAATTAATTTAATAAATGCTAAAGTGTTCTAGTATCTCTACAGTTTTTAGTTATCCTATGGCAGTGGCAGCTGGTGACTTTCCAAGTTGGTGGTGCGGAAGGCAGAGACCTGGCCCCTCCCCTTAAATTGACTCTGCCCAAAAGTAGAAACTTCTCCCCTTTTTTTTTCCCCTTTCACATTACGTACATATTATCTTGATGAGGGTGAGGTGTGGCTGGTTGTGCTCACTATTCTTATGAAGGGAAGTGCTTGCATTTTCTTGATGATATGCAATAATGAAATAGAATACATATAAAACATGTTAGATCAGGATGTATAACCATGGCAGACAAACTCATAGATACAGACAAAAATTATCCCATAGAGAGAGACAGAGATAGAGAGAGAGGGATATAGAAAGAGAGGGGGATAGCGGAAGGGATAGATAAGCAAGCAGTAAAGAACAATTCAGCATAGAAGACAGGATTTCCAAGAGAACACCTTGATGGTGGAAAAAATGTAAGGTATATGAATAAGGGGACGACAGAGTAGGAGATTGGTAGATGAGATTTTTGAAGCAATGACCATGAACTTGAGGAAGCTCAGAGGGTAGTGGCAGACAGGTGTGCCTGATGTGCTGTGGTCCATAGGGTCACAGAGAGATGGACATGACTAAGCAAAAACAAAAGTAATGGGGAAAACAATACTATATTTGAATACATTTTTACAACACTACACGAGCTAAATGCTCCTACAGGAAGACTGATTGAAGTAAAACCTAAAAAGCAGACATCAAGTTATTTTACTTGACAATATAAGAACTACCCAACCTCTTGTACCATACTCCATAGTCCTAAACTGGCTACAAGCCCTGTGTATCATATGAATTAAATAAAATCAGATGTTAACTGTTATACTAAACTGTACTAAAACTGTTGATTGCAAGCTCCACAAGTACATATATAATGTATATTCTATATGATATGTGTGTATTATATATATACTAGCGACTTGCCTGTCAAAAATGACGAGGCAATACAATTTTAATGCTTCTAAAACTGTTTGCCACACAACGTGATTGTCTGACATTCTTAACCTTTATTTTATCTACAAATAAATACAACATTTTGAATAAAACTTTTTATTTTTGTAACTTTCAACTTCTGTTTCACCAACAGGTATAGAATATATATATTTTTCAATACTTAGACTTTTAATTGTCATATATGGAATAACAATATAACAATGTCTTAACTTTTCATGAATACGTATTGTAAACCATAACATAAAAGTTTGTAACATACAACTTGTCTTTTAAACAATCTTGAATCATTTGTTTTAACAATACTTACATTTAGAATTGATAGTTATCCATGAATAACAGAAGACTATGTAAACTCTCTGTAAAAAACTTTTTAGAACAATTACATGCTTTGTAACATTCATTTTTTTTTTTTAAGCTCTTGTTAAACTAAATCGGCATTGAATCCAGAGCAAGGCAAAATATAACCCCCCCCCATTGATCCATGGCCAGTTGTATCAAAGAGGGGAAAAAAATGCCATCCTGACCCCATTAACTGGCAATCGGATTACTCTCTGAATCAATACTCTGTATTTAATTATACAGTTCAATGAATTAACAAATGGTGAAACTTGCAGTAACATAAATCCTTGACTATATACACCAACTTTCCACAACTTTGAAAATACAATGTTAACATGTGAAATAGTAACATAAATCAATAACATTTAACCTTCAATTTAAAGAAAATGACACCTAATTGTTTTGTGGGGCCTATCATCTAAAAAGGTAAGCGCTAACACAGTACAATCTGTATAACTACTGTTTACTGTAGTTTTTCTTTGTTGTACTTTGTGCAAAGGGCACATAGAGTTTCCTATGTGAAATAGTGGTCCCCTATTTAAAGAGTCCCAGTGAGCTAAAATTTTGTCCTGGAAGTAAAACACTGTTCTCTATGTTTTTTTGCCATTGTATAGAGTTTCTTATTGAAAAAGTGGTCCTCTAAAATCAGTCCGAGTGACATATAATGTTGTCGTCAAAATGAAACCACTGTCCTCTATATTTACAGCACCTCATAGTACACAATGTTTTTTGTAAAAACGCATCCTTCTTCCAATAAATCACCCTGACTTGGGTTTTCTTCAAAGTGTACTTTCATCTCCTCTGGATTATTGCATCTTGAAAATGAAACATAGAGTTGACCATGAGCAAACACAGGTTCCTCCAAAACAATACCCACAAACTTAAAAGTTTGTCCTTGGGATTTATTGGTGGTCATGGCAAATGCCATGATAATGGGAAATTGTCTCCTTTGAAGGACAAAAGGCAAACCACTCTCACCTGGAGCCAAATCAATTATCGGTATAAGAACTGGTTCGCCTTCACAATTAATCTGGTCCCATTACAAAGTCCTTTTTTGGGATTCATATTTCTCAGTAGCATTACAATTGAACCCTTTTTAAGTTGCAAAATATGTGGTGGCATTCCAGAGGGAGTTAAAGAATTAATAAATTCCATAGTAAAGTTTGCTTCACTATCTTTGTCATCAGCCAGAACAGAATCTGCACTGTAATAGTTTTTTTAGGAGTGCATTGATTAATTTTAATATTTTGTTGTTTAGATTCAAGGCATCTATATTTTTTTATGTCAATATGACTTTGCTTGCAATGTCTGAGTAATCCTCATTATTGATGGTATAGAGGAAGATTTTCAAAATTTGTGGTTCTTTTGAAATCATTTCTGGTGGAATTTAAACAACATTGACAGGTAAATTATTTATTTTTGGCTGTTTTCCTTCTCAAATCTGAATGAGCCAATCATTGAATTGATTTTGGCCTCCAGATCACATATCTACTTCTAATTTAAGGTGTGTAAATATTTTCCACAGCTTACTTCTTTTTATACACATTTCGACAATGTCAGTCCGATTGCCATGTGGCACCACAGGTAATGTTTGCCTAAAATCTCCTCCTAACAACATCACCTTTCCACCAAATGGCAAATCATTAGCCCTAACTTCTTTTAATAATAGATCAATACATTGCAGGGCATGACATGACATCATGGTTGCCTCATCTATTATAATTAATTTACTCTTATGAAATGTTTTTGCTTGTAATGAATTAATTCGAATATCCGACACTGATGTTTCCAGAATGGGAACGGCCAGTTTAAATCAACTATGCACAGTTCTACCACCTTCTAACAAAAGTGCGGCAATTCCAGTGGTTGCAAATGGCAGTGCTATTTGACCCTGTGCTCGAATGCAACTCATCTACAAATTATATAGATAAGTCTTTCCTGATCCACCAGGGCCATCCAGATAGAAATAACGCTCTTTGAGCATGTAATCTTCTATTGCATTTGTGATGGTGTTAAATGCTTCCAATTGCAATGCATTTAAAGTTCCAATTTTTTCTTGTGTTTTTTGGTATTCAATGTAAGTGTCATACTCATCAGTTAATTTCATCAATAATTCCTGGATCAGGAAGATTAAAATTGGCACAATTTAATCCATGACAAAGAAAGATTTCCTGTATTTCCATTAATGCTTTCAATAGCGCAATGGTCTCATTGTAACGTTTCAAGAAATCTTCACACATATGTCATTTAAATGTTTCCCACAAAGTTAATGCATCAGGTACATTGCAAAAGATGCAAATGAAAGCAAATTGTTTTATCATTTGCTTTGGCATTTGACATAGTGCTGCTTCCTCGAGACATCGCTCTCATTCTGTATCATCTGCCAGAAAGTTCTGATATCTTGCAGCTAACTGGAAAGTATCATAAACTATGTCATTGAATGTGCGAAAATGTTCATAACTTTGTGCACCGGGAACATGTAAAAGAAGTAATCTTAAACTGAAACGCTCAATGCCTCGTGGATTGACGGTATAAATTCTTGGCATAATTTTATAATTATGTTTTTTTCCGTTATCTCCATTCACCATTTACGAATACATAGTGATTTGGAATGTCAATGTATAAAAATTGTCTGGCCTGATTGTCCTGACAATTTAAATGAATGGTATAAACAAAAGCCACACATTTCCCAAATAAGTCTGCTTTAGTGATATCATGAATTAATTAATTTAGTTTTATTTTGAATACTCTTGCCACCAAATTTGGTCGGTCAGTAGTATTTTGTCCAAGCTGTACATTTTCTTTGATCTCTGGCCATTGTCAATTACATGTAAATGTAATGAATAAATATGGTTTGCCAAATTTAGTGACTATATCCATGGCATCATTGTATCTTTCTGGCATATTGCGAGGAGATCCTTGGAAAGATTGCTCGTCCAGCAGGAATGTCTCTGTTTGCAGCCAATTCAGCAACATAATCCATCAATCCACAATATTGTTCTACTTGAAGCTTGTTTTGTTGAAATTTGACAAAATTCAGATTATTTGCTTTGACTTGTAGATAGGAATCAGTAATCCATTGTTGTGTGAGTTTGCCCCCACATAAAATTGGATTAAAATGATCCCGAACAGCAGTTTGTGCCACTTTATATTCCAGCATGGAAATAGTGTTTCTAAAACAAACTTTACTATTAGGATAACTTTGTAACTGTAATTTTGGTTGCCATCCTGGCTCCCCATTTGGAAAGAAAATGGGATATGTCATTGGATCCAAATTACTGCTTAAAATATTTATTTTTATAAAAGGTTGTTCTTGATTGAGTGGATATATTCTAATGTCCCTCTCAAATGGTGGTTCCCCATCTTCATTTTTAAATACCATGGCAACCTCATTTGCTGTTGGTAAATTATACCGTCTTTGATCACTATGACAATCTCTTTTGAAAACCATATTTACTCTTGGCATTGGCAATTGATGTCTTTGCGCATGTGCCAGTTGTTCTTTTTCAACCTCAGCTAATTTTTTGTATGCTTCACTATATGGGTTGTTGGCTATAATGTTATCAAGCTGTTTAAAGACTATGGGTAAGCATTGTTTATTTTCAGGAAGCATAATTCGTTGTTCAACAGCTTCCATTGTATCAAGGACATATAACTGTGCAAATTTTCTTTGTTCTCCTGATCCTGGGTGTAAATGTGAAGTCCGGTGGTATAATTGTCCTTGCACTTTAAAACAGTAAGGACCATGTCCTGGAACATTTTCGGCTAATGTTGCACCCATTGAAGCAAATTAAATTGCACTGTTATAAGACCGAATGTTTTTCTTAAAATTGGTGTAATTTGGAAAAGTAGGATCACTCATTCTACTTTCTAAATATTCTGGAAATGTGTGTCTTTCTTGAAGTCTTACCTTTCCTTTCTGACAGCAACTAATAAACTCTCCATCAGTTGGTCTTTCTTTCAGAAAATGATAGGCCCCACAAAACTGACAAACCACATTCATTAATCCACAATAATGAGTGTCTACTGTTAGTGCTGTAAATTAGGGACTATCATGAGCTTCCTCAATATAGATCTCAGTACAACTTTCTATACCTACATTGGTGTCATCTCTATCAACAATGGTGTCAGAAGGCAATATTGGGTCAATAGAGAATGTTTCAGAGACATGTTTTTGTTTCCTTTTCTTTGAAGCTCCAGCACACTCAGTTTGTGTGTGTCTGTGTGTGTGTGTGTCTGTGTGTGTGTGTGTCTGTGTGTGTGTGTGTGTGTCTGTGTGTGTGTGTGTATGTGTGAGTGTCTATCTTTGTGTGTGTGTCTGTGTGTGTGTGTGTGTCTGTGTGTCTGTGTCTGTGTGTCTGTGTGTGTGTGTGTCTCTGTGTGTGTGTGTATGTGTGTGTGTCTATCTCTGTGTGTGTGTCTGTCTGTGTGTGTGTGTGTGTGTCTGTCTGTCTGTGTGTGTCTGTGTGTGTGTCTGTCTGTGTGTGTCTGTGTGTGTGTCTCTGTGTGTGTGTGTCTGTGTGTGTGTCTGTGTGTGTGTGTGTCTCTGTGTGTGTGTGTGTGTGTTTGTCTCTCTGTGTGTGTCTGTGTGTGTGTCTGTGTGTGTGTCTGTGTGTGTGTCTGTGTCTCTCTCTGTCAATGTATCTCTCACTGTGTCTCTCTCTCTCTCTGTCTATCTATCTCTTTCTCTGTCTCTCTCTCTCTTTCCTTGTCTCTCTTTCCTTGTCTCTCTTTCCTTGTCTCTCTTTCTTTGTCTCTCTTTCTTTGTCTCTCTTTCTTTGTCTCTCAATTTCTCTTTCCCTGTCTCTCTCTCTCTCCCCCTTTTTCTCTCCCCCTTTTTCTCTCTCTCTGTCTCTCTCTCTCTGTGTCTCTCTCTCTCTGTCTCTCTCTCAGCCTCTCTCTCTCAGCCTCTCTCTCTCAGCCTCTCTCTCTCAGCCTCTCTCTCTCTATCTCTCTCTCTCTGTCTCTCTCTCTCTGTCTCCCTCTCTCTGTCTCTCTCTCTGTCTCCCTCTCTCTGTCTCCCTCTCTCTGTCTTCCTCTCTCTGTCTCCCTCTCTCTGTATCCCTCTCTCTGTCTCCCTCTCTCTGTCTCCCTCTCTCTTTCTCTGTCTCTCTCTGTCTCCCTCTCTCTGTCTCCCTTTCTCTCGCTGTCTCCCTCTCTCTGTCTCCCTCTTTCTGTCTCCCTCTCTCTGTATCCCTCTCTCTGTCTCCCTCTCTCTGTCTCCCTCTCTCTTTCTCTGTCTCTCTCTGTCTCCCTCTCTCTCGCTGTCTCCCTCTCTCTCGCTGTCTCCCTCTCTCTCGCTGTCTCCCTCTCTCTCTCTGTCTCCCTCTCTCTGTATCCCTCTCTCTGTCTCCCTCTCTCTGTCTCCCTCTCTCTGTCTCCCTCTCTCTTTCTCTGTCTCTCTCTGTCTCCCTCTCTCTTGCTGTCTCCCTCTCTCTCGCTGTCTCCCTCTCTCTCGCTGTCTCTCTCTCTCTCGCTGTCTCTCTCTCTCTCGCTGTCTCTCTCACTGTCTCTCTCTCTCATTGTCTCTCTCTCTCGCTGTCTCTCTCTCTCTCTCGCTGTCTCTCTCTCTCTCTCGCTGTCTCTCCCTCTCTGTCTCTCTCTATCGCTGTCTCTCTCTCTCTGTCTCTCTCTCTCCCCCATGTCTCTCTCTCTCCCTGTCTCTCCCTGTCTCTCTCTCTCCCTGTCTCTCTCCCTGTCTCTCTTTCTATATCTCTCTCTGTCTCTCTCTTTCTATCTCTCTCTCTCTTTTTATCTCTATCTCTCTCTCTCTGCCTCTCTCTGTGTGTCTCTCTCTGTGTGTCTCTCTCTGTGTGTCTCTCTCTCTCTGTGTCTCTCTCTTTGCCTCTCTCTCTCTCTGCCTCTCTCTCTCTCTGCCTCTCTCTCTCTCTCTGCCTCTCTCTCTCTGCCTCTCTCTCTCTCTCTCTGCCTCTCTCTCTCTGTCTCTCTCTCTCTGTCTCTCTCCTTCTGTCTCATTCTCTGTATCATTCTCTGTCTCTCTCTCTGTCTCTCTCTGTCTCTCTCTCTCTGTCTCTCTCTGTCTGTCTCTCTCTCTGTCTCTCTCTCTCTCTGTCTCTCTCTCTCTCTCTCTGTCTCTCTCTCTCTGTCTCTCTCTCTCTCTGTCTCTCTCTCTCTCTGTCTCTCTCTCTCTCTGTCTCTGTCTGTCTCTCTCTCTGTCTCTCTCTCTCTCTGACTGTAAAACCATAAACAGGTAATCATGTGTTCCTATAGAAGGGCAAAGCAAAAGAGCTATTAGCAAACTATAGATTGTCATGAAAAAACTTAGTAACTATCTGAAATTAATTAATCAATAAATAAAGTTCTGAAGTGTAATCCTCATTCATGTAAACATAAATGTGTTTTCATATATTTATTTGTATTACTTATTGATTAATTATTAAAATTAATTACATGAATGAATGACAACCTGCGAATAATGTTGATGAAAAAATTACTTAGAGACTTATTAAATTGCGACTTAACAAATTGAATAGGGCTCTTTTTAACCACAGAGCATATTTTGGTTATGGAAGTTTTTAGTTAGTTAACTTCTATCCAAAAGCAAGGTCTTCAGTAAGTAAGAAGTTGTTTTAAAAAATATGCTGAGTGCTTATATAGAGTTCTATTTAATAGGGCAACTTGCAATTTAATAAGACTGTTAATCCTGTTTTTATAAAGAACATCATCAATACCTGTCAATTAGATTTGATATCAACTGAAATACTGCAGACTTCACTCTGTGTCTTCAGGGAGGTGCAGAGATGATGGATCTGTAAAATGACATATAAAGGGTTTGTAATATTATTTTTTAATTAATTTCTGAATCATTGAAAATATCCTTTTTAACTGACATACATAGCAAATGTAAATCCTAATCATCAATATATGGCAAATGCATTGTAAAATGTTAAAATATAATAAATGTATTTAAATATTTAACTGCTTCTAAGGTACTATCCCTGTTAGACAATGAGCAGTAACATAATGATCAATTAATGAATGAAAGGATACACATGAATAAAAGAATGTAAAAGTAAAAGTGCAAAATCTAAACAGGTAAACATGTTTTCGTAAAGAAGGGCAAACGGAAATAGCTATTACATGTTATTACATGAATTAATCAATAAATCAAGATATCAAGTTAAAACATCAGTAGCTAAGTATACATGTATTCCTTTTTGGTTGTTTTTCCTTGTAATTATTGATATTTTTTTTAAATGAATTACTTAAATTAATTAAGCAATATCTGTCATCAATGTCCTCCAAAAAATACTTAATACTATATTTGTAAAAAATGTCATCATAAAATCATATACCTGTGAAGTTGATGTTCTATAATGTGAATTCCCGCAGAGGCGCCGCCTGTGTTCAGGCATGTGGAGACGTGAGAAATCTGTAAAAAGATGTAAAAATCATATTACATTTTTTGTTTGAATGAATATATGAATCATTGAAAGTAGTTGTTGTCCTTGTCATACATGCATATAATAAAAGGAATTTAAATATTGAATTGCTTACAATTAATCAACATTGTGATGATTAATTAATTAATATTGATTAATTAATTAATTAATAACATTGATCAATGAAAATCTATAATTCTTACTGCCTTATTAAATTGCGATTCAGGCAATTTAATAGAGCTGTATATAAGCACAGAGCATATTTATTTAGAGAAGTGTTTTATTTACTGAAGACCTAGCTTTTGTTCACTAACTGGCAAGTTCTGTAATAAAAATATTCTCTGTGGTTATATAGAGCCCTATTGAATTTGGCAAATGTCAATTTACTAAGGCTGCTAATCATTGTCTTCTAAAAAACAGCATCATTAAATTATATACCGTATTTATCGGCGTATAACAAGCACCGGCTTATAATACGCACCTCATTTTAAGAAGGAAAATTCAGGAATAAAACTTAAATTTCAAATAAAGAACTTTGAAGCAAAATAAGGGTAGTTCAGAACGTTTATTATTAATATTATTAACACTTAGAAGGTAAATAACGTAAAATTACAGTAAAAAAAGCAACTGTTTTAACAAAGAAACTTGGATATTATGTTTTTACAAAAGTTTACTCAGAAATCGCTGCTCCTCCTCAACCCCCTCCTCAACCCCCTACTCAACCTCCCTCCTCAACCCCCCTCCTCAACCTCAACCCCCCTCCTCATCCTCAACCCCCCTCCTCATCCTCAACCCCCCTCCTCATCCTCAACCCCCCTCCTCAACCTCAACCTCCCTCCTCAACCCCCCTCCTCAACCTAAACTCCCCATAAATACCTCCCCCTCTCCCTTTCCCCTCACTTACCTGCTTCTGCTCCGGCCTCCGCTCCTTCTTGACCCGGCGCGCATGTGACGTCACATGCGCGCCGGGTCAAGAAGGAGCGGAGGCCGGAGCAGAAGCAGGTAAGTGAGGGGAGAGGGGGAGGTATTTAGGGGGGTTTAGAATGAGGAAGGGGGGTTGAGGATGAGGAGGGGGGAGGGAATATCCACGTATAACATGCACACATCATTTGCCCCCTATTTTCAGGGAGAAAAAGTGCGTGTTATACGCCGATAAATACAGTACCTGTAAAGGTGATCTTATTGCATATCAAATGCTGCAAACGTCATTCTGTGTAGTCAGGTGCCTGGATTGACAAACTGTGAAATAAAATGAAAAGCATTGTTAATGTTTGTATGATGTTTAAGTGGCATACATGCAAAATATTTTCATGGTATATTAATAAGTAAATGCACTATAAAATGTAATAAAGTGATAGAAATATTTAAGCGGTTTGAGAAGCAACAGATAAATATTATTACACTGTAAAACATAAATATAACAGCAATGTAATAAATAAGCACCAACACTGAAATGTAAGTGCAGTGCAAAATGTACATATCTTTTAAGGCATTTGAAAAAAAAATGTTTTTCTTGTTATTACTTATGAATTATTAATGAAGTAATTAATGAACATTAATAGTTGAGCAGCAACCACGAAATGTAAGTGCACTGTGAAATATACATCATTTTTATCCATTTTTTACTAAATGTGTTATTATGACTAATTAATTATTAATTAATTAATGAGCTTTACTAATCTTAATGATTAATGAACATTAATAGTTGAGCGGCAACCCCAAAATGTAAGTCCAGTGTGAAATATACATACTTTCTGATCAATGTTTTATTAACCTTCTTATTATGACTAATTAATTATTAATTAAGGAATGAACATTACTAATTAATCAATGACTAAATATATTATAAAGAGCTAATAATGTAATCATAAAGTAAAGGTAGTGACATTTTTTTTTTTTAGCAATAAAAATAATTAATAAATGAATGCCCATTAAATAATCATTAATCAATTAATAAACATATTTGAAATGGTTAATTATTAATATCTTGATAAAGTACAGGTATTGCAAAATGGAGCAATGTAATTTATTTTTAATATTTTTTTTATTAATAATTAATTATTAATTAATATACCTTACCTATTTATAATAAATAGCCAGCAATCAATATCCTGAAGAGCTAACAATCTCTTTGGATTTTCCGGCAGCAGAAAATGTCCACTCAGACTGTCATCACCTGAGGAGAAAGTGTCAGCACTGTGGCAAGTGTGCCCTATATATAGGCTGCGTGCGTGAGCCAGAACAATTAGTTTACGCTGGAAAGCCGCCATTTCAGATGCGTAATTGTGTAGATTGTCGTAAAATGGCGGCGATATTGTTTGTGTTACGCGTGTCGGGAGAATTTTGCGTCTTTAGTAACAGTCGGTTTTATTACCTTGTACGTGCCTTGTCAAACTGCTACGTGCCTGGCTATGGTTTGCGCGCCTCACGGTAGTGTAGCCTCATTTTCATTTTATCGGCTGACATATTTTTCCTCGCTTAGGCGATTTTGTGGCGATAAACATCTAAATCGAGTTAAATTCGCGTTCCAGCTCACTCACAGACGTCCTGGCTGTTGCCCCATGCTGTGTGTGATGTTTTAGTAATTTTTTGGGGGTGTATTTATTGTGTTTTTAGTGTTTTTTAGTTTGCGCATCTCGTCCGGTAAGTTGGTATTTTTACGACTCATATTTTTTTTTCTAAGTGTTACGACTCGTATTTTTCTAAGTCCCGCGGTCGTCATGTGCTTGCGTGTTTGTAGGCTAAGTCCAGCGTGTTTGATCAGCTAAGTGCGGAGAGTTTTGTGCGGTGGTGCATGGCGCCTTAGGAGTAAGTGCTGCGAGTTAAAGTTTGTGTGGGGGAGTTTTGGTCGGGGGGGGGGGGGGGGTTGAGGCGCCGTAGGAGTAAATAGCTGTGAGTTAAGGTTTGTGTGGGAGTTTTGTCTGGTGTTTTGAGGAGAAGTGCCGCGAGTTAACAATGCGGGGTTGTGTTAGTGTTTTGAGGCGGCGTAGGACAAAGTGCTGCGAGTTAAGGATTATGCGGGTTGTGTTGTTACAAAGTCAGGCGCCGTAAAGCCTACACCTGCCACTCAAACTAGCATAAAGAAAATGACCCCATTAACTCCCTTTCATGCACTAAATGGACTGATTTCTCACCTTTCTATACTGCTACAATCAGCAGACAACATTCTTCCTCTTCCATACATAGCTCAATGGGAAAAGGATGTCGGGGAAACCTTTGATTCAGAGGATTGGCAAGAAATGTGGGAGATTCCCCATTCTATCTTCTTATGTTCTAACTTCAAAGAACAATCTTATAAGACTCTGCTCAAATGGTACTTCACGCCTCTAAGATTATACAAGACTAGCGAATCGCCCGTCAAAAATTGACGGCAATAGAATTCAAAGAATGGTGTTTGGCACAGATATTATTTTTTGTGGTGGTCTGAGATCTCGGCGGTGATTGTGAGCCGGGCGCTCCTCGCGTGGATCTTGGTTGTATTTTTTTGTTATCAGAGGCGCTTTTGCTGTCATTGTAAGGTCGGCGCTGATCTGCTTTTTGCGCTTATTGCAAGGCTGCCCTGGTGTAGTTTGTGTGCTATGAGCAGCGTTGGCGCTCGTTGTGAGGCGCGCAGTGAATGGCTTTTGCATTTATTGCCATAGTGTTTTTATTAAAAAAAATTGTGTATATGTACTTTGTGATGCTAATTATATAAGTAATAAATTAATAAATTAATATACTTTACCTATTTGTAAGTATTACATGTAGGAAGCATTGTGCTGAAGAGCTGACAATCTGTTTTGATGTTCCTGCAGCATACAATGTAGGTTTGCACTGTTGTGGAGCTGAGGTGTAAGTGTCAGCAATGTGTGCAGTGTAAATAGGCTGCGCGCGCGAGGGGAAGCCATTAGTGTAGCTGTTTACTTCCGCATTGTGTAAGGTAGTGTTGTAAAATGGCGGCGAATGTGTATGTGGTAGGCGGGTTTGTATGACGAAGCGTCCTTGCTAATGGTGTATGGTGTAGGTGGTACAGGTTTTTGTAAAAGCTGTATTTGCTTTGTGGAATTTATCGGCTTTAGGGGTCGTGTAGCTTCGGTTTCGTTTTTTTCGGCTGCCATTTATTCTCTTGCTCAGGGGATTTTCGAGTGTGTAAAGTTTGTAAATGTGCCAGAATTCAAGGTTTAAGCTGTGCTGCAGAGGTCCTGGGTGTCCCCCCTTGGTGTGGGTAATGTTTTTATTTTATTTTTGTGTGTATATTTTTGTTTTTTAATATTTGCCGCTGTTTATGGGTTGTCCGTTAAGGTCGTATTTTTGCGAGTCCATAATGGCTTTTTTCTAAGTCCAGCGGCTCTTTTTTTTTTGTGTGCAAGTCCGTAGTTAGTTATTGCGTGTTTATGCTTTTTTTCCAATTCCCGATTGTGTGGTCGTTTTTAACTGATTGTGAGGCGCCGTAGAGCCTCCACCTCCTCAAATGCTCATCTCCACCAGCGCAAGGAACGCCTTTAGCGCTCCTTGCCAGCAAATGCGGCCTTTGCTTTGCGAGGGCCGCAGTTGCGGCGGGCTCATAGCGAGGCCACAAGCGTTAGCAACAGCCCACATGCTGACAACTATATATGTGATGATGCGGGTCTCCATGCTCAATGTTAGAAAGGCTACGGCCAAGATGGAACATATCTACACATGTGGTGATCTTGCCCAAAAATCCAAACTTTCTGGATCAAAATTAACTTCCTTATAAGATCCGCTCTAGAAACCCAACTACCACTTGACCCATGGTTGTATTTATTACCCGGCCTTGGGAACAGTATACAAGGAAACAAAATTCCTTAGCAGTACAAATTAATTTAGCCTCAAAAAGATCTTTATGGAAAACACCACAAATCCCAAACTTGAATACTGTCATTACCAAGGTCTGGGAAAATATTGAAATGGAAATATTATCAGCAAGACGTTCTTTATCCTCCTTTAAAACCAAATGGCTTCCTTGGTTTGCACATTTGTAAGAAATAAGACATTGTACTGAAGACCCCTCTCTAAATCTCTAAATTCCTCCAAATTTTTATAAAACTAATATATAATTTTCTATACATTATTATCTTATAGTTTTATTATACAGAGAGTGTGTATTTGTATCAATGCAGTGTTTTCATAGAAAATCATATACATCTGTAAAATACAATATCTATTGTCTATATTGCACATATATTGTGTATCATTTCTGTCAATCTACCATTTTACCCCAAATAAGGGAACAATTAATCTTTTGAATAAATGGACGTAAAAATAAAAAGAAGGGTATTTTCTCACTTTATTTCTAACATTATTGATAATACTGAATAACATATTTCTAAAAGTGGGGCATGGCGGAAACAGGTAAGTCATAGATAGGAGAGAAGGGGAGAGAGGGGAGAGAGAGAAGGGGGAGATAAGGGGAAAAGAGGGGGAAGAGAGGGGGGTGAGAAGAAGTAGAAGAGAGGGGGGTGAGAAGAAGAAGAAGAGAGGGGGGTGAGAAGAAGAAGAAGAGAGAGGGGGAAGAGAAGAAGAAGAAGAGAGGGGGGTGAGAAGAAGAAAAAGAGAGGGGGGTGAGAAGAGATGAAAAAGAGAGGGGGTGAGAAGAAAAAGAGAGGGGGGTGAGAAGAAAAAGAGAGGGGGGTGAGAAGAAAAAGAGAGGGGGGTGAGAAGAAAAAGAGAGGGGGAAGAAGAGAGAGGGGGAAGAAGAGAGAGGGGGAAGAGAGAGGGGGAAGAGAGGGGGGGAAGAGAGGGGGGGAGAAGGGGGGGAGAGAAGGGGAAGAGAGGGGGGGAGAGAAGGGGAAGAGAGGGCGGGAGAGAATGGGAAGAGAGGGGGGGATAGAAGGGGAAGAGAGGGGGAGAGAAGGGGAAGAGAGGGGGGAGAGAAGGGGAAGAGAGGGGGGAGAGAAGGGGAAGAGGGGAGAGGGGGGGAGAGAAGGGGAAGAGGGGGGGAGAGAAGGGGAAGAGGGGGTGAGAGAAGGGGAAGAGGGGGGGAGAGAAGGGGAAGAGAGGGGGTTAGAGAAGGGGAAGAGAGGGGGGAAGAGAAGGGGAAGAGAGAAGGGGAAGAGAGGGGGGAGAGAAGGGGAAGAGAGGGGGAGAGAAGGGGAAGAGAGGGGGGGAGAGAGGGGGGAGAGAAGGGGAAGAGAGGGGGGGAGAGAAGGGGAAGAGAGGGGGGGAGAGAAGGGGAAGAGAGGGGGGATAGAAGGGGAAGAGAGGGGGGGATAGAAGGGGAAGAGAGGGGGTGAGAGAAGGGGAAGAGAGGGGGTGAGAGAAGGGGAAGAGAGGGGGTGAGAGAAGGGGAAGAGAGGGGGTGAGAGAAGGGGAAGAGAGGGGGAAGAAGAGAGGGGGGAGAGAAAGGGAAGAAGAGAGAGGGAGAGAAGGGGAAGAAGAGAGGGGGGAGAGAAGGGGAAGAAGAGAGGGGGAGAGAAGAGGAAGAATAGAGGGGGGAGAGAAGAAGAGAGGGGGGAGAGAAGAAGAAGAGAGGGGGAGAGAAGAAGAAGAGAGGGGGAGAGAAGAAGAAGAGAGGGGGAGATATTAGTTGGATTAGGAGGACTTAAGGAGAAAAGAGCAGAAAGGTGAGAGGGGTAAAAGACAGAGAGGGAGAGGGTAGTGTGAGGAGAGTGGGCCAAGATATAGATGAGAGACACGGGCGGAGCTATCGCCGGTGCAGCCCTTTATCTCCTGGGGGCCCCAGTCTCAGCTTCCCCCCCAGGCCATATCCCGGCAGCCCTCGGTCCCCTGACCTCCTGTCTTCAGCTGAGCAAACAGGACCCCTGGGAGAGGAGCCAGGCTCCGAGGGAGGCTCAGCTGCAGGCTGGGGCATGCCGAAAACAGGTAAGTGATAGCTAGGAGAGAGGGGAGGGGAAAGAAGGAGAGGGGGGAGAGAGGGAGAGGGGTGGGGGAGAGAGGGGAGGGGGAGAGAGGGCATGCCGGAAGCAGCTAAGTGATAGATGGGTGGGAGGGAAGGGGTGAGTGGTGGAGGGTGAGAGACACGGGCGGAGCTATCGCCGGTGCAGTCCTTTATCTCCTGGGGGCCCCAGTCTCAGCCTCCCCCCAGGCCATATCCCGGCAGCCCTCGGTCCCCTGATCTCCTCCCCCATCCTGAGGGCGTCCTGCCTGTTGCCTTTCTTCCACAGAGCAAACAGGACCCCTGGGGGAGGAGCCCGGCTCCGAGGGAGGCTCAGCTGCAGGCTGGGGGAGAGGGGCATGCCGGAAACAGGTAAGTGATAGATGGGGGGGGAGTGAAGGAGAGTGGAGGGGGGAGTGAAGGGGAGGGGGAGTGAGAAGGAGAGGGGGAGTGAGAAGAAGAGGGGATGGGGGAGAGAGAAGGAGAGGGGGGAGAGAGAAGGAGAGGGAGGGGGCGAGAAGGAGGAGGGAGGGGGCGAGGAGGAGGGAGGGGCGAGAAGGAGGGGGGAGGGGGCGAGGAGGGGGGAGGGGGCAAGAAGGAGGGGGTGAGAAGGAAGGGGGAGGGGGAGGGAAGAGTGGTGAGAAAGGGGAGGGGAAGTGGGGCATGCCAGAAGCAGCTAAGTGATAGATGGGGGGAAGTGGAGGGTGAGAGACACGGGCGGAGCTATCGCCGGTGCAGCCCTTTATCTCCTGGGGGCCCCAGTCTCAGCCTCCCCCCAGGCCATATCCCGGCAGCCCTAGGTCCCCTGACCTCCTGTCTTCCACAAACAAACAGGACCCCTGGGGGAGGAGCCAGGCTCCGAGGGAGGCTCAGCTGAAGGCTGGGGGAATGGGGCATGCTGGAAACAGGTAAGAGATAGAGAGGGGAGGGAAGAAGAGGCGGAGGGGAGAAGGGAGGGGGGAGAGAAGGAGAGGAGAAGAAAAGGGAAGGAGAGGGGGGAGGAGTGTGGAGGGGGAGAAGATAGGGGAGATATGAGTTGGGTTAGGAGGATTTAAGGGAAAAGAGCAGAAAGGTGAGGGGGTAAAAGACAGAGAGGGAGAGGGTAGTGTGAGGAGAGTGGGCCAAGGTATAGGGTGAGAGACACGGGCGGAGCTATCGCCGGTGCAGCCCTTTATCTCCTGGGGGGCCCAGTCTCAGCCTCCCCCCAGGCCATATCCCGGCAGCCCTCGGTCCCCTGACCTCTTCCCCCATCCTGAGGGCGTCCTGCCTGCTGCCTGTCTTCCACAGCGCAAACAGGACCCCTGGGGGAGGAGCCAGGCTCCGAGGGAGTCTCAGCTGGAGGCTGGGGGAGTGGGGCATGCCTATAAGCAGCTAAGTGATGGAGGGAAGGGGAGGGGGAAGTGATGGAGGGAAGGGGAGAGAGGGAAGGGGGGAGAGAGAAGAAGAGGGGGGAGGAGAGAAGAAGAAGGGGAGGAGAGAAGGGGGGAGGAGAGATGGGAAAAGGGGAGAGAAGGGGAGGGGAAATGAGAAGGGGAGGGAGGGGAAATGAGAAGGGGAGGAGAGGGGGAGAAGGGGAGGGGAAGAGAGAAGGAGAGGAAAGGGAAGGAGAGGGGGAGGGAGAGAGAAGGGTAGGGGGAGAAAAGGCAGAAGAAGGGGAGGAGTGTGTAGGGGAAGAAGGAGTGCGGAGGGGGAGAGATGGGATAGAGGAGGGGGAGAGAGAAGGAGAAGGAGAAGGAAGAGGGGGGAGAAAAGTTGAGGGAAGAGGGGGGAGAGAAGGAGAGGGGGAGGGGAGAGAAGTAGAGAGGGGGAGGAGAGAAGGAGAGAGGGGGAGGAGAGAAGGAGAGAGGGGGAGGAGAGAAGGAGAGAGGGGGAGGAGAGATGGGAAGGGGGGAGGAGAGATGGGAAAGGGGGAGAGAAGGAGAGGGGGAATGGGAAGGGCAGGGAGGAGAAATGAGAAGGGGAGGAGAGAAGAAGGGGAGGAGAGGGAGAGAAGGGGAGGGGAATAGAGAAGGAGAGGGGAGGGAGAGGGGAGGGGAGAAAAGGCGGAAGAAGGGGAAGAGAGGGAGGGAGGAGTGTGGAGGGAAAGAAGGAGTGTGGAGGGGGAGAGATGGGATAGAGGAGGGGGGAGAAGATAGGGGAGATATGAGTTGGATTAGGAGGATTTAAGGGAAAAAGAGCAGAAAGGTGAGAATGGTAATTTTTTGCACAGGGGCCCTCTATTCACTATCTCCACCACTGGTGAGAGAGGCACCAAGTTTGAGGGAAAAAGAGGGGAGAGAAGGGTGGAGACAATGTGGTGTGTGTGTGGGAGTGGGACAGTTAGAGAGAAGAATGGGAGAACAATGAAAGTGCAGAAGTGGGTAGAAATTGAGAAAAAGAGAGAGCAAGTGAGAAAAGGAGAGACAGAGAGAGAGGAGAGACATGAGAGAGACAGAGAGAGAGGAGAGGCAAAGAGAGAAACAGAGAGAGCAATTGAAAAGGAGAGAAGCAGAGAGAGCAAGAGAGTGAGGAGAGAAAGAGAGCAAGAGAGTGAGGAGAGAAAGAGAGCAAGAGAGTGAGGAGAGAAACAGAGAGAGCAAATGAGAGAAAGGAGACAGGGAGAGAAACGGAGAGAGGAGAGACAGAGAAACAGAGACAGAGGAGAGACATGAGAGAGACAGAGGAGAGACATGAGAGAGACAGAGGAGAGACATGAGAGAGACAGAGGAGAGACATGAGAGAGACAAAGGAGAGACATGAGAGAAACAGAGACAGAGGAGAGACAATGAGAGAAACAGAGAGAGAGGAGAGACATGAGAGAAACAGAGAGAGAGGAGAGACATGAGAGAAACAGAGAGAGAGGAGAGACATGAGAGAAACAGAGAGAGAGGAGAGACATGAGAGAAACAGAGAGAGAGGAGAGACATGAGAGAAACAGAGACAGAGGAGAGACATGAGAGAAACAGAGAGAGAGGAGAGACATGAGAGAAACCGAGAGAGAGGAGAGACATGAGAGAAACAGAGAGAGAGGAAAGACATGAGAGAAACAGAGAGAGAAGAGAGACATGAGAGAAACAGAGAGGAGAGGCACGGAGAGAAACAGAGAGAGAGAAGAGACATGAGAGAAACAGAGAGAGAGAAGAGACATGAGAGAAACAGAGAGAGAGGAGACATGAGAGAAACAGAGAGAGAGGAGACATGAGAGAAACAGAGAGGAGAGACAAGGATAGAAACAGAGAGAGAGGAGAGACATGAGAGAAACAGAGAGAGAGGAGAGACATGAGAGAAACAGAGAGAGAGGAGAGACATGAGAGAAACAGAGAGAGAGAAGAGACATGAGAGAAACAGAGAGAGAGGAGACATGAGAGAAACAGAGAGAGAGGAGACATGAGAGAAACAGAGAGGAGAGACAAGGATAGAAACAGAGAGAGAGGAGAGACATGAGAGAAACAGAGAGAGAGGAGAGACATGAGAGAAACAGAGAGAGAGGAGAGACATGAGAGAAACAGAGAGAGAGAAGAGACATGAGAGAAACAGAGAGAGAGGAGACATGAGAGAAACAGAGAAAGAGGAGACATGAGAGAAACAGAGAGGAGAGACAAGGATAGAAACAGAGAGCAAGTGAGAGAGAAACAGAGAGCAAGTAAGAGAGGGGAGTCAATGAGAGAAACAGAGAGCAAGTGAGAGAAGAGAGACTAGGAGAGAAAGAGAGACAATGAGAGGAACGAAGAGAGAGAGGGAAGACAAAGAGAGAAACAGAGCAAATGAGACAGGAAAGACGGAGAGAATCAGAGAGAGCAAGTGAGAGAGGGGAGACCAAGAGAAACAGAGAGCAAATGAGACATGAGAGACACAGAGAGAGAGGAGAGACGTGAGAGAAACAGTGAGAGAGGAGAGACAAGGAGAGAAACAGAGAGAGATGAAAGGCACAGAGAGGAGAGACAAGTAGAGAAACTGAGAGCAATTGCAAAGGAGAGATGGAGAGATGGAGAGAAGCAGAGAGAGCAAGTGAGAGAGGAGAGACAATGAGAGAAAGAGAGAGCAAATGAGAGAGGAGAGACAAGGAGAGAGAAAGTGAGAGAGGAGAGACAATGAGAGAGAGAAAGAGAGAGCAAATGACAGAGGAGAGACAAGGAGAGAGAAAAGAGACAGGGAGAGAAACAGAGAGAGGAGAGACAATGAGAGAAACAGAGACAGAGGAGGGACATGGAGGGAAACAGAGAGAGCAAGTAAGAGATGAGAGGCAATGAGAGAAACAGAGAGAGTAAGTGAGAAAGGAGAGACAGGGAGAGCAAATGAGAGAGAAGAGAATGATAGAGAAAGAGAGCAAATGAGAGACCGACAGAGAGAGGAGAGACGAGAGAAACAGAGCTCAAGTGAGATAGGAGAGGATCAGAGAGAGCAAGTGAGAGAGGAGATAAACAGAGCACAAGAGAGAGAAGAGGTAGACAAGGAGAGAGCAATAGAGAGGAGAGATGGGGAGATAATCATTGTGTTGCCTTTGACATATTCAAGGAACTTGTCTTTCTCGTGGACATGCTCTGACTTCCACATCATAATCACATCGTGTATAAAGCGAGAGACAGGGAGAGAAACAGAGAGAAAGGAGAGACAGAGCAAATGAGAGAGGAGAGACAATGAGAGAGAAACAGAGCTCAAGTGAGAGAGGAGAGGATCAGAGAGAGCAAGTAAGAGAGGAGAGAAACAGAGAGCGCAAGAGAGAGAGGGGAGACATGAGAGAATCAGAGAGAGGGGAGACAGGGAGATAAGCATTGTGTTGCCTTTGACATATTCAAGGAACTTGTCTTTCTCGTGGACATGCTCTGACTTCCAGATCTTAATCACATTGTGTATAAAGCGATGCCAACTTATGATGATCTTCTTAAAGGGATGTTCATTCCATATATATAGGTCCTCGCACAGACCCATATATATGTTGGCAAAGCTTGGTGCAAGCCTCGTACCCATGGCTGACCCGGTACGGTGCACATAGTTTGTGTTCTCGAAGATGAAGTAGTTCTTGCTTAGAATAAACTGGATGGCATCAAGAATAAAGTCCTGTTGCTTTTTCTCAATGTTGTCATAAGAGATAAGTGAGGTCTTCACTGCTGCCATACGTAGATCCTGTGGAATCGCAGTATACGGGGCTGAGACATCCAGCGAAATCCAGCAATAATCCCTGCTCCATTTTTGCTTGGACATTATCTCTAGAAGATATGGGGTGTCCCTAATGAATTATTTCAAATTTCCCACCATAGGTGTCAGATAGTGATCGACGTGCTCCGACAGTCTTTCAGTGAGGGAATTGATTCCAGACACTATCGGTCTCTGTGAGCTACTGGAACGATATAAACCCTACGAGTGCTAGATGGGGATGGGGGATTGACCGTATGTTCTCCTCTCCATTCTAGGATATATCTGAATTGGTGTTCTATATTTATCTTTATATTTATCTCCTATTGAGATAAGTTGTGCTCCTTATATGGTTTGTATCATGTGGTGAAGCACCCTACACAGTAGAGGTCTGTATGATGGGTTTTGAGAGGTGTGCTTCACACTAACACGCTTCCTTATATACATGAGTAGTGCCTTTGAACTACTGTATTGATAAGATATGTGTATCATAGATATTGATGATGTTAATAACTATTTGAAGATGTATGATTAGAAATTGTGGTAATATTTGTATTCTGTCCCAATTTGTATTAAGTGGTGGATTACCCCATATACCAGAGGGCTGGATGATGCTAGGGGTACATTAGTGATGTGTTATTCTAGGGGCAGGAGTAGGGTCTATATCCTTAGAATATGTGACACTGGAAATAAAGGTATATAATATGGTGCATTTAATATGCTCCATAGGTATGATGTACTAAATATTACATTTTTATATTTATTACTCTTTGTGCTATTCTTGTTGTACGTGTATAGGTCGAGCAATTATATATTGGAAGAGGTTCTATCCAGTGTTTTTCTGTATATTTATGTAAAGTTTCCAAGAGGTGGTGTTTAGAATGGCTATTTCTAGGCCATTCTGATTTGTGGGATGAACTTTTAATATGCTGCCCTGGTTAGTGAATTGGTGGTTGGTAATGGAGTGAAGTGTAAATCCTTTATTATCTCTTGTATTTATTGCATTTTTTCATATATTGCTATTAATAAATGTACAAGAGGTTTAGTGGAATGCATATGCGTTCCAAGCGCCATTACTATCCAGTAGTGGATGTGTGATATGTCGCGATGACGTCCAGAAGTGTCATTATGTTATGACGCTTGCGTTTTCGCATGGATTCATGGGAAAATTACCTGATTACGTCAGTATGATATGGGAGCGATGAGGAACTGCACTAGACGCACTTTTGGCAGCGTCAGAATGTAATGTGAGGTCGCTGGGGATTGTGGGTCCTGACTCTCTAACGTCATCGCCTTATTAGAATAACAAGAAAAGTGCGCCAAAATTGAAAGGAGGAGTACTTAAGGAGGAGTGAGTGTCCCATGGGAACAATTCTATATTGCACAGTGAGTAACTACTGGTGGGTACTAGTGGTAGTATGTGACTATACTAAAGTGCAACAAACCATTGAGAAAGCCCTATAGATGGACGAAACGCGTCTGGTTGATATAACACGATAGTATTGTGTTATATATTTTTTATATTTTTTTTTATATGTTTTATTTGATATCGTAATCAGTGAGCTGTTTAAACATTATGATTTTTTATTTATTTTTTGACCACACATTGTACATGTGTTATGGACAGTTGCATTTCTTTCTTCTAATTAGTTTGACCCACAAAACTGTATTTGGCTTAAGACTAGAGACCTGGTCACCTACTCAGTGTCACACATTGGGGCTTAGAACCCCTGAGTGGACCTAACTAGAGATAAGAGCTGTATGGACTCAGAGGTTTGACCAACATCTGGTATCCTCTAGTGGAGCGTGAGGAGTTATCTCAAGACTTGTGGCGAGTGGACTACATTGTGTTTACCATTAACTAAGGCTCCAAGTGCGGTTTACGTGGGTCAGGAGGACGGGGAAGATTTCTGTATATATCTACATGCATGTGCAATACCTCTTGTACAGAGGTTATTAAATGTGAGTGTCCATTTGTTATACAATTGTGTGTTTTGTATTAAAACGTTATTGAACAGCACTAGGAAGTGGCGAGCGGTCTTTGTTCTTTCCCTTTTTTTCTTTAAGGATTGGATTGAGTCGGCAAATATACCTAAGTACTTTTTTTTAGTATATTTATAATTGCAGCCACAAGGTTATCTTTTTTGTTATTATTATTTCACAGTTTTATTACAAATACAGTCAACATATCAATATCTTACACAAAATTATTACAGGTAACATTTATTCTCCATTCTTTTGTAAATTTAATTCTGAGATCATTTACATACAACCGCATAATTAGCTAATAGTGACGTAAACATTCAAGGGAAAATGTAATAACTAATTTTCTTATTTTCTATTGCTATTCATTCTTTGGTATCTAACGGTATTATGTCATTAGTTTATTATCAAAATTACCCCATATTTACCTAAAGAGGTTAAGGGATTCACATTGTATTTATTCATATATTTATCCCATGTATTCCATTTGTCTTATGGTTTCGGTTTATTACTATTAAATATGTGGAAATCTCTTTCTAATTGTCTATTCCTATTAACAATTATTACAATCTCATTCCAATTGAGATTTTTTTCGGTTTTCCAATTTCTTGTAATTGTCCGTTTTTAATTACCATTAGAATCTGGATTATTAGTTGTTTTATAAGGTTTTTAATTTCCTTTGGGAATAAATGGAATAAAATCATTTGAAGAGACATGTCTATATCATGATTGCACAAAGTTGCTATATATTGTATACACGACGTCTTGAGAGTTTGTATTTTAGAACATTTCCACCAAATATGGATATGGGTCCCTTCCTCTCCACAGTTCCTCCAACATCTATCAGACTGTTTTCCTGGAAAGATTTTTGCCAATATCGATGGGACTCTATACAACCTTTGTATTATTTTAAATTGGATCTTTACATAAATTGAACATAAAAGGATGAGGATGGGGGGGTTGAGGAGGGAGGATTGAGGAGGGAGGATTGAGGATAGGGGGGTTGAGGATGGGGGGTTGCAGAGGGAGGATGAGGGGAGGATTGAGGATGAGGAGAGGATTGAGGATGAGGGGAGGATTGAGGATGAGGGGAGGATTGAGGATGAGGGGAGGATTGAGGATAGGGGGGTTGAGGATAGGGGGGTTGAGGGAGGATGAGGATGGGGGTTGAGGATGGGGGGGTTGAGGATGAGGAGGGCGGTTGAGAATGAGGAGGGCGGTTGAGGATGGGGGGGTTGAGGAGGGAGGATGAGGGTGGGGGGGTTGAGGATGAGGAGGGAGGTGGAGGATGAGGAGGGAGGTGGAGGATGAGGAGGGAGTTGGCGGATGAGGAAGGAGGGTGAGGAGGGAGGATGAGGAGGGAGGATGAGGAGGTTGAGGAGGGAGGTTTAGGAGGGGGGTTGAGGTTGGGGGGGTTGAGGATGAGGAGGGAGGATGAGGAGGAGGGTTGAGGTTGAAGATGGAGAGGATGAGGGTGTTCAGGATGAGGGAGGTTGAGAATGAGGAGGGGTTTGAGGAGGGTGATAAGGGATGGGGAAGAGACACAGGGAAGGGAGAGGTTGGAAGAGACACAGGGAAGGGAGAGGGGAGAAGAGACACAGGGAAGGGAGAGGGGAGAAGAGACATGGGAGAGAGAGGGGGACACAGAGAGCACAAGATGGACACAGGGGGCAGCACATTTCCCACCCTCGGCTTATACTCGAGTCACTCATTTTACCCAGTATTTTGTGGTAAAATAGGTGCCTCGGCTTATACTCGGGTCGGCTTATACTCGAGTATATACGGTGTGTGTGTGTGTGTGTGTGTGTGTGTATATATATATATATATATATATATATATACTACAAAATGTGAAAAGTTATTTTTTATGCTACAAATAAAATATTTTTTTGAAATACTACACACTGTACAAACATATTGATAGGAAGCTGCTATTAAATATGCTATGAAACAAGGATTTCTTAAACTTTGTTAATACGGCCGACTTCTACGAACAACAAAATTCCAAATGACAGAACTTCATATATAAATCTGTGCTGTGAATGTCAGTTTTATATAAAATTCCTGATTACAGACTGAATTTTTCCCACACGTTCAGGCTCAAAAAAGATAAAGCAAATTTCTCTCTGAATACAGATGGACCTGATCCCTTTGGTACGACCCTAGAAAAGGATTACTCCATTGCAAAGATTCACATGGGATTTAAAGATGAAGACTTCATGACTTTGGTAAGTGCCTGATGAAAGATTAATAAACTGAAAAAACTAAATTAGAAGGATGTCTGCATAACATTTGCTTCTGTTATGTTTATGTATCTAGTTCAGATAGAGCACTAGACTATTGGAAGCCCGTAAGTGGCTCTAACCTATAATTTTGGCTGCAGTTGTGTTTTTCTCTAAATGTGTATATGTATTCTATTAACTCCAGCTTGTAATTTACCTCCTTAAGCCTAAACACGTAGACCCTGCCTTTTCAAGTCTGGTTTCAGGGGACGTGATAATATGATCTGACAAGATTTATGTAAGCCTGTAATTTACAGCCAATCGTAAATGAGACTGTCATCATGACGTCAGTAAAACATGGAAGTTACACGTAATATGCAATTGGAAGATAAAAATAAATTAGTGGCAATAAGTAATATTTGCTGATCGGTCTCGCAATCAAGCAATCTATAAATTAGAGCATCTGTTCTTGTCCATGTGAGTTTCATGATATATATTAACCCCATGAGTCCCTTGATCAATATTACTCAGAAATAACATTTAAATTAATACATTTTTCAATTTGTGGGATTGAGACTGTTGAGCAATTCTAATGGCTTTGCATGCCTTCCCATGCATTTAAAGTACAGTGTGGTATGTTTAATTGCTGCTACAGCTATAATAAGCATTTGAAAAAGCCTTCGCGAGTCCTGTTTAGTATTCATAATATTTTTGACAGAAACAATACTTTTTTTAGTTGCGGGTCAGAATTTACTTGCCAGCTAAGGATTTAATAGAATCAAAAGCTACTGTTTATCCAAATCAGGTGTAACTTAACTGAAGATAGTGAAAAAAACTACACAACCCAAGCATAGCCACCATATATATACCTTAAACCAAATTATTGTCTCACCAGTAAATTACATGAAAATTTTGTTTAAGCACAGAAATAATATTCTTATAAATATGTTTTTAAATATCACACCATATCTCTCCTGAACCAAGGCTCATCAACTGTAAGAAATGAAGGTGTCATTTCTAGAGATTCTATTCTTTTGAGAATGATTGACAAATAAAACACACAAATATGATTTATGAATTAACATATATTTATATATTTTCATGCACAAAAACAAATAATCATACAAGAATGTGTGGAAAAACAAAGTAAAAAATATACAAAGATTAAAATGTCAAAAATAATCACAAATGTAAAGTTATATGAAATAATAGATGTAAACAAAGGAAAATAAAGGTTAAACCTTGCAAAGGAGAATATAGCCTATATATATATATATATATATATATATATATATATATATATATATATATATATATATATATATATATATATATATATATATGCCGTATTTATCAGTGTATAACACGCACTTTTTCTCCCTGAAAATAGGGGGCAAATGATAGGTGCGTGTTATACGCCAATATTCCCTCCCCCCTCCTCATCCTCAACCTCCCTCCTCATTCTAAACCCCCTCTTCATTCTAACCCCCCCTTCCTCAAGCTAAACCCCGCTCCTCCTCAACCTAAACCCCCCTCCTCAACCTAAACCTCCCTAAATACCTCCCCCTCTCCCTTTCCTCTCACTTACCTGCTTCTGCTCTGGCCTCCGCTCCTTGACCCGGCGAGCATGTGACGGCATCCGATATATGCTAATGACGTGGCGCGCTGGCGCGCATGTGACGTCACCGGGCCAAGGAGCGGAGCGGAGGCCGGAGCAGAAGCAGGTAAGTGAGGGGGAGGTATTTAGGTGGGTTTAGGTTGAGGAGGACGGGGGTTTAGGTTGAGGAGGACGGGGGTTTAGGTTGAGTAGGACGGGGGTTTAGAATGAGGATGGGGGGGTTTAGAATGAGGATGGGGGGGTTTAGAATGAGGATGGGGGTTTAGAATGAGGAGGGGGGTTTAGGATGAGGATGGGGGTGGTTGAGGAGGGGGTTTGAGGATGGGGGTTTGAGGTTGAGGAGGGGGGTTGAGGATAGGGGGGTTGAGGAGGGGGGTTGAGGGGGTTTGAGGATGGGGGGTTTGAGGAAGGGGTTGAGGAGGGAGGTTGAGGAGGGGGTTGAGTATGAGAAGGGAGGTTGAGGTTGAGGATTTTGCTTCAAAGTTCTTTATTTGAATTTTTTTTCCCCCTGAAATTCCCTTCTTAAAATGAGGTGCGTGTTATACGCCGGTGCGTGTTATATGCCGATAAATACGGTATATAAAAGCATTTAGTTGATATTTAATCGCTGGCTCCTACAACATATTAAGAAAGAAAAAACACCTAAATTATTATTAACCCTATAGGAGGAAAAAAACAACAAAGATGTCCCCAGTATCCAGAAAGAACAAAAACATTCATTAATATTTCTACACCAAAATCATCAGTATACAGGGAGAAAGAAAAATAATTAAACCATCAATCAGACATGCAATATAATTACCCTGGGTGGATCAAAAATATTAAGGGGTCTAGTTACCAGCTACGGTCTATCGGTCACCTCAGAACCTCTCTGTGTGGGATCTCTATGTCCCATCTTCTTCTACCATTGTTAATTTTAGCAGTTTTTTATAGGATATTTGGGCTCTCTTCCCCCCTCAATATCCTAATTGGAACTTTTGACAGAGTGGCCTCTTCTGACTTTCTTGTAATCTTAATCAATAGATCTCTTTAAACAACTGAGCAGCCCTAAACTAAACCCCTCTACACAAACCTGTTAACCCCTACCTACCCTCACCTATTAACACCTACACTACCTACCTAGTCCCCTATTAAACCCCCCACCCCTCTAATTAGAAAAAAAAACACCACTACAGAAAAAAAATTACACACCTGAAAAGAAAATACATGCACAAATAACACAACACATTACAATGCATACACAATATACTACAGTAATATACACAATAAATACATTTAAAATATACCCCTAACTACATACTATTAACCCCTAACTACATACTATTAACCCCTAACTACATACATTACACCCCTAACTACATACTATTAACCAATACCTTTATACCATTTATCCCCACCTATATACATTACACCCCTAACTACTAACATTAACCCCTAACTATACCAACTATACTAAAAACCCTAAATCTAACCTAAAAAAGAATAAATAAGACCACTTACCTTGCCTAAATGCTCGTTCAGTTCTAAAAAATATTTTAAAAATAACAGAGCGCCTTCTGATTTTCCAAAAACGCTGTCAATAAAATTGCAGCCAATCAGAAGGCACCAAGGTGTGAGCCAATCAGAATAGGAAACACCCCTATATCCCATTCTCAGAAGGCACTATTGCCTTCAGCCAATCAGAATGGGATACACCCCACTGGGTATATCCCATTGTGATTGGCTAAAGGCATCTGCGCCTTCTGACTGGCTGCAATCTGATTGACAGTGACAACAGCTAATCAGAAGACGCAAATGCTTGGAGCCAAACACAGTGGGATATACCCTGTTGGGTGTATCCCATTATGATTGGCTGAAGGTAATAGTGCCTTCTGATTGGCTGATTGACCTGATGATCTTTTTTAACCCAATCAGAAGGCACTAATATCGGGAGCCCTGCAGCAGGGTTACTTATTGTGAGGCTGTGAGAGCACTCGCAGCTTTGAGTACCGTCAAACATGACGGTCTCAACTCCCATTGGCAAGCCCAGCTCTGCTTACGTCGGATGTTGGGCAGAATGACTTGGCCTTGGCTAATTGAATACCCCGGTAACGGAGGGGAAACACAGCTCGCAGCTCACTCTGAGACATGCACTTTGGTGAGTGAGTTACTAAAAGCACACCTCTTCTCCATTGAATAATGCAACTCACCAGTGCTGCTGTGGATCTCTGCATTGTTTCTGCTGTTGTACTTGAATGCAATATTTCTATTGGTTGGTACCAGTTGCCTATGTAAGCAGCTCTAGCAACGTGGAAACCATTTTTTTTAAATAAAACTAATCTGTATTTGTATATAATGACTCAATGTAAAGTGTGTTGTTTAAATCAAGTGGCAAGTTTTCAGTTTCAGATTTTCAATATAATTGAATAGAGATCTTATCCAAATCGATATTTCCTCCCAGGTATATAATCTTGGTGTTGACAAAGGCAAAATGTTTTCTATGCATGCCCTCCATTGAATACAGTACTCCCTAGTGAAGTAGCCATATTTTTCCATACATCCATTGCACATGTATTAAATAATAGACACAGAATTGAGGTAATTTTATTGTTAATTATTTTTAATTTATTTTTGGGTAAAAAATACCAAGTTTTATTAAAAATACTAACTTTACTAATATTTTGATTGTTTTCTCTGTGCATTACCTTGACATTAATGAGCAATTGGATATGGCAAGATTTAAACTTAAAGTGTTGGAGGATTTTGGGGACTATAGAAGGACATAGAAGCCCGAATAATATAACCCTTCCATGACAAAGCAAATGCCTTCTGTTGTGTAAGGTGTGTGTCTGGAAGACCTACAGGGTTTGGAATAGCTATGCATCCATATCAAGCTATTGGTGACATCATCACTAGGTGCCCTGTTTGCTAGTAATGGCTACAGTGGGTGTTTTGTGAGGAATTTTGCATTTTTGGCCAAATATCGGAGCATTTTTTTGCTGAAAAAACGTGATGAATGTTAGATTTGATGAATATAGGGGCTGACAAGGTTCCACTGTATATTTCTTCATACATTGCTCATACATTTACAAGAGCAATTACAAAGTTTTCAATATTAAATTGCTACTGTAGTGGTCAGTCACTAACGTTTCTTATGTTTATTTAGTAATTGATTAGCAAAACAATCAGTATTTGAAGAAAACTAATTCAATGTAGCTTTTATGTCCTTTCCCTCTTCCCCTACGCAAAAGATTGGCAGCAGCAGTGCTGCCTCCAACTGCTAGATGGAGCTGCAGATTTTCCGAGTAGTGCTGCACAATGCATATAAGGCGCGCCGACAGAAGAGGCCTTGAGCTCTGAGAGGTGCGCCCGAGTGTCCGTGACGAACATTGCATTGGCCTCGATGTTGATTCAGCGCCGTTGAGTTGCGCCACGTCAGAGGAGGGAATAATTAGGGCCTTCCCTAAAACCGGACGGTGCCAACTAGCAGGTACTTGCTGGCACTGCAGCTGTCAGTGCTGGAGATTTATTTGCGCTTACACAACGGGATAGATCCAGCTTTTATTATCATCATTATTATTATTATTAACCTTTATTTGTAAGTGCCAACATATTCCGTCACGCTAAATGTACACATGATCTTAGCATAATTGCTTCCAGCTGATTTGCTTCTCTCCACCCCCTGTTAAGTGTACAGGGGGCAAAAGAGTATCCTCCCAGAAGGATGTCTTAATCTTAGGTTTGCCTCTAGTGGAAGTGGTAGAGGAATGTAAGCATGCCTAAGGCTTTCTGGAGTCCTAAGTAAGGCAAATGGTTAGGTAGATAGAATGGGCAGACCAGGTGGGCCTTTTTCTTTCATATTTGCCAGCAAATCTATGTTACAGATCTATGTTTATTATTTCAATTGCCACTGCAGAGAAGGAAGCAGATAAACATTGTTATCAAGATAATAAATAAAGACTACGTTTAGGACTGGTACCTTGTCAGATCTTCATTCACCCTCCTGGATACTTAAAAGGGGTGAAGTGGAGCACTTATGATGGAGTCCAAAACACTAAAATTCAAGTTTACTGTGAAATATTGATTTTATTGCTAGCCAGTTATTAGGTAATCCAGGAAACCCTATAGTATGAGCACAACGGTGGTCCGTTAAGTAAAACCTGTTTAAACTTCCTTGCAACTAACAGACAATGCCAACATCCAACAGTAGTACGTGGTTCTCATTGGTAGTTTGAAAACCTAATAAGTGACACGAAAAAAAAAATGTACAAAACTGTATTAAAATGTTAAAACATCTGAAAGGCAATAACAAGACAAACAGGATAATAAAATGGGAAAAGGCATTTGGTTTGGACTTTGAAGCTAAAACATGGTTTAAAGCTTTTGACATAACAAATAATAATATAATTTGAGTTTCATTGAGAGAAAATATTTTAAACTAACACATAGGTGGCACTAGACCCCGGATATATTGGCAAAAACAGCTCCTCTTAAAGAATCTGGAGAGTGTTGGAGAGGATGTAAAGATAAAGGCACCCATGAACACATGTGGTGGTTGTGCCCCAAAATACAAAAGCTCTGGAGAGATCATGTTCAACAGCTATTCTTAATTACTAATTGTGAGATATAGACTACTCCAGAGCTGATCCTCTTTCACATTGGCCTGGAATCCATCGAACACAAAACATTTTCATCATCATTAACACTCTAATGATAGTTAGATATCTTGTCACATTGAAATGGAAAACCCCTGAACTTCCTGCTTGATTTTAAGTAAAAGTACGACTATATAGAAATAAACAAATCGAAATGGATTATCTGAGGCTGCATCCTAAGAGTTAGAAAAAGATTGTCACAAAGTGGTCTTAAGGTGTTTTTTTCTATAAATATAATAACAAATATGGGGTTTAGTTTTGCCTCCGGGGCCCTCCAGGCTTTCCCGATCCTTCTTTTCCTGATACTTGTCCTTGGATCCTCTTTTGTTTTACATTCCACTTTTAAGCTTATTTAATTATAAATCTTGATCTAAAAGAACAAATTTGTGACAATAAATTTAAAATAATTGTAATGAATGAAGTATTGTTTTTATTTTGTAATAAAAAAACAAAAACAAAAAAAACAACAATATATAATCATAACCCCATTGTATATTTGAATATAGTAAATTATACACAGCTAATGTCAAAAACTTGATGACAAGAACAAAAATGCTAAATACTACAACAAGTTTTTCTTTACACTAAATGTACAGTTCTGCCAATCAGGCATCTTTTCATAAAGAAATTGCTCTCTTCTCTGGACTATTAAAAGGACCACTTAAGTCACGTGAGATAGATGATTTAAAGGCACTTTGAAATAAGGTTTTTCTTTAAAAAACTGTTATGACATTGAGGAAACTTAGGGTTTTAGGAAGTTTGAATCCTTTCCTGAATGTCTTTGTATGTTTAGATCCTGCTCTAAACAAGGCGCTACACCCTTATGTGCTGGGTTGGGTGAGAATTAGTTTTATAAAATCTTTTTGGATTAACTGCATAGATAGCTTAGCAGTAGAGATGACTGCACTGGGGAAGTTCCCGGTAAAATCAAAGTGCTTGCTTTATTTATTAAAAAAAGAAAAAATCTTCATTGGTTACACCTATAATAAAGGGAATAAGAGAACTATACAGTGTATTCAAAATGAGTATCATGGTCTCCACCAATTACACAGCATTTTCATACTTCACGTCTGTCCAGGGTTTACACAGGAGGTGTCAAAGGGTCCATATAACACACTGAAGCTGATGAGTGACAGCACTGGACTGAGCCACATCTGGTCTCTTTGTTTAAACACAGAGTTATTCATTTAATTGACTACCACATGAGCCAGCTTGTGGGAAGCTTTAATAACTATATAATCAACTAAAAATGTGCAAAACTATGTAAATATTTTATCAATTTATGAAGTATTAATGTATGGTTTATGGAAATTGCTGGTCATGATCACATTCTCAAATGCGTCTGCCCAAACTTGCCAGTTCAGGATAGGAGATCATCTCCAGGTTAGGGGCGTCGGGCTGGCTGGTCTTGGGATGGTGTCTTCAATGTTATCCCTCTCCCTAAGTCTCCGATGCCTGAAGTGTGTAAATACAGCAGTTCCTTCAAAACGTATATGGGCAAATTCCCATGGTCTCTTTTGTAACCAGTCCTGGCTCACATAACTTCTGTTATACTAACACTAGAGGCAACTATCATACAGTAAGCATCAATACCCCGTCGATTAGTTTCCCACACTGTATACAGGTAGGGGCGTCACAAGGGTAGCACCACTGATGGCTCATAACCACTCTGTGCCAGTGGTGGGTAGTGTTATTCAGTGAGAGATACCCAAATAATTGGAAACTATCCTGCTTCTTGGTGTAGTGGCTGCTAATGGAAACTATCCAAGCAATGTTTATGGGCTTGAGTCTCTCCTGCTATACATTTTATAAAAAAGGCTTAAACTGTTCTCCATTTTATGCTGTTAAAATAGTTCTTTGTTCAATTCAATTGAGAACTTTGAGAAAAAAATAAGAATAGAGATTAATTTAAAATATGTTTCCTCTCAATAATGAGCACGGCTGCACTCCTCTCCCACCTCGCCCCATGTCCTAGGCACTATTGTTTAGAAGACAAACAATTCAACATAAATTGCCTTAATTATACGTGATTGATTACCTGATTACTATGTTTAGGGATTGCAGCCATAACCCCCTTATCCTACAGAGCATGATCCAGGTAATCTGGTTTGCATAATTAATGCAATTTATATTAAAGTGTTTGTCTTCTACACAACAGTGTTTTCTGTCCTTTGATAAGTATCCGGGTTTCAGTTTTTTATTTCTGGTTGTTTTAACTTTATATTTGCAATTCTCCCAAAGGAAATGGCATATAGGATGAAACTGGAGTTATATCTCCCTCATGTGGAGTTGCACCTTATGTTGTACACTGGCGCAAAGACTAGACAACGTGTCTGTGCTTACAGTGTAGTTTAAGAAAGGTCAAACACTTTGTGGGCAAAGAGATATTTTTGAGGGGAAAATGTCTTTGAAAATGTTATATATATATATATATATATATATATATATATATATATATATAAAGGAGGCTTTTGACCAGGCTAGTGCTAGGTAGTTATGATTGCTTGTTCTGGGGGGTGGGGTTTATCACCAGTACTTTCCCGCCCTTGGCAGGCAGTCAGTCTGAAGCACATGTTGTGTTCAGAACACCACGTCATCACCCATAGATCCCGGCCTAGTCGCCCAGCTCAGAGACCAGGTTGCAGTATATGGAGTGGACTGGCTACAACAAATGGTGCAATCCATCACTACTGGAGCTAATCTACTAACAGGAGTTGGGTCAGGACGCCCTTTTCATTAATCTAGGCTGCCATAGAGACTCAGCCCTGTGGCTATGCCAAGGAGGAAGTGAAGTGGAAGTCCCAGTAATACTAGGGGACCAGGTCAAGCAAGTAAAAAGCCATTGGCTGCAAGGAGGTCTTTGAGAGGCCGGCTGGTGGCTACAGCAGCCTCCAGCAGGAATGATGAAGAAGCCCATCGAGTTTTCCAGACAGCCCCTGTGTCGCCAGTTACAAGCCCCAAACGTGCCCAAGATTCCCCAGTGACAGCCTGTATGGGCGGGGGCACTAGCATCAATGAGAACCCTGCTGCCATGGTTCCCGAGTCTCTGTGGCTTCCGGATGCGACCCCCCCAAGGCTGCAATTGGAACCCCAAATTGCACCCATGGCCCCAAAGATGTGGATGACCCCCTTCTTACCGGGTCACTGAGGAGGTGCTCCTCAAAACAGCCTTCATTTGACTCCATCAAGGGCTTCTCCTGTGCCCTGGAGTGGAAGACGCGCCACCACGCCGCCTACGCGGAGTGATCCTCGCAAAAAGATCCAGCCGTAATGAGACATGGTGACGCGCAGCACTGGAAACAATAAGTGTTGATACTGGCAGGATCGAGCACCAGGTACTGGGTCCAAGGCCTTGGGGGAAGACAGTGGCGAGGCAGAATAACAAAGGGGGGATGGAGAATAACAAAGGGGAGGGGCGCCACTGGCTTTGGAGGGGATGGAGATTGGGCTAATAGGTTAGGGGTCAGTCAGGAGGCCCAGGATAAGGGCCAGACTAGGGAGGGGGAAATGGTGTAGGGCAGGTAGGGGTAAGGCATATTACTGGGACATGGGTACAGGAGCCTTTGGAAATGAAGGCGTTAATAGCAGGCTGCTATTGGTAGGGAAAAGAATGGTTGTGGTGAGCAGTGAATTTGGTTGGGTGTCCAGTCTAGGGGTAAGTTTATTGGGAGGGAAGAAGGGGGGTGGATCTAGGCCAGTAGTCACCTATGTTTGCAGGCCATGGTGGGTTGGTAGGTGGTGGAGCCCTAGCTGGGGATTTCTACTTCTTACTGGGTGATTGGCCCTTTTTTTTATGCTTTCATTTATGCTTGGCAGGGGCATATATTTATAGGTAGTAGCTCAGTATTTTGGTTTCATTATGCAATCTTATCATATGCCCTTCTTTATATCTTTTATATATTTAACATTTTTCTCTAAGGGATTATTAGCTTTTGGTAGGTGGGGTTTAGGTAACATTAGATACTAAGGGGGGTGGGTAGTGCACCCTGAACAGACGGGTTTGGGGGGTTGATTAGTTTAGTTACAGTCTTTATGGATTCACTGTGTTCTCCAGATCGCACTGCCAGCTTGCCTCAAGCATCCGGTAATAGGAGTGACAGGCTGGGAACAAGGGTTTATGAGGTGCCTCATTTAAGATGCCAGGTCTCTTGCCAGCATGCCTCAAGAGAAGGAGCCAACGTGCCGAGACAGAGGAGGTTGAGTCCATTGCAGTCAATTGCAGCGGGTAAGGACACTTATCAACATGACAGGATTCATGGATCATGGCCTACCGCTTCCCAAGGTAGGCATGCTACACTCATGGGAGGGCGGCGCAGTCCGCTGTTTCTTCTAGATATCATGAGCACCATAGCAGGAGTCATGATTCTCTGCTTTCTTCTGTAGGCAGGATGACGACACTCCTGGTAGAGCTAGCCCCCCGATTTCTCGCTTAGCTAGCCAGCCTCACATCAGAACCTGGGTACTGCCTCGTATAGTGGGCATTTCAGAGGTATCAGGGACAGGTCACAGTCGGTGTCGCCTCCTGCCAGGGCCCTTGCTACTGATACTTCTACACCTCATTCCTATGGAGTGTCTGGAGGAGCGGGAGGATTAGGGAGGGTGACATGGGGAAGGAAAACCAGTCACTCTCTATGCAGACCAGGAATATCAACAGCGGTACCAGAAGCTTCCTCTCAGGACGCAAATCCCCGTGGAAGGGATACTGCGAACATTGAAGTTTGTGTCTGATGTACGCGAACCGAAAATTTGATGTTTGCGACATCACTACCTGTAGTGTCTTTAAAATAACTAATTTAAAAGTGAATGAAAAGAATGTATATTAAAGGATAGATTTCTGACCAATATCCACTACATGTAGGCAAGATTAGAGAATGTTAGGACATTAAAAGGAATGCTAAAGTCTCCATTTGACATATGAGATAACAACTCAATATTCTATCTGCCTTTATTCATGATAGTCCTAAAAGTTGTCCAAATTGTGAATTATTACCCTGTACAATTAGTCCATAGAGTTCTAAAATTGAAACTTGCCATAGATTTGCAAATACATATGGTAACAGAGAAATAGAATGTTATTCAACGTATA
>CM050173.1:2504034-2594034 GCA_027410445.1 Discoglossus pictus
GGAAAGGGGAGGGGAGAGAGGGAGAGGGGAGGGGGAGAGAGGGAAAGGGGAGGGGGAGCGGGGCATGCCGGAAGCAGCTAAGTGATATAATGGGGGGGGGGAGGAGAGTGGAGGGTGAGAGACACAGGCAGAGCTATCGCCGGTGCAGCCCTTTATCTCCTGGGGGCCCCAGTCTCAGCCTCCCCCCAGGCCATATCCCGGCAGCCCTCGGTCCCCTGACCTCCTCCCCCATCCTGAGGGCGTACTGCCTGCTGCCTGTCTTCAGCAGTGCAAAGAGGACCCCTGGGGGAGGAGCCAGGCTCCGAGGGAGGCTCAGCTGCAGGCTGGGGGAGTGGGGCATGCCGGAAACAGGTAAGTGATAGATAGGAGAGGGGAGGGGAGAGAAGGAGAGTGGAGGGGGGGGGAGAGTGGAGGGGGGGGGAGAGTGGAGGGGGGGGAGAGTGGAGGGGAGGGAGTGAGAAGGAAGGGGGGGAGATGGGATAGAGGAGGGGGGAGAAGATAGGGGAGATATGAGTTGGGTTAGGAGGATTTAAGGGAAAAGAGCAGAGAGGTGAGAGGGGTAAAAGACAGAGAGGGAGAGGGTAGTGTGAGGAGAGTGGGCCAAGATATAGGGTGAGAGACACGGGCGGAGCTATCACCGGTGCAGCTCTTTATCTCCTGGGGGCCCCAGTCTCAGCCTCCCCCAGGCCATATCCCGGCAGCCCTTGGTCCCCTGACCACCTGTCTTCAGCTGAGCAAACAGGACCCCTGGGGGAGAAGCCAGGCTCCGAGGGAGGCTCAGCTGAAGGCTGGGGGAGTGGGGCATGCTGGAAACAGGTAAGAGATTGAGAGGAGAGAGAAGGAGAGGGGAGAGAAGGAAAGGGGGAGGGGAGAGAAGGAAAGGGGAGGGGGAGTGGGGCATGATGGAAACAGGTAAGAGATAAAGTGGGGAGGGAAGAAGAGGGGGATGGGAGAGGAGGGAGGGAGGAGAGGAAGGGGAGAGAAGGAGAGGGGGGAAAGAAGGGGATTGAGGGGAAATGTTTACAAGTGGATTTACCTTACAAGTAAAGGCTGATAAATTGCAGAGTGCACTAATTGTGCCCAGGCGAGAAGGCAGAAGTTAATAGAAACCGGAGAAGGGGAACTTGTGAGCTTGCGAACATTTTCAGTATCAAGTGCAATTCTAGTAAAAAGCCTAGGAGTTTAAATAAAAGAAGGGGTCCTTCAAAGAAAAGTGGGGGCAGATATTTATAGTGCAAAGGAGGAAAACTTTATATAAATATAGTTATTATTCTTTATTTTTTCCCGCACTGAAATTTTCGTAGACAATAATAATAATTATGTAGTCAGTTCCAGCTGGGCAACCTTACCTTATTCAGTGTACATCCTGTCAAATGTATGCACTACTGGAACAGATGATCCAGGGTCCATACCTCTGTGACAGGTGTGAGCATGTTGCCTCTTTGGAAGCTCAAATTGAAGATCTGGAGAGGAGAATTGCAGCACTTAGTGATATTGCTCCACTGGAAAGGGAGTTGGTGCTCATGGAGCACAGTTTAGCTGGGCCTAGTATGGAGGGAGGAGCTGGGGCTAGTGAGGATGGCCAGGGAGGTAGCTGGGTTACAGTTAGAAGGGGAATCAGAGGGTACAGGAGGAGGCAGGCCAGTTCTGAGTTGGCAAACAACAACAGATTTGCCAGATTGAGTGAAACTGTTGGCGATGTCCATTCAGGAATGGCAATGCCAGATAGAGCTGTTCCCTCTAACAGCCGGGCGAACAGCTCTACTGGAGAAGAGGGAGGGCAGAATAGGCAGAGCAACAGACATGTTTTGGTGGTAGGGGACTTATTAGGAAGGTAGACAGGGTAATTTGTCACCCAGATCCCAGCAATCGAACAGTTTGCTGTCTCCCGGGTGCTCGGGTTCGGCATGTTGTGGATCGGGTGGATAAATTATTGGGAGGGGCTGGTAATGAACCGGCGGTCTTGGTACACATTGGTACCAATGACAAAGTTAGTGGAAGATGGAGCGTCCTAAAGAATGATTTTAGAGAATTAGGGAATAAGCTTAAAGCAAGGACCAACAAGGTAGTATTTTCTGAGATACTACCTGTGCCACGTGCTAGCCCAGGGAGGCAGAAGGAGCTTAGGGAGGTTAATGCGTGGCTAAAAAAGTGGTGCAGTGCAGAGGGTTTTGGGTTTTTAGAGCACTGGGCTGACTTCTCACTTGGGTACAATCTCTATAGCAGGGATGGATTGCACCTTAATGATGAGGGCGCTTTTGTGCTAGGGAATAGGATGGTAGAACGGCTGGGGGAGATGTTAAACTTGTCGGTGGGGGGGAGGGACTATATAGAAGTATTGGGGTAAATAGGGTAGAGAGGGAAAGGGATGAATTATTTACCCATGGGGGAGGAGACGGGGGGAGGGTTACAATAGAAAGTAGGGAGATATTAATAGGGGCCTCAAATACAGTGGCAGGCACTTCACATCAGCAGAGCCATAGCAACATAAAGTGTATGATTACAAACGCAAGAAGTTTGCCTGGGAAAATGGATGAGCTAGAAATATTAGCAGTACAAGAAAAATGGGGCTTAATAGGCATTACGGAAACATGGTGGGATGAATCTCATGACTGGACTGTTAATCTGGATGGTTATAACCTATTTAGGAAAGATAGGGGAAATGGTAAAAGAGGAGGAGGGATCTGTCTTTATGTTAAGCCTGAATTTAAGCTTATAGTTAGAGAAGATATTTATGCTGGCACTAACGGCATCATTGAATCCTTGTGGGTTGAGCTAAATAGTGGAGGAGCTAATTTTAAATGCATATTGGTGGGAGTATGCTATAAACCCCCAAATATAGCTGAAAGTGAGGAAATACAATTATTGTTACAGATTGGAAATGCAGATAAGCATGGGCAAGTTCTAATAATGGGAGACTTTAATTACCCTGATATAAACTGGATAAACGAGACCAGCAGCTCAGCTAAGGGGAGCAGGTTCTTGAGTACACTCAGGGATCATTATCTAGCCCAGGTAATACAAGAACCTACTAGAAATGGGGCCATCTTGGATTTAGTCATCACAAGTAATATTGATATAATATCAAATGTAAAAATAGGGGAACCCTTGGGGAACAGTGATCACAACACAGTATCATTTGAGATTGAATACAAAAAACAAAGTTGTAAGGGGCCAACAAAAACTCTAAATTTTAAAAGGGCTAACTTTAATGGGCTACGGGCAGCAATACAACATATAGACTGGGACAAAGAACTTACAGGGAAGAATACTGAAAATAAATGGACAACATTCAAATCCTTACTAAATAAACATACTCATCAGCATGTACCATGTGGAAATAAAATAAATAGGAGTAAATCACATCCCATGTGGCTTAACAATAACTTAAAGATCATGATGAGGAAAAAGAAATATGCATTTAAATTATACAAGAAGGAGGGAACAGAGGCATCTTTATGTGACTATAAGGAAATCAACAAGGCTTGCAAAAGGGCTATTAGACTGGCTAAAATAGAAAATGAGAAGTCAGTTGCAATGGAAAGTAAGACTAACCCTAAAATATTTTATGAATATATTAATGGGAAGAAGGCCAGGAAGGAATCGATAGGACCATTACAATGTGACACAGGCCATCTGATAATTAGTGACCAGGAAAAGGCAGATGAGCTAAATAGGTTCTTTTCGTCGGTTTACACAAGGGAGGTACCAGTGGTTGGGACACTGCAACATAATGGGGCTACACTACCTTCACTAAATAATTGGTTAACGCAGGAAGTAATACAAAAGAGGTTGGAGAAAATAAATGTTAATAAAGCCCCAGGTCCTGATGGAATACATCCAAGGGTACTGAGGGAGCTGGGTTCTGTAATAGCCAAACCATTATATCTAATCTTTAAAGACTCGCTCACTACAGGGTCTCTACCAGATGACTGGAGAAAAGCAGAGGTGATACCTATATTTAAGAAGGGATCTAGAGCAAATCCGGGGAATTATAGACCAGTGAGCCTCACTTCTGTAGTTGGGAAGCTTTTAGAAGGGTTAATAAGGGACAGAATACAAGAATATGTCTATTTGAACAGGATCATAGGTAGCAGTCAACATGGATTTATGAAGGAAAGGTCGTGTCAGACCAATCTAATTAGTTTTTATGAGGAGGTTAGTAGGAACTTGGATCAGGGCAACTCAGTGGATGTAGTCTTTTTAGATTTTTCAAAGGCATTTGATACAGTGCCACATGGAAGACTAGTGAGCAAACTAAGGGATACAGGAATTGCAGTAAATATCTGCTCATGGATCGAGAGCTGGCTAAAAGACAGGAAGCAAAGGGTTGTTGTAAATGGAACATACTCCGATTAGTCTAATGTGATAAGTGGGGTTCCTCAGGGCTCAGTATTGGGTCCTCTCCTTTTTAACATATTTATTAATGACATTGAAGTAGGACTCGAAAGTAGTGTCTCCATTTTTGCTGATGACACTAAGTTGTGCAAGGTAATAAAATCAGATAATGATGTACTTTCCCTACAAAAGGGATTTGCATAAATTAGAGAAATGGGCGGCTAAATGGCAGATGAGTATTTAATACAAATAAATTAAGGTTATGCATTGGGAAGGAAAATACCAAGCTAGCAATTAATCTTAATGAGCAAATCTAGTGTTATCAATATTGAAAGGGATTTGGGAGTGCTTGTGGACAACCACCTAGGTAACAGGCGCTCAAAAGCCAAGCAGCGGCTGCAAAGGCAAATAAAATATTAGCATGTATTAGGAAGGGGTATAGAAGCCAGGGAAGCAAATATAATTCTGCCACTTATAGTCACAATCTCAAGTACGCCCTCAGTTTGGAATATGGAGTACAAATTTGGGCACCACCTCATAAAAAGACATTTTAGAGCTGGAAAAAGTACGAGAGAAGGGCAACAAAACTAATAAGGGGAATGGAGGGGGCTAAGTTATGAAGAAAGACTAGCAAAATTAAACTTATTATCGCTAGAAAAAGGCGTCTAAGAGGAGATAGTATTACGTTATTGATATGACATCCAGGGGTCAATATAAGTGCTTTGTCTAGTGAACTTTGTTGTAGCAAGTGATGTTTTCAACTGACAAGGAGGACATCCGTTGAGGTTAGAGGAAAAAAGATTTCACCTTAAACTAAAGGAATAGGGTTCGTGCACAGTTAGGGTGGTTAAAACCTGGATGGAATTCTCTACCCAAAGGGTATGTGGTGACTGCGGAAATCGATATGTACCAACTTACAAAAATGGGGTTACGACATATTTCTGAATAAAGAGGGCATTCAAGGCGTATCCTAGATAACAGCAAGGAATATTGATCCAGGGGAGAAATTGATCGCACAGTTAGTCTGGGGTCAGGAAGGTAATTTTGCTGTTTTTATCCCCTTATGAGACAATTGGGGCAAAGGTATTCAATAGGGGGTTTTTTTTTTGTATGTTTGCCTGTCCTCTGGATCAAATACCCATAATTAACAATTTACAATAGAAATATCCAAATTAAAAAGATCAATAGAGATCTAAAAAGGTTGAACTTGATGGACTAACTCTTATTCATTCTCCAATACTATACTATTAATAATTATTTAATCAATAATTTAATTAATAACTAATCCGCATATTGCAGATCAGAGGAGATCTTAACAGGTTGAACTTGATGGACTGAAAGTCTTTTTTCAACCTTAATTACTATGTAACTATGTAACTATGTAACTATGAAATGAGAAGGGGAGGAGAGGGGGAGAGAAGAAGGGGGGAAGGGGAGGAGAGGGGAGGAGGGGGAGAAGGGGAGGAGAGGGGGAGAGGAGAAGGGGAGGGAAGGAGAATGAGAAGGGGAGGGAGGGAGAGAGAAGGAGAGGGGGAGAAAAGGGGGGGAGGGGTGTGGAGGGGAAGAAGGATTGCGGAGGAGATGAGATAGAGGAGGGGGGAGAATATAGGGGAAATATGAGTTGGATTAGGAGGATTTAAGGGAAAAAGAGAATGGTAATTTTTTGCACAGGGGCCCTCTATTCACTAGCTCCGCCACTGGTGAGAGAGGCACCAAGTTTGAGGGAAAAAGAGGGGAGAGAAGGGTGGAGACAATGTGGCGGGGGGGGGGGGGTGGGACAGTTAGAGAGAAGGATGGGAGAACAATGAAAGTGCAGAAGTGGGTAGAAATTGAGAGAGCAAAAACAAGTAGGGAAAAAGAGAGAGCAAGTGAGAAAAAGAGAGAGCAAGTGAGAAAAAGAGAGAGCAAGTGAGAAGAGGAGAGACAGAGAGAGGAGAGACAGAGAGAGAGGAAAGCCGGAGAGAGAGGAGGGACAGGAGAGACAGAGAGAGAGGAGAGACAGAGAGAGGGAGAGACAGAGAGAGAGGAGAGACGGAGAGAGAGGAGAGACAGAGAGAGAGGAGAGACAGAGATAGAGGAGAGACAGAGAGAGAGGAGAGACAGAGAGGAGAGACAGAGAGAGAGAGAGGAGAGACAGAGAGAGAGAGAGAGGAGAGACAGAGAGAGAGAGAGGAGAGACAGAGAGAGAGAGGAGAGACAGAGAGAGATGAGAGACAGAGAGGAGAGAGAGAGGAGAGACAGAGACAGAGAGAGAGAGGAGAGACATGAGAGAAACAGAGAGAGAGGAGAGACATGAGAGAGAGGAGAGACATGAGAGAGAGGAGAGACATGAGAGAGAGGAGAGACATGAGAGGCACAGAGAGAGAGAGGAGAGGCACAGAGAGAGAGAGGAGAGAGAGAGAGAGAGGAGACAGAGAGAGAGGAGAGAGAGAGAGGAGAGACAGAGGAGAGACAGAGGAGAGACAGAGGAGAGACAGAGAGAGAGAGAGAGAGAGAGAGGAGAGAGACAGAGGAGAGACAGAGGAGAGACAGAGGAGAGACAGAGAGAGAGAGAGAGGAGAGACATGAGAGAAACAGAGAGAGAGGAGAGACATGAGAGAAACAGAGAGAGAGGAGAGACATGAGAGAAACAGAGAGAGAGGAGAGACATGAGAGAAACAGAGAGAGAGGAGAGACATGAGAGAAACGGAGAGACATGAGAGAAACAGAGAGAGCAATTGAGAGGAGAGGCAGTGAGAGAGAGAAAGAGAGAGCAAATGAGAAAGGAGAAACAAGGAGAGAGCAAGTGAGAGAAAGGAGACAGGGAAAGAAACAGAGAGAGGAGAGACAAGGAGGGAAACAGAGAGAGCAAGTGAGAGAGAAACAGTGAGAGTAAGTGAGAAAGGGGAGACAGAATCAGAGCGAGCACGAGAAACAAAAGCACGAGAGAGAAGGGAGACGGAGAGTGAAAAAGAGAGAGCAAATAAGAAAGGAGAGACAAGGAGAGAAACAGAGAGAGCAAGTAAGAAAGGGGAGACAATGAGAGGAACGAAGAGAGAGAGGGAAGACAAAGAGAAAAAGAGAGCAAATGAGACAGGAGAGATGGAGAGAATCAGAGAGAGCAAGTGAGAGAGGAGAGACCGAGAGAAAAAGAGAGCAAGTGAGAGAGGAGAGACAAGGAGAAGAGAGAAAGAGAGCAAATGAGACAGGAGAGATGGAGAGAATCAGAGAGAGCAAGTGAGAGAGGGGAGAGCGAGAGAAACAGAGAGCAAATGAGAGAGGAGAGACAAGGAGAGAAACAGAGAGCGCAAGTGAGAGAGGAGAGAATCAGAGAGAGCAAGAGAGAGATGGGTGACGAGGAGAGCAAAAGAGAGAGGAGAGGCAAGGAGACAAATAGAGAGAGCGAGAGAGGGGAGACAGGGAGATAATCATTGGGTTGCCTTTGACATATTCAAGGAACTTGTCTTTCTCGTGGACATGCTCTGACTTCCAGATCATAATCACATTGTGTATAAAGCGATGCCAACTTATGATGATCTTCTTAAAGGGATGTTCATTCCATATATATAGGTCCTCCCACAGACCGATAGAGACCTAGCTAATAGTTAGTAATGCTGGGAAATGGGAATCAGGTGAGTTGGTATATTGGTACAGTATTTAGCACTGTACTGTACATGCATTTTAATTAGTTTTTTTTATCCTCCTCTGCCTTTTTTAGTTGACCAGTTTTTAATGTTTTTCTATTTTTTTGTCACCACACTGTATGTGTTTAACTGGATTGGATTACACAGTCCAGAAGTTGAATCATCTGTTTCATTTAGCAGATGTAGACAAGTTGTAATGGTTTCTTCAATTTAATGGAGTAATTTGTGATGATCTTTTTTTTATCAGATTCCGGTTGCAGCGGTGTACTGGCTGCATGTGACCCTGGTAGGTGCTATGCATTATGCTTACTCTAGACTATTATATTGGCCCCTGTAGGTATCCCTTTTTCTTAATCCTAGCCTCTTGCACAGTCTTGACCACTGCTGTCTGTATACATAATAAAGCTTGGTTACATCCTTATCTGAATGCAAACTCTTGACCACTGCTGATTGTGGTTTGTGTAAATAATAAAGCTTTGTTATACCATTGTAACTGTGTCAGTTTGTTTTCAATGGTTGGGGGTTAGGGGACATACACATACATTACATTAGTGTCACATTCCTATAGATGTAAACTAATGACCCTAGTTAACATGCTACAGATCCATACATACTCAGAGGAACAATAGTCATAATAGCATTAGATATCATATAATAGTAAATTTCCAATCTAATCATAACAAAGGGTTAATACACAGGCCAAGTCCAGTTGGTGATACTGTGGAGTGGGAACATTCCCCTGAGGGCCTAACGGGATTATGACAGGTGACACTGGAGTGCGTTATCAGTTCCTTCAGTAGTGGATTGGGATTTGTCCGACCTCTCTGCTATCACCCGCCCACCTACACTGGCCCATAATAGTATATCTCACAGCTTCATTGAGGTCCACTAGCCCCCTCACCAACATCACTTAGCAATGCTGAAGGGGACCAGGGGAACATACACCACACTAATCTACTCTAGCCCATTAGCAAAGGCCGCAAAAAACACATGGAGGCTGTGCAGAGGCACATGGATCAATAGCTAACTCATCTCCATCAGGGGTAATTACCGCTACGCCCATCCTGGAGAGTCCCACACCATTGCAATTGCATTTTTTTTCTTCTGTATTTTATGGTTTCTCTGTATAATTATGTTTTTCTTTTTGTTTTTGTTAGGAATGTATTACGGTAAAAGGTGCAAAGGAGAGATAAGATCTAATATCTCCATGATGTAGGAAGCTCATCTGACTGCATTTTGTAGAGACCTTGAGCCTCTTGAAAAGTGTAATTAAATGCTACGAGTAATCCTGCGAGGTTTTAACGTTCTCCCGTCATGCACACAGTGCGCTGGCGGAGTGAAGTAATATGCAAGAAGGGCGGGGGCGCTAGGTCAGGGAATACCCCTTACTATATATTAGCCTAGACTAGCATACACGCATAAGAATAGGGAGTGATCCCACGCCCAGTTAACGCCCAGTAAGGCGTATCTAGATTAGTATATAAAGCCCCGCGAAATACAAACACAGCTACTCACTCTATGTGCCTTGAAAAAGATAGTGCAGCAACTATCAAAACCGGTCGGCTTATTTTGTTTATTCTTTTTACATTTAGTAGGCAATGGATGTATCTTGATACCCTCCTTTTCTTTTTCTCCAATTTTGGGAGTATATAGAGCATGCTGGTACGTACTAGGAGCCTTAAGGTAAGAGTTGATGGAGCAGGATTATTTCCTTCTATGAGTTAGCAAGCGTACTTTACACTGTGCTCTGGTGTACTGTTTACCATTTCTTTTTTACGCTCACCTTATGTACTCCAGTACTTTTCAAGATATCCTTTGCCTCTATATTTTTTCGTTTTTGGAACTATTGTATATATATAGAGTGTTTTTTCATTCATTTTTTCTACTTTTTATTCTATACTACACTTTTTTTTACTTTTGATAGAGATTCAGTCCTATGATTGTCCTAACAGATGTATGAGTACTTTATTAATAGGATACTAGGATGTTTAAGTAATGCTATGCGTCACTTACCTTGTATCCTTGAGTATACATGTCCACCATTATTATATGGCGACATTACCTTCTATACTTTCTCTACCATCCCTCTGTTACTCCTGCTTTTAAGTTAGATACTTATTTTTTCTTTTTTGTTTTTTTTCTTTAGTATAGGGGCTAAGCGACATTTTTTTGCTTTTTCCTTTTTTACATGATTATGTATATAATGACTCAATGTAAAGTGTGTTGTTTAAATCAAGTGGCAAGTTTTCACTTTCAGATTTTCAATATAATTGAATAGAGATCTTATCCAAATCGATTTTTCCTCCCAGGTTTATAATCTTGCTGTTGACAAAGGCAAAATGTTTTCAATACATGCCCTCCCTTGAATACAGTACTCCCTAGCCATATTTTCCATACATCCATTGCACATGTATTAAATAATAGACACAGAATTGAGGTAATTTTATTGTTAATTAATCTTAATTTATTTTTGGGTAAAAAATACCAAGTTTTATTAAAAATACTAACTTTACTAATATTTTGATTGTTTTCTCTGTGCATTACCTTGACATTACTGAGCAATTGGATATGGCAAGATTTAAACTTAAAGTGTTGGAGGATTTTGGGGACTATAGAAGGAAATAGAAGCCTGAATAATATAACCCTTCCGTGACAAAGCAAATGCCTTCTGTTGTGTAAGGTGTGTGTCTGGAAGACCTACAGGGTTTGGAATAGCTATGCATCCATATCAAGCTACTGGTGACATCATCACTAGGTGCCCTGTTTGCTAGTAATGGCTACAGCGGGTGTTTGGGTACCATTCCATTTTAATGACGTGGAACACAATTACAGTGGAACCTCTATTCATCATTAATCTGTTCCTGAGGGACGTACGAATACTGAATCCGATGAATATAGAATCATATTATAATTGAATGAATTTATTTTATGATTGTTGTAGGTGACTTTTCGTGAGGAATTTTGCATTTTTGGCCAGATATCGGAGCATTTTTTTTGCTGAAAAAACGTGATGAATGTTGGATTTGATGAATATAGGGGCTGACAAGGTTCCACTGTATATTTGTTTATACATTGCTCATACATTTACAAGAGCAATTACAAAGTTTTAAATATTAAATTGCCACTGTAGCGGTCAGTTACTAACGTTTCTTATGTTTATTTAGTAACTGATTAGCAAAACAATAAGTATTTGAAGAAAACTAATTCAATGTAGCTTTTATGTCCTTTCCCTCTTCCCCTACGCAAAAGATTGGCAGCAGCAGTGCTGCCTCCAACTGCTAGATGGCACTGCAGATTTTCTGAGTAGTGCTGCACAATGCATATAAGGTGCACCGACAAAATATAAAGATCACATATAATAGTTGTCAAAATACGAAACGTCGTCACGCTTTGCGAGCTTCGCGAGGGGCTGCATTTGCAGAAGGTGGAAGCTCCAACATCGGCTGCCATGATAACCCGAAGGCTCATTGCAGGCCGCAAATGCATACCTTCGCAAAGCAAAGGGACGCATTTGCGGTGTTGGAGGCTCTACGGCACCTCACAAGCGGTTAGAAACAGTCACAGAAGCGGACTTTGAAAAAAAACTATAACACGCAATGACGTAATACGGACTTACACAAAAAAATACGAGCAGCAGGAAATAGAAAAAAAACTTCTGAACTCGCAAAAATACAAACTTAACGGCCAAACGAGCACAGCGAAAAACATAAAAAAACACACAAAATACACACAAAAATAAAATAATAAAACATTACACACTCAAAAATCCCCTAAGTGAGAGAAAAGATGGCTGACGAAAAAACTAAAACGAGGCTACACGACCCCTAAACCCTCAAAACACCGCCAAGCACCTACGACTTTTACAAAAACCTGTACGAAGTACAAAATACACTATTAGCAAAGATGCAAAATCATCAAAACCCGCGTACCACATACACATTCGCCGCCATTTTACAACACAAACTTACAGAATGCGGAACAAAACGGCTACACAAACGGTTTCCCCTCACACATGCAGCCTATTTACACTACACACTGCACACATTGCTGACACTTACACCTCAGCTTAACAACAGTGCAAATGTACATTGTATGCTGCAGGAATATCAAAACAGATTGTTAGCTCTTCAACACATTGCTTGCTGCATATATTAATTACAAATAGGTTAAGTATATTAATTTATGATCTAATTAATTAATTAATTATCATGAAAAAATACATATACAGAACAAAAAAAACACACCACAGTATCGCAATAAACGACAAAGGCCTTCACTGCGCGCCTCACAAGGAGCGCCAACGGTGCTCATAGGACACAAAGTACACCAGGGGAGAGGCTTGCAATAAGAGCAAAAAGGAGATCAGCGCAGACCTTACAATGAGAGCAAAAGCGCCTCTGATAGCAAAAAATACATCGAAGACGCCCATCGCGAGGCTCGCAATGAGCGCTGCAGGAACTCAGACGACCAAAACACTTACTGTCTGTGGCAAACAGCATTACCTGCCTTACAATTTTATTGCCCCGTCATTTTTGACAGGTAAGTCGCTAGTATATATATATAGGCATTTTGCCTTTACAATAAAGTTAAGCTGGGCATATAGTTGCTGCTTTTTTCTCTCTCTTTATTTAGAATTGCTGTGACAGGATCGCCGGCCGATTGGTCCTTCATAATTGACCGGGGAGGGAAGCTCCGCTCTGCTGGTGGGACTTAGGGGACCCTACCCTGACTTCAAAAAGCAGTTTCTGACATCCATATTCAGAAAAATTTGTCCAAGTTGTCTGCTAACCTTATCCTAAAATATTCCATATCTAAAATTTGGCTACAGCTTTAAGGGTTAGGCACTTCCTTAGATGTGTATGATGGTGCCCAATTCTTCCTGCAGCCTTTGGGATGTGGGAAATAAACCTTTAGATGTTGTCACAATCTAGGCATCTGCTTTTAGTGTCACCCTCTATGACTCATGATATCATTCTAAATATCTTTCCCAAAAGTTGCTGGCAAACGGGCACATTTATTATATGTGATGTTAAACTATACGACATCTAACCACCCTTGTCCAAAAGTCATTTAAAATGAAAAATATTTTCTCCATAATATTAATTCAAACTGTGTTTACGTTGTTTTTCAGTCTTGTGATGTACAGCTCATCTGGCTGTGGTAACACTATGTACTGATTACTCAGGTTTGTTGCAGACCGCATGCATTTACTCCCCTGCTTTGAAAATGTTTTGGGTTTGAGGTGTAAAGAATTAATGACACTGTCCATGTTTCAGTCTCAGCCACCAATGGCAAAATGTTACCAATATCATAGGCGATATCTTTTCCAAGATGATGCCAGTTTCATTATCTGCCATCCTGTAAAACCTGGTCTCATGACCAACAGGTTTTGCTATCTGTAGACTGCAGGCCAGTTGATATCTACATGTTCATAGCTCCATCTTTCTAGAATTCAGAAAGTAATTTAGCATTTTGATGACACTTTTATCTCTGTATGAGCCGTACATCTTTCGGCTGAAGGTGAGTCACCCCTATTCTTACAGAATATTCTTACAGATCAGTTTCTATGGTGGTGCAGTTAACTCTACATTTCAGTTCCGTACCGTGCAAAATACCTGGCTAGGCCCAATAGTCAAAACATGTAATGAGAGACCTTAATATGTATAGCTTATTTGGGGTGCAAAAAAAAACATGTCGGGACACATTATCGTACACTATATTTCTGATGCAAGAAACAAACAAACAAAACAATTATTTCCATGTCTCATTAAGAAAACATAAGTTTAGGTGGAACTTTTGCTTTAAAATTGAAACAAGTGCTCCAACAGGAAAGTTGCTCACAAATTTTAAAATGTAGCCAATGATTTTAAAGTTGTTTTGAATACACGCCACCCTAGAATAGCTTGCAAAAACACCCTCCACAAATGAAATATGTTTGAGAGACAAATTATTATATTCTTGTCATGAACCCCAGGACACTTGGACTTTTGGGTCTGGCCACTGGCCCCTGATGGACAATAGCCACATATCCAGGTTAAATCAAAGGGGTATTATAATGGCCATAAGGTCCTTGTGATGTTTTCCCCCAAATTCTGTTTCTATGCCCAGGACCTCTAAGGCCCCTTTTCCACCAGGTTATTTGAGCCTAGAGGGCGGCTCTGGGTCTATTTTCCATATTTTAGGGCCATCATTTTGTGTGGAGTGTGTTTTGGGTGCAACTATTTAATTAAGCCAATAAAAATAGTAATCTTCTTGGGTTGGACCCCAAGCACACACCCGAGACATTCTGGGTTCCAGGTCTCTAAATATCTTATCAACCCCTGCTGTGTCCAGATCCTGATCCGAGGTAGCTGATAGCTGGGGCTGTAGAACCCCTCTACAGACAGGATGGTGCCTTGTCTGGGAGCCACTCCTAGCCAAGTGGGGGTAAATCAAAGGGGCAGAAGGTGTGATGCTTGTGTTTGTCTAAGGAGAGTGATTCCATTGGCTAATTGGACCAGTATAAAAGATTTTACCTAAAAAAAAAAAATAAAGTTTAGTGCTCTGTTTGGAAAACATATGCTTGGGGTTGTTTCATTATAGGAAAGGGATTTATATTTTAAAAGTAAATGTATTTTTTGCAACATGTCCTGGAACCCAATCACCTGGCCTGATAATCTGCAACTTGTCATATAATTAGGTTAAGCTGTCCTGTGTGCTGGGATAAACAACCTGTGTGCTGGGATAAACAACCTGTGTGCTGGGATAAACAACCTGTGTGCAGGATTGGTCTCTGAGCTTTTCAATCCCAACAAAGAGCTGGTTGTGACACATATCAAATGTACTGGTTAAACCATAACTTTATATTATAAATTTCAAGCTTAGGATCAGATACTTTTTCCTTCTCTCTACATATGCGAACAAGCCATTTCTCCATCCCAAAAGCAAAAACCATAAAATAGATTTTTATAAACATATTTTATTAAATGACACTACAGGCTTTTCATGTTGCTTTCCAAAATCTACTGATCTGTTTGCATCACGCACGGCAATGCTCTATAAGACATGAACCTTTATAAAAATAACTTGTTTTGTTTCATCTGTATGTTAACATTTTCCTCAAATTAAAATAATAATAATAATAAAATAACACATTAGATATCCCTAATGTACATAGAATAATTATTCACAACTATTAAATTATGATTTTGTACAAATCTCTAAACTAAAAGATTTTCATTCTGAACCAAAAGAATATAGTTTTATAAGTAACATAGCAGCTCCTTAAAATGTATTCAGTTCATCCATCTAAAGATATTCCATAATAAATGGACATCAAGTGTGTGGTTCCGGCTGCTGGTCCTGTGTTTCACTGTTTGGAGATGGAGCTGGCTCAGTTGGGTGATCACTTCTTTGGTGGTTGGTGGTCTTAGATGCGGAGGTGGAAAATATGGGTCCCCATGCATTGGAAAGATAGGATAAAGTTGTGGGTTTGGATGTCTCACTATTGGAAAAATGAATACATTAAATATAAATAAAAGTTGACATTGTTACATTTCAAAAATTTTACCTTTTAAGACCATTTTCCGTCTCAGAAACACATTTGCTGTTGTTACTTGGCTCTTATATACTCCAGAAGTAATGTGAATGCCATTTTAAAATAAATAGAAATTGTGTCACAGGAAATATATGTTTTGGAACGGTTCCTCAGACACCAAACAGTAGGCTTTCTGTGATGCAAAAGATGTGTATTTAAACTATGGGTTACTATTAGTTCTATCAGCACATTATGCCAACTATAATGTTTCATCCAGTGAATGGCAAAAAAAATATAATTATATACAACAGACAAAAAAAAATAGAAAAAAAGGAAATAGCACAAAATATAATAATTTTTTAATTAAGATTTACTGTGATAACAGAGCAGAGAATACATATAACTAGCAGTTTGCTATCATAAATAATGTATTTCCTTACTTGGCATTGGTGGCATTCCAGGATAGTCTCGGGGTCCATACATCTCCATTGGATGTGGTGGTGGTGGAAAGGGTCTTCTGAAAAAAGGTCCTCTTGGATCTACTGGTAATAAAGGAATTCTCATCGCAGGAGGAGGGTGAACACCATAACCTAGAGGTGGTCCATCAATGGTTTCACCTTCTTTTGGTGGCAGGTGACTAGGTAAAGCCTGCAATAGATGTCAATGTTTCAGTTAGTAAATATGTCATACAATGATTGTTCCTCGGTTTATTATTTTGGCGAGTACATACGTTGTTTTCCTTCAGAACCATTTCTGCTTGTATTGTTCCTCTATATTCCGGTTGAGGTTCGCCCAATCTGCAATGAAAACAGATTAATAAAATACAACACAGAACAAAAAACTAATTATATTAAGAATAGAGATCTGCGGCATCTTATTGAAGGTATACATTTATTACAGGAAGCATGTACAGAAGGGCTTTACAAATCTATAGCTAGTGGAGTTATGGCGCCTTAAACTTTACCACTTGCTCCACACTTTTTATTTATAAATACATATATTTCAGTGTAAAATCCATACCATGACTCCTAACAAATCTGCCTTGGGCTTCTAAGTCTCAAATACATTTATCAACTCCTGATGTGCAGTATTGTGCTGAAAAAGTGAATTACACCATGATTAATGTTAAAGACAGACAATGTGCACTTTAAAGACTGAAGACAGGTTATGAATACTCAAGTTTTGCTTTCTTGTGTACAGTGATATTAATGAAACCTCTATTTTGATGGTACCATAAGCGCATTGGTTACTTTCTCCTGTTTGATAATCACTAGTCTTTCATGTATTAGACTATGGGCCATATTCAATTTGAGCGAATTTGAGATCCGGAAGCCCGCAAGTGAGCATGCAGACTATTTTGCCTATTCAATTTGCTTCTTTTTGCGTGGCTCGGAGAGGCTTCCGAGTTACGGCTTTGAAATAAAGGCGTCCGATCAAACTCGTAACTTACAGCCCCACTGAACCCATTTGATCTCGCACTTTCGCAAGGCTAAAAATCACAAAGCGCTATTCAATTGCTTAATTTCCCCAAGCCCGAAATGTAGTCACACCCATAAAACACCAAAAGAAGGAGAAAATTCCTACGAGTTGCTAGAGAGGACTCGCAAGGGGGCTAAACACCTATTCATAGCACTGTAAATGCAAATAAAAAAATCAATACTGCACTGTAAATAACGGGGGAAAGCGATGATGTCATTTCAGGGTTAAATCAAGCTCGGGTATCAATGAGTTAATACAGTTCTAGTCCATACGGGTGGCCTGATATGTATTGACATTCATTTTCAATAATTCTTTATTTTTAATTGATTTGCGAGTCTGATCGCATATATCGGACCCCCAACCTAATTAATTGACCTGTAACCTCTGTGTTTTACTGCTGTAATAATGACAGACTCATTTTCTATTGGCCGATTAAAATGGGCGGTTATGGCTTGCTGAATTTGCTCAGGTCCTTCTTAGAACTGCTCTGAACCAGTGCATGGTTTACGATTTTGGCTTTGAGCCCGTAACTTGCGCCCTTCAGCAACTGAATAGCATCGCAATCAGAGACCAATGTGAGCCCGCAACTCACTAGCAGACATTCGGTCGACTGCGATCAGGTTACGGGCTTCAAATTGAATGTAGTCCATTGTTTGCAAACTTGAACCTCTGACAGAGTTTAGCTGCCTGGAGATCTTGGTGAGAACTGGATGAAGGGCCAGAAAATGGGATTGGATAGAGTAAAAAGTAATGAATATGTGTGGCTCTATTTTCTTTCCCATCGGTTTTTTATGGGGCTGTTCACGCTTAGGTTCTTTGTAGTGTTTTTTGCCTCTCTGTTTTGCTGGTTTATTTATATTTAAAGCAAAAAATGATGGGTTTTCTTAAAATTGGGAACAAAGGATTTCTCCTGATTAATGTATTTCTTTCAATTGGCTGGTTTTGGTTTTCCTTTTCCTTTTTAACTTTTGTGACCATATATATTTCCTTGCAATCAGGGCCGGATTAAGACCTTTAGAGGCCCTAAGAACTTAAAAGATTTTGATGCCACCATATATATATATCTACCGAATATACTTGAGTATAAGCCGACCCGAGTATAAGCCGAGGCACCTATTTTACCACAAAATACTGGGTCAAATGAGTGACTTGAGTATAAGCCGTGGGTGGGAAATGTGCTGCCCCCTGTGTCCCTTTTGTGCCTTCTGTGTCCCCCTCTCTCTCCCGTGTCTCTTCTCCCCTCTCCCTTCCCTGTGTCTCTTCCCCCCTCCTCATTCTTAACCTCCCTCCTCAACCCCCATCCTCATCCAGCACCCGGTATATGCTAATGACGTGGCGCGCATGTGACATCATGGCATTAGCATATATACCGGGTGCCGGCACCCGGTATATGCTAATGACGTGGCGCGCATGTGACGGCACATGCACGCCACATCAAGACCCGGAAGGAGCGGAGGCCGGAGCAGATAAGTGAGGGGAGAGGCGAGGGGTTATTTAGAGGGTTAGAATGAGGGGGGGGGTTGAGGATGAGGAGGGGGGAGGGAAAGAGACACGGGGGGTAGAGAGACACACGGGGGGGAGAGTGACAAGGGGGGGTTAGAGAGACACGGGGGGGGGAGAGAGACAAGGGGGGGGGGGGGGGGGGGGGTAAGTGACTCGAGTATAAGCCGAGGGGGGCCTTTTTAGCCTTTAAAAAAGGGCTGAAAAACTCGGCTTATACTCAAGTATATACGGTAATTCAAAATATAAAGAATAGTAAACCAGTATAATGTGTATCATTAACCTCCATTACTACTATACATTATTTCATTTACTGTTGGAGACCCTTTTTTTGGTTCAGCTGCACCGTTTGTAGTTTTGCACCATTTGCGGTTCATGGTAAATCCGACAAAATAAAATTTCTGTGGTGCCCCCTAAAATTAATTATGACTAAAAATTGCATTCCATTGACTGATCTATATGTTTGCATTTGTGCAATGGACTGTGATCTATCAGTTGCTTTAACTGCCTGTCAATGTTCCTTTAATATCCTCCTCCCTTGATGGCGCCAAAATCTACCTCTCAGCACCAAATCTATCCAACTATCTAAAAGCAAATGTTGCCAACTGGCTCACGGGCATATCCTCCTTGATGTCCATCTGTCAAATCAAACTCAACATGTCAAAGATTGAGCTCTTAACCTTCTCACCCTCTGCTACAGCTTCCACTACACAAGTATTCCTCACTCTTGACAATGCCACCATCACTCCCACCTCTCAGGCCCATTGTCTTGGGGTTTTATAATAAATAACCAAATCATGTAATTTTCAAATAAAAAGACATCTCTAAAATATTTTACAATCTTACACAAGACACAACTACAATTCTAATCCACTCTCTCATCATATTTTCTCTCAACTACCGCAACTCAATCCTTGCTGGCCTTTCCATCACCGTCTATCTCCACTCCAATCCATAATGGTCTAGTCATGACTCATCTATAATACTCCATGCTCATACTCTGACCACGTTCTTCTTTCCTCCTCTCGTCCCCTCCTCTCACTCCCGCCCTAAGGACATTTCTCGAGCTGCACTTTATTTTTTCGAACTCCTTGCCTGGCTCCACCAGACTATTTTCCTGCCTCAAAACCTTCAAAACTCAAACTCTAAAAGAAGCTCATTTCCTTCAGCCTTAATATGCACAACTGCATACAGAATGACACAAACACACAATCTACTGTATAACACACAGGCAACTTCACTTGCATAAGCCTACGGTCTTGATCGTTCCCTTTTTTCATCCGTCACACTCCGTATCAAACCCGACCTTAGCTTCTAGATTGTAAGCGCGTCAGAGTAGGGACCTCACTTCTGTTGCACTAAGATATCTGCAGACCCATTTGTTTCATGTTCGTACTGCATTGTACCTGTACTTCTACTTACCGTAGAATTTGTTTATATCTTTGTAATTTGCTAATTGTACCCACTGTATTCTATTCTAATTTATGAACAGTGCTACACCAAAAAATGCTGCTATATTAAAAATAAATAATAAATAATAATAATAATAATAATAATCTGTGATATACAAGATGGTTGCTGGAGGCTGGAACAAAGAAGAGATAGTGAGATATAGTTTGGAAGTGGCCCAGTATTTATGCATTAATAAGGAGCATTTGGTGCAGACAGATATGAAGGTGTGAAGGAGGTGGGGAGATGGTGGTGAAGAAATACAGTGTGAAAGCTTACAATTTAACAAAGTAGAAATAAAGTTACTATGTGAACAAAAATCATATCAGATATGGATATTCATAATTAATGTTACAGGAGGATACAGTAGAGTCAAAGGTGAACCATTGAGATGGCTGTAGATACCTTGTAGCAGTGTGTGCAAAAGCCAGAGGAGAAGTTACAAGATGGTTGCTGGAGGCTTGTAGCAGTGTGTGCAAAAGCCAGAGGAGCAGTTACAAGATGGTTGCTGGAGGCTGGAATAAAGAAGAGATAGTGAGATATAGTATAAACACATGGGGCCCTATTAAATTCGAGCTGCGGATGAATTCGTATCTCGCAAAGGCCCATCGTAAGTCGATTTACGATATCCGAGTCGACTTGCGATTGACTTGCGATTGACTTGCGTAATTTCGGACTACTTTGCCGAGATTTGCCTCCGATAAGCGCTACGTAGTAAGTAGCGGACAAGAATTCCTTGCGGACGCTCGTATCTCGCAAATTCGCTAAGTGCACAAAAAACCCACGTAAAATGGTTTACGCATTATGTACAGACAACTTAACAATATAAAAGTGAGTTTAACAGAGGAAAAGCATGGAAGGCCATTACAATTGATTTCACCATCCCCTCCCCCCACCAAAGCCAAGGCATTATACAACCAATTAGTTGTTACATTTTGAATGAAAAGCCGCGGCGCAGCTTACATAAAGCAATTAAAGACACACTACCTCATTACATAAAAACACAAAAACATCAAATAAATGCCATATTAACCGTGTTATTTTGTATACATGTTGCTCATCACATCTACATTTGGGAACACAAATATGGGGCACATGGAGTATGTGAATATGTCCTGTTCAGTCTTTCGGTCGGGTCCCACTCTGACCCTCTGTTACAAGGTTCCTATGCCGGTGAGACCGGAGTGGGTTGTCAGTTCCTTCCCCAGTGGTTTGGGATTTGGCCCTGCATTCAGCTTTCCCTCTCACCCCCACAATGACCCTTAATGAGATAGCTCACAGCTTCATTGAAATACACAATACCTCTTGTTTGGTCTTTCGGTCGGGTCCGACTCTGACCCTCTGGCACTGCTTTCTTACAAGGTTCCTATGCCGGTGAGACCGGAGAGGGTTGTCAGTTGTGCTGTCACTCTCCCACCCACAATGCCCCTTAATGAGATAGCTCACAGCTTCATTGAAATACACAATACCTCTTGTTTGGTCTTTCGGTCGGGTCCGACTCTGACCCTCTGGCACTGCTTTCTTACAAGGTTCCTATGCCGGTGAGACCGGAGTGGGTTGTCAGTTCCTTCCCCAGTGGTTTGGGATTTGGCCCTGCATTCAGCTTTCCCTCTCACCCCCACAATGCCCCTTAATGAGATAGCTCACAGCTTCATTGAAATACACAATACCTCTTGTTTGGTCTTTCGGTCGGGTCCGAATCTGACCCTCTGGCACTGCTTTCTTACAAGGTTCCTATGCCGGTGAGACCGGAGTGGGTTGTCAGTTGTGCTGTCACTCTCCCACCCACAATAACCCTTAATGAGATAGCTCACAGCTTCATTGAAATACACAATACCTCTTGTTTGGTCTTTCGGTCGGGTCCGACTCTGACCCTCTGTCACTGCTTTCTTACAAGTTTCCTATGCTGGTGAGACCGGAGTGGGTTGTCAGTTCCTTCCCCAGTGGTTTGGGCTTTGGCCCTGCATTCAGCTTTCCCTCTCACCCATACAATGACCCTTAATGAGACAGCTCACAGCTTCATTGAAATACACAATACCTCTTGTTTGGTCTTTCGGTCGGGTCCGACTCTGACCCTCTGTCACTGCTTTCTTACAAGTTTCCTATGCTGGTGAGACCGGAGTGGGTTGTCAGTTCCTTCCCCAGTGGTTTGGGATTTGGCCCTGCATTCAGCTTTCACTCTCACCCCCCACAATGACCCTTAATGGGATATAGCTCACAGCTTCATTGAAATACACAATACCTCTTGTTTGGTCTTTCGGTCGGATCCGACTCTGACCCTCTGTCACTGCTTTCTTACAAGTTTCCTATGCTGGTGAGACCGGAGTGGGTTGTCAGTTCCTTCCCCAGTGGTTTGGGATTTGGCCCTGCATTCAGCTTTCACTCTCACCCCCACAATGACCCTTAATGGGATATAGCTCACAGCTTCATTGAAATACACAATACCTCTTGTTTGGTCTTTCGGTCGGGTCCGACTCTGACCCTCTGTCACTGCTTTCTTACAAGTTTCCTATGCTGGTGAGACCGGAGTGGGTTGTCAGTTCCTTCCCCAGTGGTTTGGGATTTGGCCCTGCATTCAGCTTTCACTCTCACCCCCACAATGACCCTTAATGGGATAGCTCACAGCTTCATTGAAATACACAATACTTCTTGTTTGGTCTTTCGGTCGGGTCCGACTCTGACCCTCTGGCACTGCTTTCTTACAAGGTTCCTATGCCGGTGAGACCGGAGTGGATTGTCAGTTCTGCTGTCACTCTCCCGCCCACAAGCGCAGCAAACACACACAGAAGGTTTGCAGAGGCACAATGAGCACCAGCCAACTCACCTCCATCAGGGGTAATCGCCACTACTCTTATCCAAGGAAGTCCCACGCCATTGCTGGTGGCCATGTGCCAAGATGACCATTCATTCCCATTTGGTGACCTCCCATTATGTTCTGCTATTCATCAATTTACATTAGTTTCGATTGCTAAGTGATGTTGGGGAAGTGCGTGTGAGAGCAGAATTGACGGACAAATCAATAATCACTGGAGAAGGAACTGACAACCCACTGCAGTATCACTTATCATTATCCTTTTAGGCCCACAGGGGAATGTTCCTACTCCCCAGTCCCGCTAATTGTACTTGGCCTGTGCATTAACCCTTTATTATGCCTAGATTGTAGATCAATTAGATGCATTATATGATATCTAATGCTATTAGGACTATTATTCCTCTTAGTATGTATGGATCTATTGCAGGTTAACTAATGCTCATTAGTTTACAGCTATAGTAATGTGACACTAATGTGATGCATGTGGATGTCCCCTAACCCCAACCATTGAAAACACACCGACATGGGGAGAACAGGATAACACAGCTTTATTTTTGGACACACACCACAATCAGCAGTGGTCAAGACTGTGCATTCACAGAACGGTATAACAAAGCTTTATTTTTGGACACAGACCACAATCAGCAGTGGTCAAGACTGTGCATTCACAGAACGGTATAACAAAACTTTATTTTTGGACACAGACCACAATCAGCAGTGGTCAAGACTGTGCATTCACAGAACGGTATAACAAAACTTTATTTTTGGACACAGACCACAATCAGCAGTGGTCAAGACTGTGCATTCACAGAACGGTATAACAAAGCTTTATTTTTGGACACACACCACAGTCAGCAGTGGTCAAGACTGTGCATTCACAGAACGGTATAACAAAGCTTTATTTTTGGACACACACCACAATCAGCAGTGGTCAAGACTGTGCATTCACAGAACGGTATAACAAAACTTTATTTTTGGACACAGACCACAATCAGCAGTGGTCAAGACTGTGCATTCACAGAACGGTATAACAAAGCTTTATTTTTGGACACAGACCACAATCAGCAGTGGTCAAGACTGTGCATTAATATCATGGGTGTGGTGTGGGTGGGTCCCGAGAGAGCAAGGGGCTAAATAAAAAAAAGGGGATACCTACAGGGGTCAATCTAATAGTCTAGAATAAGCATGATGCATAGCACCTACCAGGGTCACATGCTGCAACCGGAACCAGAAATCTCTCCATTTAACTGAAGAAACCATTAGAGTGCACGGCACTTACAACTTGTCTGGATCTGTTCAATTGAACAAATGATTCAACCTCTGGACTGTGTAATCCAATCCAGTTTCACACATACAGTGTGGTTTGTGAAATTGCCCACAAAAATGAATGGTCAACAAAAAACAAAAAAGGCGGAGGAGGCTAAAAAAAAATAATGACAATGCATGTACAGTAAAGTGCTCAATACTGTACCAATATACCAACTCACCTGATTCCCATCTGCAAGCATTACTAACTATTAGCTAGGTCTATGGATAATGAGTAATATGGGCAAATAGCCATTAATATGGACAGGACACAAAGGTCAGCAGCCACATTCACTGTTTCTTACATCAGACCCAAAGATCTGTTCTCAGACCGATATTGAGGTCAGGATTACATGCTTCACTAGTGCATATATTAATGCTGGCTGTCATTAACATGCCATTGTGAGACTTTGCAAGTCCACCGCCATAGTGGTATTAGTCTACATTTCAGCTAACAATAATCATGTCTGAGATATCTGGCAATATGATAGTTTTAAGATTGTGGGAGATACATGTTAAGGAGGGGGCTGTCATTGGAGTAATGTCTACCTGAGAGGCACTGGGAAAACCTTACGCCTCATATAATTTCTCCACAATGCTTGCAGATGTAGGAGATGCCTTCATGGGCCTGAATTGTACCTAAAACAAAACAAATGGAAAGAAAAACAAAGAGAAAACATAAAATCTAAGGGCCTAAAAAAAAAGGGGACTGCAGCATCCCTTCCCAACAGCATTCCCCAGTGACCATCAATTGGTGGCATGTTCAACAGAACCCTACGTGTCCACAGAGAAGAGGATCATGGACCATGTGATGGGAGGTAGCCATCTGCATACAAAATGTCACCATCACATAGGCAAAGATCCAAAACTCTGTAGCCAGGCTAGATGAGGTCAGCATTGTGACCAATAGATTGTCACTGATAAGTGCTGTTGAGAAGGCACAATTATGTCCACAGCCCCTAGGTCCTCCTCCGCCTGGGCACAGGACCTGCCTCGTCCGTCTCCTTGTTGGTGGTGGGGGAGCAGGAGGAGGTAGTGGCACCACGGGTGGTGGTGGCGGAGGAGGCATGGTGGAAGGAGAGGAGGGGCCAGGCTGCTGTTGGCTGGTGACCTGCCCCGTTCCCAGCAGCCTGACCAAATGCTGCTCCACCCTCCGATGATGGCTCCTCTCCTCCCTAAAGCGCCTGTCCAGGCTGCTCCTCATGCCAGAGATGTTGGCATCAATCCTATTCACGACGGCCAACAACTCCAGCAGCGCAGCCTCGGTCGTTGGTGGTGGGGGGGGCTCGGGTCCTGCTGGCAGGGCCAAGTGGGAAGATGGCGGGGAGAGAGTGGGGAGGATCTGGGACCCGGCTGGAGACAGGGTCTCTGACGTTGGTGTCCCCGGTGGCTCAGTGTGTGGGGAAGGAGGAGCTGTGGCATATTCCACTCCTTCTGAGGGCCCCGGCGAGATGGCAAGTCTTTGGAGGAGGGGGACAGTCGGGCTCTGGACAGGGGGGCTGTCAATGACCACGACCTCCCCCTCCGAAGAGCCAGGGCCCTCGGATGAGCCTGTAGCCTCCTCCCCCTGAGCTGTCTCCTGCGGGGCGGGGGCTGACGGCCCTGCTCCTGGCTCATCACTGGACCCAGACCTCCTACTGGATGCTGAAATAAAGAAAAGAAAGGTACATGTCATTAGTATGCTGATCAATACATTGATATGTTTTCAATCCTAACTATCTGTTATCTAGGCCTGAACATGGATGATTCTCCTAATTGCAACTCACATTAGCTGGCATTTGCTAGATTGGATCTATTCTTTGCTTTCTTGTCTTGACCTCTCCTGGCTCCTAACACTGTCTGTGTTTCTTCTGCGGTTTCACTCCTAACTATCTGACATCTAGGCCTGAACATGGATGATTCTCCTAATTGCAACTCCCATTAGCTCTCATTTGCTAGATTGGATCTATTCTTTGGTTTCTTGTCTTGACCTCTCCTGGCTCCTAACACTGTCTGGATTTTGCCTGCGGTTTCACTCCTAACTATCTGACATCTAGGCCTGAACATGGATGATTCTCCTAATTGCAACTCACATTAGCTGGCATTTGCTAGATTGGATCTATTCTTTGCTTTCTTGTCTTGACCTCTCCTGGCTCCTAACACTGTCTGTATTTCTTCTGCGGTCTGTAACTGCATAGGCTGCATTGGGCGCACCAGTACATGGACTCAATTGCTTAATTACTCTTGGGGTGGCCAGGAATGACAGTGATTTGTCAGCTTCATGGATTTAATGACACTTCCATCTATCCCTTGTTAATTCCATGGAGCTGACATGTCAGTGTCCTTGTTGGTCACCATGTGTAGTGTGTGTGATGCACATGTGGTGGCATGTTGGTGTATGTGATATTCACCTGAACTGGAGGCTGGGTCCTGCTGGGCCACCGGGGATGAAGCTCCAGCTGTGGGCGATGGTTCAAGAAAGTCCCTTGCGATCCTCTCCCACTCCTTATAGGTCACACTGTGTCCCTCTGCTTCTCTGGCCATCTTCCTCTTCACCGTGGCCCTGATATCCACATATCTGTGTTTCAAGGACCTCAAGCCCCTAGGAACCGTGGACACCTCCTTCATCCCTTGCACTACCTCCTTCCAAGCCTGAGCCTTAGGCCCAGGCTTCGCTTCCCTTGCAACAAGGATGACGGGCCGGTCACGGATCGCACCCAGGAGGACCATATTCTCCTGGGGCGTATAATTACGAGCCCTGCGCTGCCCTTGCCAATAGCCCCTTGCTCTCTCGACTGTGCTCGGGGACCCTGGCCTCCCTGCACTCTTCCTGAGGCCTGTCCCTTCCCAAAACTACCCCGCCCCCTGGGAACAGGCCCCTTCCCCTCTGTCCCTCCTCTCCAAGTGCCTCTGTCTCCCTCCTCCTCCTCCTCCTCCCCCCCCCCCCTCTGGGGACCACTCCTCCTCCTCCAGGGACACCTCCTCCTCCTCCGGGGACACCTCCTCCACCCCCTCCGGGGACACCTCCTCCACCCCCTCCGGGGACACCTCCTCCACCTCTCCTCCACCCTCCACTACACTCTCCTCACTCTCCTCACTCTCCGCTCCTCTCCTCCTCTCTCCACCTATCTCCTCCCTCCATGCTGAAATAATAGAAAAATAAGGATAACTCAAAATAAGTGTAACTGTTATATAGGTGATGAAAACAAAAGTGTATGTTCTATGTGTTTATACTAACTGTTGGGGGATGCGGTGCAAAGGTTGGGGGTGGGGGGAGGTATGTGGTGTGTGTCCTAACGCTATGTATGTCTCTATGTGTCTTTAATCTATGTGTCAGGCAAATATGTGTAATGTATAAATATGTGTAACTCTTACGTGTAAATATGCTAGTAATAAAATCCAAAACAATCAAAAATAGTGCGCCTACAAATCAAAAGAACGATAAAGAAATAAAAGTATTACTGGAATGTCTGTTGTAAATAAAAGATGTGTGTGCTATGTGTATTTAATAAGTGGTGGGGGATGGGTTGTGTTGGGGGATGGGGTGTGTTGGGGGATGGGGTGTGGTGGGGGGGATGGGTGTGTGGGGTGTGTGTCCTAACTATATATATGTCTCTATGTGTGTTATTTAATCTATGTGTCTTGCAAATATGTGAAATCTGTAAATATGTGTATTTCTTAAATGTAAGTACTTAGGAAGTAAACAAGAAACAAGACAAAAAAAGTAATCTACCTCTCTCCAAACCACTAATCTCACAACTCAAACTCTCTCCCACCTGCTCCTGGAACTGCGTGCTAACTCCAATGGCTCTTACAACACAGTCAGCGCATGGGTTTGTGTCAATCACATTTATAAGCTCCTACTGTCAATCAAATTCTTAGCTCGTACGTGATTGGCTGAGAGGCGTGTCTCGCTAGGACGTCCCCTTATCAGCTTGCGAGCGCGCCAACAGACTCAGCCAATTACATACGCACTTATAGTGTCAGGCCGCCCAGTGCGTATGTAATTGGCTGAGAGTCCCAACGCGGGACGCCCAGTGCGTATGTAATTGGCTGAGAGTCCCAACGCGGGACGCCCAGTGCGTATGTAATTGGCTGAGAGTCCCAACGCGGGACGCCCAGTGCGTATGTAATTAGCTGAGAGGCTTTTGGCGGGCCAATGTGGCAATGGCGATGGCGCAAAAACCCGCCAAAAGCCTCTCAGCCAATTACATACGCACTGGGTGTCTCGCGTTGGGACTCTCAGCCAATTACATACGCACTGGGCGTCCCGCGTTGGGACTCTCAGCCAATTACATACGCACTGGGCATCCCGCGTTGGGACTCTCAGCCAATTACATACGCACTGGGCGTCCCGCGTTGGGACTCTCAGCCAATTACATACGCACTGGGCGTCCCGCGTTGGGACAGCCAATTACATGCGGCCAAGTGCGTATGTAATAGGTTGAGAGGCTTCTTGCCGTAAAATCATCAGCTGGAATGCCATGTAAATATCCACAGGTGACCAATGGCAAAGCAGAAATTAATGTGCCTAATACCAGGTCATGCAATCACCAAGCTATATAACCCCATCCCCAACAAGTCATCAGCATGTCTGAAACAGCATGGATGATCATGTTAGAGGGATGATGGACAGGATGAGTGGGCGTATGAGGTTGAGATGCTTTTGTGCAGCTCAGCTAGCACAGTATGAAGACCAGGAAGCAAGGGGTGTGATTGAGGGGGGTGATGGGGAGTGGCAGAGAGGAGTGTCTGGGAGTGAATGAGGGTGTGAGTGGTGATGTGATCCATGCTGGGGCAGAACCAAGCCAGGCAAGGGAATTACCACAGGCCATGCCTAGTATTGTGGGGGTGGATCAGGGAGGAGAGAGAGCTCCAGTAGCACAGGGACAGAGGGATATAGGGCCACCTGCACACAGGGAGGCTGACAATGTTGTCGGTGATCAGCTGCTGGGGGGAGTACAGGATTTGGTGGCTCAGGCAGAAGGGGGGGGAGCCTGACCAGGAGCCTGACCAGGAGCCTGTGAGGAGGCGAAGGGCACCCAATGTGTACAGGGAGAGACTCACATTAGAGGGGTTAACTGATGGGGAGGTGTATGAGCGTTTTCGGCTGACCCGTGCCAGTCTTGGGGAGCTCTATGAGGTTCTGAGAGCGGACCTTGAGCCTCGCTCAGGGGCCAATAGAGCCATCCCAGGAATGACACGGATGTTAGTTGCAATACACCTCCTTGCTTCTGGTAGCTTTCAGACCACCCTGAGCATAGCCGGAGGAATGTCTCAGCCAAGCCTCTCGAATTGTCTGCGTGCATTCCTCCGTGCTATTGGTCGGAGAGCTGCCAGATACATCAGTTACCCTAACACTGCTGAAGAGATCTCGAAGGTGAAGTTCCATTTCTTCCAATTAGGAGGTATCCCCAATGTGCTTGGTGCTATTGACTGTACACACGTGGCACTGATACCTCCTAGAGAGCAAGAAGCGCTGTACAGAAATCGTAAGCATTATCATTCAATCAATGTCCAGGTTGTTTGCGATGCGAACATGCGCATACAAGGTGTGTTTGCAGGCTTCCCGGGAAGTGCTCACGACGCCTATATCCTGGGTGCATCCGGAATATCTGACATCTTTGAGTCCAGCAGATTTCCATCCGGATGGCTACTGGGTGAGTACACATTAGTAATGGCAGTCAACCATATCTAACTATGACTGGATACAATAACACATACATCATGTTTCCCTCTATTGCTATGATGTTCACATGTGCATTACGGAGTAATACTAACAAAGCCAGAACATAATAGCTCACTGCTGGCCAGAACCCTGTGTTAGCTTGGCCAAACAGTATGCAGTTCACAACAACATATGACAAAAAACACAACTGATTAATGATTAGGTTTATGTTCTGATGCATTCCCTTGTATCCTGTGACATGGACATCTCTAGCCTTCCTAACGTGTTGTGTGTTCTTGTACGGGCTATGTAAGTGAGATGACTTCAGAATTCATCTTAGAGGAGAATTAATAGTGTTTGGACAACTTTAATACACTACTGTCAAGATCTGCTTCTTCTAGGGGCTTGATATGAACCTAGTTCAAACCTACCCCAGCAGAATCATGTAGTTCCTCGTCTCTGTGGCACAAAATATGGCTTCTGAAGAGGGCAAGGCCCAACAGCTACAGACAGAGAATACTGGATCCAGGTTACTTAGTGGCCCATAGCAAGACCACTCCCCAAGTCAGGATACAACACACAGAAATAGTCTCACACCTTGTTTATGTGAAAACTATCTCTCAACAACTTTATTTTGGAAAACACCATCTTTTAAACATGCATACAAAATTACCAGGAGGGGCTACCTTTAGCCAGCCCCTAACTACCTCTGGCCAATCAGGCAGGGTCCCTACGTGTGAACCATGAGACTCCTCCCAGGTCTGCCCACTAGGTGTGGCTACCTAATTCATTTGGTCTATGAATTTCAAGGGAGAAACATCTCCCTGCCCTCTGGACTTTGCCCTGATTCTCTGAGTGAGAATCCCTGTAGACCCCCTGGGGTTATGGTGCCTCTATGTCTGTGGAGATCCCTTTGTTCCTGACTACTATCATTTCAAGTGTTTACCTTCAGGGCCATATGGGCAACTCCTGACTGAGAGTTTATACAATGGGGGAGGGTTGACTAATCAAAACATAGCTATCACTCCATAATACAATATACAATATAATACTAACATATTATAACCCATAACATATTTCCCCATTAATACATTATACCTAGGATACATAATAACCATGTACAGGCAACATATAACCACACAATAACACATAATCCCAATGTAACAATGTCATGCTCCCTTGGACATACTCACAAACCACTGACAATATGAGTCCTTAAACAATTAAATCATGACAACTACTAATTATCCTATCAGATGCATTCATGATCCATCTCCCTTACATATATCTTTAACTGTGTATTAGCCACAGGGATGTGTTGATAGGTCATGATGACGATATTTGGGCATATGCTTTGTCAAACATCACAACATCCTATTCATATCAACATCATATTCGATTTCCACCAGGTGATGCAGGATATGGGTGTTTGCCGTGGTTGTTGACCCCTGTGAGCAATCCCCAGACTCGGGCAGAGGCGCGGTATAATGCTGCGCATAAAACCTGCCGGAATGTAATTGAGCGTACCTTTGGTGTACTAAAGATGCGCTTCAGATGTTTACATTCCACTGGGGGTGCTCTACAATACAAGCCCCAGAAAGTTTGTCGCATCATCGTTGCCTGCTGCTGTCTGCACAATATAGCAGTACAGGCCAACTGTCTGGGGGACATTGATGCGGCTCCGCTACCTGGGGAGGAAGAGCCTTTATTTCCCCCTGAAGTGGATAATCTGCAGGGGTCACAACAACGTGCCCGCCTAATTCGTGAGTATTTCACATGTAAGTACATACCCAATATGCATGGAACACAGTCTAATGTATCTGGATTATGCCTAACTCCCAAATCCACCTTTATCCATCGCCCTTGTCATACAGAATTCCAACTAGTCCACAGTAGAGGAGAGTTCCCTGATGTTGTTGATGTTTGTACACTGGAACAAGCCACATGATCAGTTATAGGTAAGTAAGCACACATTCCCATACACATCTTAAGTACTAGACGGTTAGAAACATCAATGGCATAGATAATTTGAGTGGATTATATATCCCACTATGTCAATGTATATATGCCCCACGTTACATTGTTATCTAGTAATTTAGATGGAAAAAAGACTTTAGTCCATCAGGTTCAACCTCTTTAGATCTATGATCTGCAATACGCAGATTTATTGTTAATTGATCCAGAGGAAGTCACCGAACAACAAAATGTGAAGCTTTGCCAATTGTCTACACAGGGCAGAAAAATATAACATTCCTTCCTGAGCCCAGATACTGGTGATCGTATTCATCCCTGGATCAATACTCCCTCTCTATTTATCCAGGATAGCCCCTAATGCCTGTTTGGTTTTGTAATGTAAAAAGATACCCAATCCCTTTTTAAAGTCACCTACAACCTCTACGGACCAGCAGCCTTATTAAATTGCGATTCAGTAAATTTAAAAGGACTCTATTTAAGCACACAGCATATTTTATTTACAGAAGTTTTTAGTTAGTAAACTTCTATCCAAAAGCAAGGTCTTCACTAACTAAAAACTTCTGTAAATAAAATATGCTGTGTGCTTAAATAGAGCCCTTTTAAATTTACCGAATCGCAATTTAATAAGGCTGCAGGATTGTTCACATTGTCTGATCCTGCCAAACCACATGAAATGGGATCAAAATGTCGTAGATAAATACCATACACACATACTTTGTCTAATTTGTGACTGTAATCCTAACATCATATTAACCTTGTGTGCCTCGTGTGTCAACTCTTCTTTCAACAACCTAGACATGGAAAAACATGACTAGCAACAGAACTGCTACATCAATGTAAGCTACATAGCGAGTATTTGTGTAATAATATGGCCACGTATGCTGAAGGACACAAATAACACATCAATCACTTTATTAATATCGGCCTATCTCTTTCCAGAATACAGCAGATAGGTAAGCGGTGATAACTAATGACAATCCACAGCGCACGTGTCCTGGTGGAACAAATCACCTCGCAGATGAGCTTGGGACTGCGTCCAAGGTAAAACACCACATTTGGCTCTCCAAAGATGCATTAATGTGTCATCTATGTGATATTCCTACATCATTAGCCAGATGAGTAGCTCGTTTCATATGTAGGGAAAGAACAGTGAAGACGTTTGTCTGAAATGAGCAACATATATCGGTACAGTGGATCGAAAAGGTCTAAAGTCTACACACCCCTGTTAAAATGTCATGTTTCTGTGCTGTCAAAAAATGAGACCAAGATAAATCATTTCTAAACTTTTTCCACCTTTAATGTGACCTATAAACTGTACAACTCAGTTGAAAAACAAACTGAAATCAGTTAAGTAGAGTGAAGAAAAAATCAAAAAAGAAAATCACATGGTTGCATAAGTATGCACACCCCTAAACTAATACTTTGTTGAAGCACCTTGTGATTTTATTACAGCACTCAGTCTTTTTGGGTATGAGTCTATCCGCATGGCACATTGTGACTTTTCAAGATTTGCCCACTCTTCTTTGCAAAAACACTTCAAATCTGTCAGATTGCTAGGGCATCTCCTGTGCACAGCCCTCTTCAGATCACCCCACATGGATTCAGGTCTGGGCTCTGGCTGGGCCATTCCCAAACTTTAATCTTCTTCTGGTGGAGCCATTCCTTTGTTGATTTGGATGTATGCTTTGGGACATTGTCATGCTGAATGATGAAGTTCCTCTTCATGTTTAACTTTATAGCAGAAGCCTGAAGGTTTTGTGCCAATATTGACTGGTATTTGGAACTGTTCATTAATCCCTCTATCTTAACTAAGGCCCCAGTTCCAGCTGAAGAAAAACAGCCCCAAAGCATGATGCTGCCACCACCATGCTTCACTGTGGGTATGGTGTTCTTTTGGTGATGTGCAGTGTTGTTTTTGCGCCACACATATCTGTTGGATTATGGGCAAAAGGTTCAACCTTGGTTTCATCAGACCATAACACCTTTTCCCACCTGCTTTTAGGAGACTTCAGATGTGTTTTTGGCAAAATGCAGCCTGGCTTGGATGTTTTTCTTTGGAAGAAAAGGTGTTCGTCTTCCCACTTTACCCATAGCCCAGACATATGAAGAATACGGGAGATTGTTGTCACATGTACCACACAGCCAGTACTTGCCAGATATTCCTGCAGTTCCTTTAATGTTGCTGTAGGCCCTCTTGGTAGCCTCCCAGACCAGTTTTCTTCTGGTCTTTTCATCCATTTTGGAGGGAGCTCCAGTTCTTGGTAATGTCACTGTTGTGCCATATTTTCTACGCTTGATGATGACTGTCTTCACTGTGTTCCATGGTATATCTAATGCCTTGGAAATTATTTTGTACCCTTCTCCTGACTGATACCTTTTATCAATGAGATCCCTCTGATGCTTTGGAAGCTCTCTGTGGACCATGGCTTTTGCTGTAGGATGCGACTAAGAACATTTCAGGAAAGACCAACTAGAGCAGCTTAACTTTATTTGGGGTTAATCAGAGGCACTTTAAATGATGGCAGGTGTATGCTGACTCCTATTTAACACGATTTGGAATGTGATTGCTTCATTCTGAACACAGCTACATCCCCAGTTATAAGAGAGTGTGCAGACTTATGCAACCACATTAGTTTTCTTTGTTTTTTTCTTCCCTCCACCTTACAGATTTCAGTTTGTTTTACAATTGAGTTGTACAGTTTTTATGTCACATTAAAGGTGGATATAGTTCTGAAATGATTTTTCATTGGCTAATTTGTTTACAGGAGTGTGTAGACTTTTTATAACCACTGTAAGTGACGAAGTAAGCGCTCCGGGAGCATGTGCAATGTAAATATTGACATGTTCCTTTTATGTTTCAGATCGCAAAGATGAGTCCCTTTCCACGGTCAGAACAAGGAATGATGAGCATTCCCACGTTCCAGGACTATGCTATTGTCACATTGCATCATGTATGTTCAGATGTCAGTCATCATGTGTTGCATCGGGTGTGATATCACATCCTCTACATCGATTTATATGTACCTATTGCTTTAGATCTGCCATTCTCTCCTCTACTTGGACTATTGTGAAGCCTGTATCATACTTCCTTCCAGATCTCTTCCTCAGTGCTGATATGATCCTCCCTGTACATATGGGGAACAGTAACTCTAGCCTTGGAACATAACTGTTAATGAGGTTCCGTTTACCTTCAGTTATAAATATGCAACAGCAGATAATAGAGATGCTCATTCACAGAACAGAATACACCTCGAACTGGCCAGTTGGTTGGTAGTTCTGCTAACACCTGAAATTATTTGGAACACACTGATATGGTCCTGGTCATGTTCCCATCTGAGTGTCCAAACTTATGTATGTAGAGTCTTCTCTCATAGTGCCATTTCCAGTGACATGACCTACGGGGGTTCTAACATTGACTGATTGAGCACTTCTACCTCTGCAGTTGCATAGGAGTGTGTGTTGCGCGCACACACAAGACTACAGATTACTTCTCCCCATGAGCATATCTCCTTCTGTATTGTTGGGTTTGAATATTGAATGTTATCCTGATATATTTAATAATATAACTGATATTGCCTCACGTTGGATGATGCACTGTATCTCCCCCCCTCAACTGATCATCTATACCAATGTCACCCCCCCTGCGTGCATTCTGGCCCGATGTCCCTATTTCCGTGTGTTACTGGAACTCTGTATCCTACCCACCTCCACCATGATACTGAGCAGGCCTGTGGTAATTTGTCACTGTGTGGCTTTGTGAACAATTAAACCGTTTTTTTTCACTCAATGTTTGTGTAATCCTGTATATTTACCATGTAACAATTCAATTCCCCTGAAAGTCAGATGTGCTCATCACCATCAGTTAGTGGTGTAACTATTCGGGACAATCTGCGTTGACATTACTACATAATCATGAATGTCGATTCATATCATTCAAGTTGAGCCCTTCAAGTCATTATATACAACCCTGCATGTCTCTAGACATGATTTCAGAATTCACACCCCTCCAACTTGAACCTACATGTATATTGGCAAGGTACAGATTAATGTAGCATATGTATCTATGTAAACACACACAGATATATGTATTTAACAATGACACTTCATTCTCTCTGTATTCTCGCAACTAGAAAGCATGATATGGTACAAACACACAGAAACAGTGATAACAGTATAACAATCATACTTTATTGCATACACAGAGTACAAACAGAAATAGACAGGAATGTGCATTAATATCATGTGTGTGTTGTGAAGAGATCCTAGTATGGCAAGGGGCTGTGGCAAATCTGAGGACATCTGAAGAGGAAACAGACAACATCATCAGGGTAATGCATAGCATCTCCTAGGGTCACATGTGGTCAGGACCCCATAGTAACCAACAGCATATAACACGACATCTAATCAACATAACCATTAATGCGCATACAACAACCATATGGTTGCCAGAATAAACAGACACTATAAAACAGGGATCATGTCATACTAAGCGATTTCACACACAGTGTGAATTGGTCAATAGATGATATGAATCTGGAAAACAGAGGTAGGAGGTGTTAGAACAATCAGAAGCTGTTATTAGAGTACATTGTTTTTGCTTTTGACACTACTCTAAACCAACTAACATGAACATCATCTCCGAGCAGTAAGAACCATATTTATTCTATCCTGTTCAGTCAGCCTTCCAGGAATATGCTTAGGATGTGGAATACGACAAGGCATGCTTCACTGTGAACACAATCCTTCAGCAAAATGTACTATCACTATCTATGTGGAATAGTTGTGCCATGCTGATATCACATCTCACTTCTAAATGGGTGGTACCAAGGCCAGACAGATTACACTGTTCACATTACCCCTAAACACATGCACATTGATCATGAAGTCAAACCCTGGAAATTGCCACTTTGGTTTGGATGACATGAAAAACTGAAGCCAATTTCATAATGTTAACGGGATGGAATGCTATAAAAACTTATGTGGAATTGCTGGTTTGGATTAGCAGATAGTAATGGGACTGTGCAACTCGATAGCCTGTACACTGATCATTATAATGGAAGATCACACAGTCATGTTTCTTAGTGAAAAGATATGTAGTCATATATTTCATTTCAGAGCCATCTGCAGTGGGGAATAATCCTGATAGAATGCCCGTTGGGAACTGGTTTGAGTGTTTACTCACATGATGGTATTGTACTGCTCGAAGATGAATAAAATGTCTTCATAGTTGTGAGATTTGGCTATTAACACCTACAAAGACAAAAACAATGTCTCATTCCGAACAATATTATGATTAAATACAGCATTTAAGCTCAAGGTCAATCCACATTGAACATCAATTGTTAAAATGTTCAACATAACCAGACATGTACACACTCTGTAGCCAATATTATGTCAACATGTATAACAATCTGTATTCTGTGAGGAGTGGTCAGGAGGCCCTCTCGGATGGTCCTAACACCTCCTACTCCTGAGTTAGCGGGCCCCCACCGTCTGTGCCCGCGGCCCGTCTCCCTCTTCCACGCCTTGGTGTGGGATCAGGGGGTGCCACTACAGCAGGTGGCTGGGGTTCATGGGTGGGCGATGTCTGAGATGAGGAGGCAGACATCTCTGGTTGAGATTGGACAACCGAAGGCTGGAGAGGTATGGGCTGGCGACGGAGATTACGCAATAATGCGCGTCTCTCCCGGCTTGCGCGTTCCTCATATCTCTCCATCCTTCGGTTGTGCCTCCTCATTTCAGCATATATGGCCCGTGTGGTGGCTGAATGACCCTATTTCCAGCCAGGATGGCCCTGCTAACTGCCAATTGATTTTCACTGATGGCCCAGTGTGACGAAGTGCCCTTCGCCACTTTTGGCTTGGAGAGGACTGTTTGCCAGCCTCCTGCCCTGCGACCTATGGCCCAGGGACATTTGCCCTTCAAACACAGTATTCGGCCATACCAGAGTGTATGTCACTCATTCTGGCCCTTTACATACAGGGGGGGTCATTCGGTACTTGCCCTGTGGGAGCGGTGATACCCCAGATAACTATGCCATGGAGCCCATTCATATGATGAAAGACTATGGGAAAGACTTTAGCTACATGGCAATTGAACTGTGTGAAGAGGATCTGAGCGCTATTCGGTAGTTTTCTGCGCTCAGATCCCAGCTATCTGGGGATATGTGAAATGTGAGTCAGATGTGAATTGCAGTAATGCTGATGGGTTGTCAAACTAGAGAATTGACCAACAAATACTTTTGTCCGGACATCCCCAGGCCGATCCGTTGGGATCAGACCGTGTATGCCGGCTTATGGTCACGGGGGAGGTGTGTAACGGAACCCATCCCTGTTTTACCCTGTTTTATGATTATTTATTTCTTGGTTAAAATATGATCACATTGCTGTACTGTAGATATGTTGTTTTATGTTCTACAGAATATATTGGCTCAGAATATTAGCCAGACTTTTGCAGACCTAGGCTAATAGATAATCCTGTTACAGAGATTCAAGAGATAAGAAAGTTGTAAAGGATCCTTGCATTTTCCAAAGTGTTTTCATTCTCTGATAAGAACAAAGAAGAATGATCTAATTAATGTCTGATTGTATCCAAGTTGCCAGGGAGGTGTGACTCACCTATTGTCCTATATGTGTATTGTGTGGGGGATATGTGCAATGTCTGTGTGTTATGTGTAAAAACATACTTTTACTAACTTTTGAACGTGGGGGTTGAACCATGTAGATAATTGGCTGTTGTGATAATTATGTGGGTGTAGCCCTTCAGAGGGCACCATTGCATAAAAGGAGATTCCCTGTCATTAAAATATAGTTCCTCTTGACCCTTCAAAACGTAGCCTCGTCTCGTTATTTGAGGGGATCACTATCATACTGGGGATTGCTATGCTTCTGCATACTCCCTTGAGCTGTAACTACTGAACGCTTGTTCCTGATGTACTATCCTTGGAGTCTGTGGTGGTTTTGGTGTCCGGTGCGGTGCTTGTAGGCCTCGACGCAAGCTAGGACGCATCCATCAACGGAGGTACCCGGTCGGGGTGCCAGTAGATCCGTTACAGCCAGCATTTGACTTGCTAGCTGGCTTTGGGCCTGGTCCTCTTCGTCAATGTGAGCCATGATGTTCTGTAATTGGGCAGGGAGATGTGGCAGAGGACCTGGAGGTCTGGCGGCTGGCGGCTGGGCGGCTGGCGGCTGGGCGGCTGGCGACTCCGCGGCCGGCGACTCCGCGGCCGGCGACTCCGGGGCCGGCGACTCCGCGGCCGGCGACTCCGGGGCCGGCGACTCCGGGGCACTTCCTCCCGGGGCACTTCCTCCGGGGCACTTCCTCCCGGGGCACTTCCTCCCGGGGCACTTGTGGCCGGTGCACCTCCTCCCGGGGCACTTGGGGCCGGGGCACTTGTGGCCGGTGCACTTCCTCCCGGTGCACTTCCTCCCGGGGCACTTTCTCCCGGGGCACTTCCTCCCGGGGCACTTGTGGCCGGTGCACCTCCTCCCGGGGCACTTGGGGCCGGGGCACTTGTAGCCGGTGCACTTCCTCCCGGTGCACTTCCTCCCGGGGCACTTCCTGCCGGGGCACTTCCTGCCGGGGCACTTCCGGCCAGGGCACTTCCTCCCGGGGCACTTCCTCCCGGGGCACCTCCTCCCGGGGCACCTCCTCCCGGGGCACCTCCTCCCGGGGCCCATGGTGGAGCCCAGGCTTAGTGCGGTGCCCCGTATGTCGGGGGAGCACAGTATGAGGGGGGAGCCCAGGGTGAGGGCTGTGCCCAGGGTGAGGGCTGTGCCCAGGGTGAGGGCTGTGTCCAGGGTGAGGGCTGTGCCCAGGGTGAGGGCTGTGCCCAGGGTGAGGGTGGAGCACCAGATGAGGGCTGTGCCCAGGATGAGGGAGGAGCCCAGGATGAGGGTGGAGCCCAGGATGAGAGTGGAGCCGCTGAGGGTGGAGCCGCTGAGGGTGGAGCCGCTGAGAGAGGCACAGGATGGTGTGGCTGGTGCAGGCCCTGAGGTGGCCACGCCGAAGAGGGCCCGGGCATCACTTCCCGCTCCGTATGAGCAAGTGATGTGGATGGTCCCGGGCCCTCCTGAATGTCCTGGGCCACTTCAGCTCTTCCTGCCTCCTCCTCTTCTGAATCTGTGGATACTGCAATGGAATAAACATATATTTCAGTTGGTTGCCATACACAATTGCCAGCTATGCATTTACATATCATTGACATCATGGTCACCTGTGAGTGACTGTGGTGCTTGTGTTACACAGATGAGCCACGGGCTGCATAATGAGCATTGTGGATCATGGCTCATATGAATGTGTACTGCATGTGCCTCAGACACGTGCTCTGCTGCATCTGCTGTGCAGTGTGTGAGACTGACCAATCGGACAAGTTTCCAGCAATGGTTGTTAATATGCAGCTGAGACATGGGCCAGGTTAGGACAGTATATGACACACATGCAGTGCTACAGAGTCTGTATCCACAGATGCCGCACAGCAAAATTTTTATTCGCGATCGCAGTGGAGGCCAAAGTCAGGCCTGCATTTGTGGATAGCCATGCTGCACCCAGCTGAGAATATCATTCTCCAAGTCATTAAGTCTAATTGACTCATCTGTTCACATAAAGGAAATCCACATATACAGGCCTGTGCGCAGCACAGCAAGTTTGACTTTGGACACCCTGCTCTATTGCAATTAATCTGGATATAATTAGAAATTGACATATCAGGGAGACAAATTATGAACATGATAGGTTTGCCACCAGGTCTGAAATGGTTATTGTCGCCCCATAAATTTTTAGTCAACCATAGGGCTTACAGTGCTATTGGATGTGAATTATCCCTGTGTGTGGGCAGGGGTGTAGGAGGCCATATAATTCTTGAGCAAGGGTGGGCAGGTTCAGGCCTGGAGGGCCACACAGGTGAGCCAATCGCCTTTTCAGTCATCCTGATTGACTCACCTGTGCCCAAAAAGGATATCCTGAAAGTCCGGCATGTATGTGGCCCTCCTTACCCACCCCTGTTCTAGAGGGATACAGCTCATTATATACAACAGCCAGAACACAAGCCTATTTATACATACATACATACATACATACAGCATGATATCCTGAAAGTCCGGCATGTATGTGGCCCTCCTTACCCACTCCTGTTCTAGAGGGATACAGCTCATTATATACAACAGCCAGAACACAAGCCTATTTATACATACATACATACAGCATGATATCCTGAAAGTCCGGCATGTATGTGGCCCTCCTTACCCACCCCTGTTCTAGAGGGATACAGCTCATTATATACAACAGCCAGAACACAAGCCTATTTATACATACATACATACATACATACAGCATGATATCCTGAAAGTCCGGCATGTATGTGGCACTCCTTACCCACCCCTGTTCTAGAGGGATACAGCTCATTATATACAACAGCCAGAACACAAGCCTATTTATACATACATACATACATACATACAGCATGATATCCTGAAAGTCCGGCATGTATGTGGCCCTCCTTACCCACCCCTGTTCTAGAGGGATACAGCTCATTATATACAACAGCCAGAACACAAGCCTATTTATACATACATACATACATACATACAGCATGATATCCTGAAAGTCCGGCATGTATGTGGCCCTCCTTACCCACCCCTGTTCTAGAGGGATACAGCTCATTATATACAACAGCCAGAACACAAGCCTATTTATACATACATACATACATACATACAGCATGATATCCTGAAAGTCCGGCATGTAGGTGGCCCTCCTTACCCACCCCTGTTCTAGAGGGATACAGCTCATTATATACAACAGCCAGAACACAAGCCTATTTATACATACATACATACATACATACATACATACATACAGCATGTTATCTGCAGGCTTTTAGCCAGCCCATCCCCCCACAATCTCATATAACCCTGTGTGTGATATGATACTCACGTTGCAGGGTGTTAGGACGATCTGTGTCCATCTGCCCTGGTATTCCCACCACAGATTCAGAAGGGATGAAGCGCATCACTGTCCTCTCCCATTCCTTATAAACATAAGTGACCGCGGGCCCACCACCAGTCTGACGTGCTGCTGCTGCCTCATCGGACATCTTTCTTTTCACAGCCATCTTTGAATCGTCAAACTTGTGCCGCACTAACCTCCAGTCCCTATTACTAACCCCTACTGCCGACACAGCTCTGGCAATTTGGGACCAGGCCTGCTGCCTCTGGCTGGCATTAATGTCTCTGCCACCACATATAATTCCCTGGTGGGCACAGATTTCCCTGAGGAGAACCTGGATCTCCTCTGGGCTATAATTGGGGGCCCTGGGCCTTGCCACAACCCGTTGCCTTACAGACGGTGCCTGGTCTTCCTGTTCTATCCCTGGGGCCGCTCCCTCATCCCCACTACCTCCCACCAAGGGATCAGGCCCCTGACCCTCTGCCCCTTCCACTAGAATGCCTAGCTCTGGGGGCACTTCCCTCCCCCCCTGCTCTCCTCCTTGCTCTCCTCCTCCTCCTCTCCCTCCACCTCCTCCTCCTCCTCTCCCTCCACCTCCTCTCCCTCCACCTCCTCCTCCTCCTCTCCTCCTCATCCTCCTCCTCTCCTCAGATGTTCTCCTCACTCTCCTCCGTGCCTCTCTTGCCTTACCACCTCCTCTCCTCTAAACTCCTCCGAAAAAAAAATTAACGATAAAGCAAGATAATCTTTGTGTTGGTTTAGGAGGTAAAAAAAAGATGCAAGTATTATGTGTAGTATTATGTGTGGGGGGAGGTCTTGGTGGGGGGGGGGGGGGTGTAGGTGTGCAGTGGCCTACCACTAGGTGTTGCTATGTGTACGTATTAATCTATGTGTGTGAATTATGTGATATCAGTAATTATGTGTATTGTAAACAAAGGGTTAAATTATCTGCTAGTTCAAAATTGAAATTCTCTCCTCTCCCCTCTCTCTCCTCTCTTTCCTCTCTCCTTGCTCACCAAAAACCCACCAACGCCTAGACCTGTGTGTCTACTTGCAAAAGCTCCAGCACAGTCAATTATGTTCTGTTTTTGGCTCCCTTTTAAAGGCATACTGCCGTCAGGTTAAGTGGTACGTATCACGTATTTCGCGCTCTTTTCATACGCAAAGTGATCCGAGATATCGTAACTCATGCGCAAATCCTAACGTTTATGCATTCGCATCCATCGCTCGTATCTCGCAGCACTTTGAATTTAATAGCGTCGGAAATGGTTTCATTTTTAAACTACGTAGGACTTGCGTTTTCACCTATTATTTACGCAGCTCGAATTTAATAGGGCCCTATGTATATAAAGCAATGTATATATCACACTACTTACCAGATCTGATAAAAAATGTGAACAGTTCATTTCAATGATAATTCTGAAAATAACACAAAGAACAATCCAGCCCAGTATGAATCAGAGAAACAATAAATAGGTCACATGTCATGAATGAGAACATTTTATAAATCTAAGTGAGGAATATTTATAGCCTATAATTTATATGGATGAGGTAAAGAGCGTATTTTTAACAAGGAATAAACAATATAGTCATAAAGAAAAGTTAATAAAACAATGGGGAATCCACTTTACGATGGCATATATCACATATATAGTTGTCAGTGTTGGGAACGCTTATGATGTTGGTCACGCTTTGCGACCTCAAAGCGAGACGAGCCGTCGATCATTTGGGACTTAGGCTGCAATGAGCACCTTTGGTGCTCATTGCCCTGCTCTCCTCGCAAAGTGAGGCGAGCAGTTAAGGCACGCAGGACATAGGCTGCAATGAGAACCGAAGCCTCGAGAGGGTCTAATCTGCGACCAAAGCGCATAATTTTAAAAACATGAAAAACAAACAAAATAATTTAACAAAAATAATAACACACTCACACACAGCACAGGGGGAGAGCAAGGAAGCCTGGGAGTGAGGTTGCAAGCAAATTTGTGCTATATTGACGGTTTTTCGTCATTTCAAAATAGGCAAGCAAAGAAAAAAATGGCGGACGAAAAACGTAAAAATTCTGAAACAGGATGAAAACGAGGCTGAGCAAAGCCAGGCACGCAGGACTTAGAAAATACACAATGGCAAAGACAGTAACACTTACACCAACAACGTCAGGCCCGCGGGACTTTGAAAATAAAAACAAAGGCAGTCAGCGCGCTTCACACAAACATTCAACGAAGGCACAGAGAAGAAAGACAAAGGGAAGGGAAAGGGGGGAGATGGTGGAAGAGACACATGGCATTCCCAAGCACTAAACTAGCAGGTTAACGAAACCTGCAATGACCGGACTGTATCATAGGCGGGAGGAAAGGGTCGCAATGAGCGCCGAAGGCACTATGAGCACTGCGAGCGGGAGACGCTTGTAATAAGCACCAGAGGCGCTCAGCGTGGGGCTCGGGATGAGCACCGAAGGTGATCAGTGCAAAGCAGCAAAGTTGAAATATACGGAGGGGAGAGACTCGCAATGAATCACTATGAGCACCGCGAGCGGGAGAGGCTTGCAATGAGCACCAAAGGTGCTCATTGCTAGCCTTGTGATGAACGCCAAAGGTGCTCAGAGGAGCAAAAGTCTCACATTGTGTGGCAGAGAGCATTGCCAGCCTTACAGTTTTAATGCCGTCATTTTTTATGGGCAATTTCCTAGTATATATCTATATATAGTCGTGAGCAATACTGGTTGTTGCTAACGCTTGCTGGCTCGCCATAGGCACTCATCACTACGACCCGCGGAACTAAATCTCAATTTCACCATTCACAATGCGAGACCCGTAGCAGTTTGAAAAAAAAATGTGTGGAAAAATTACGGCCCGAACTGCGCACCAAAATTAACAAAAATACAAAACAAACACCACTCACAGCACGGGGGGACAGGTACAGTGTCTGCGATTGCACGACAATTTAACCACAATTTGCCAAGTTTCCACACCCGAAAATCGCTTAAGCGAGAAAAAAAAAAGGCGGCCGAAAAAAAACTAAATCGAGGCTACACGTCCCATAAACACGCAAAACACCGCCAAGCACATAAGACTTTTACACAGGTACGTATGAGGTATAAAAGACACTATAAGGGACAACGGAAAATGCTTCACACCCGCGTAATGCATAGACAATCGCCGCCATTTTTAAAAAATTACTTACAACTAATAACATTATCATTAAAAAAATGCCCAATTACACAGCTAAACAAACGGTTTCTCCTTGCGCACGCAGCCTATTTACACTGCACACTTCACACAGCAGCAGTGCAAATGTACATTATATGCTGCAGCACAATACAAACAGATTGTTAGATATTCAGCATATTGATTGCTGGATATATTAATTACAAATAGGTAAAGTATATTCATTTATTATTTCATTAATTAAGTAATTAGCATTACAAAATATTTCTATAGAAAAAAAAAACGCTGAAGGTGCTCAGATGACCAAAACCCTTAAATTGTGTGCCAAACAGCATTCCCAGCCTTACAATTTTATTGACCGTCATTTATTGACTGGCAAGTCGGTAGTATATATATATATATGTGTGTGTAATTTAAGTTAAATTGTTCTTGAGATGCATTAACTCCTTATACTGCATCCTCTAGTGACAAGTTAACTCACCTTTAATTTTAAAAAGTGTGACAATAATACAGAGGACAAGGAATCATAGTTTTAAAATAACAACTAATAACAAATTAATTAGGTGGAAATGTATGGATATGTAGACTACCATTGTTGTGTCCTGCCCACATCTACAAGAAGGATGTTCAATGTATCCTCTACCCTTTTAGACAGAACTGTTGAAAATAACCTTAAATATAGCACCCTTCTTTGTAATTGATGCTCGAAGCCATCCTCTTCCATCTACATTTTCTCAGAGCATTCCATTGATCTCTAAGATTTTCCCAGTTTTTCTCCATTAATGACATATAAGAGAGGAAGACATGTAACTCACCTATCTCTAGAAAGATCACAGGAGAAAAAGAGCCTGAAACCAGGTAACACTTTAAGCATCCAATCAGTGATGATGTCACAATGATCATTATTACATCACTGCATCACTGGGACAACGACCATAGAATGGAGCCATTACTGCTGCCAGAACATTAGATTATGGCCAGCAAGTCTCTAGGACTGAGAAATGAAGAAAGAATCCAGTTGGGATCCATAATATCAGATCTACAGCCTAAGAAATGATAAAGGGGTTTTCAAGTTCTATTTGTTTTAATGTTATTTTAATTTGTTTTAATATTGCCGTTGTTTGGGTAAATCAATGAATAAATGCTGTCCATAAATAAGCAATTGTTAATGTATAATTAGTGTTAAGCAATATAGGGAATACCAGCGACTTGCCCGTCAAAAAATGACGACAATAAAATCGTAAGTCAGGTAATGCTGTTTGCCACATAGAGTAAGTGTTTTGGTGGTCTGAGATCCTTCGGCACTCATTACGAGCCTGGTGGTGAGCCTTTGGCGCTCCTTGTAAGCAACTGCGGCCCTCGCTTTGCGAGGGCAGCAGTTGCAGCAGGCTCGCTATGCAAGCCCGCAAGCATTAGCAACAACCGGTATTGCTGAGAACTATATATGTGATTATTCCTGAAACTATTCTCTATCACAAATTTATAGTTGCCAGTTCAAGAACGTTGGTCACGTTTGCACGTTTGTCATGCCTTGCGAGCCGGGTTAACTACGAGCCTCGCAAAGCGAGCTGATGACCAGGCAGGACTTTGGCTGCAATGAGCACCAAAGGTGCTCATTGCACTGCGAGCCTCGTAGTTAAGGCACGCAGGACTTAGGCTGCAATGAGCGCAAAAGGCGCTCATTGCACTGCGAGCCTCGTAGGACTTACGACGCGTACGACTTAGGACCGAAACCCATAGATGCACTGTGCGCCTCGCAAAATTACGACTTTAACTGCAAAACCACTGAATTGAAAAGACATGAAAAAAGCAACAAATATTTATAGTTTTGTGGATCGCTCTTGCTGCCTGATTGTATATACCGTATATACTCGAGTATAAGCCAAGTTTTTCAGCCCTTTTTTTAAGGCAAAAAATGGCCCCCTCGGCCTATACTCGAGTCACTCTCCCCCCGTGTCTCTCAACCTCCCCCCCGTGTGTCTCTCTATCCCCCCCGTGTGTCTCTCTATCCCTCTGTGTGTCTCTCTACCCCCCGGGTGTCTTTCTATCCCCCCGTGTGTCTCTCTACCCCCGTGTGTCTCTCTATACCCCCCGTTTTTCTCTCTACCCCCGTGTCTCTTTCCCTCCCCCCTCCTCAACGTAAACCCCCCTCAACCCCCCTCCTCCACCTAAACCAGCCTAAATACCTCCCCCCTCTCCCCTCACTTACCTGCTTGTGCTCCGGCCCTCGCTCCTTGACCCAGCGCCGGCAGGTAAGTTAGGGGAGAGGGGAGAGGTATTTTGGCTGGTTTAGGTGGAGGAGGGAGGTTGGGGGGGGGTTTAGGTTGAGGAGGGGAGATGAGAAGGAAGGTTGGGGTTGAGGGGGATTGACGGGGGAGGTTGAGGGGGGTTGAGGTTGAGGAGGTGGGTTGGGGTTGAGTAGGGGGGTTGAGGTTGAGGAGGGAGGTTGAGGATGGGGGGTTGAGGATGAGGATGGGGGGTTGAGGAGGGGGTTGAGAAAGAAGGTTGAGGAGGGAGGTTGAGGAGGGGGTTGAGTTGGGGGTTGAGGAGGGAGGTTGAGGATGAGGAGGGAGGATGAGGAGGGAGTTTGAGGATGAAGAGGGGAGTTGAGGAGGAGGGGTTGAGGATGGGGGGTTGAGGAGATAGGATGAGGATGGGGTTGCTGAGGAGGGGGTTGAGGAGGGAGGATGAGGAGGGAGGATGAGGATGAGGAGGGAGGATGAGGATGGAGGTTGAGGATGAGGGGTTGAGGATGGGGGGATGAGGAGAGAGGATGAGGATGGGGTAGTTGAGGACGGAGGTTGAGGAGGGGGGGTTGGGGTTGAGGGGGGGTTGAGGTTGAGGACTGTTGAGGTTGAGGAGGGGGTTGAGGATGAGGATGAGGGATGTTGAGGAAGGGGTTGAGGATGGGGTGTTGAGGATGAGGAGGAGGAGTTGAGGAGGGGGGTTGAGGATGGGGGGTTGAGGAGAGAGGATGAGGATAGGGGGGTTGAGGATGGGGGGTTGAGGATGAGAAGGGAGGTTGATTATGAGGAGGGAGGTTGAGGATAAGGAGGGAGGTTGAGGATGAGGAGGGAGGTTGAGGAGGGTGATAAGGGATGGGGAAAGAGACACAGGGAAGTGAGAGGGGAGAAGAGACACGGAGAGAGAGGGGGACACAGAGGGCACAAGAGGGACAAAGGGTGCAGCACATTTCCCACCCTCGGCTTATACTCGAGTCACTCATTTTACCCAGTATTTTGTGGTAAAATGGGTGCCTCGGCTTATACTCGGTTCGGCTTATACTCGAGTATATACGGTAGTTAGAAACTGACAGTTCAGCAGAGGTTTGGGAGTTTCATCTCTATTGTTCTTTTTAATCAGATTACCTCTGTCTGGTTCCTGGCTTCCATCATTACTTTGGAGCCATATTCCTTGGAGAGAAACTTCCTTTTAAGATTCTCACTCTCTACATCAAAATCAATCAAACTGATGCAATTTCTCCTAACACGTTGACATTAGCCATATGGTATTTTTTTATCCAACTTGGACCATAATTGCTGGTGGCGTTCAAATATCCATTGTTGTGTTACACAGTTAATTAGTAGGAATCCTGTGAAAGTCTCCATATTTGATACAATGAAAACCATTGTTAACAGTAATTTGTCCACTTTGATACAAATATTTGTCAAGACCTGCTCTTCCATGAGCTTGATAAGGATCAAAGGAACCAATCCTACCTGCATATGGACATGGTTCTTCAAATCCCTGCTCTCAGGACAGCTGCAGAAATGCAGAAAATAATACAAGCCTAACCCCTCACAGATACACACCACCACTATATGTCCAGAGAAAGCATAATATTTATTCTTGGAGTCATCTTTTATACAGTTTCATAAAACAAAAGAACAATGACATTTCTATATGTACAAATATGTATTTTATAACTTGGAGATTTCAGCTCCCCCCAACCCCCACCTCACTTGTGGTTCTCAGCCACTCAGGAGCCTAACCTGGTCAGCATGATCTGATTGCTCAGTTAGGCCAGCACTTGACCAGTCATCGTTGGCAGTTGTAGGTGCTGATTGGTGTGAATCACAAGTATAGGCTAGTGGAGAAGGGAGTCACGGGGTGGCCGCATGAGGTCTAGTGCTCATCATCCCTGATGGACATGAAGGATTTATCACAACACAAAACATAACTTAAAAAATATAAACATTGTGGGCAAAACATGGCATTCATGATGATAAGTGGTATAGTCTTTTCTCTTGCATTTCCTGATCTGGTCCTGGGCCAGTGAGGGGGAGGACTGACATGCCAATTCCAGCTAAGCTTAGGTCTAGCAAAGCCCTCTAACATCCCCTGTAAGTGCTTGCTCCCATAAAAGTTCACTGAACGTACTGTGAGTGCTTGTTGTGAGCCAATATCTTGCATGTAAATTCAACCTCACACAATAGCAGCTAAACCCCTTTTTTTAATAATACAACAATGGGGGGAAAAGAAAGCTTAAAGAATACTTTCACAGAACCCTAATAAAATAAAAAGCATAAAAGAAGCCTTTCTAATGGTTAACACATCCCTCTACAACAAGAAATGCTAAAGATCAACCTATTAAATCACAATGACAAATACAAATAAATGTACACACAAGCACCAACACCCAACTAATTCTAAGTCACACCTGGTTAATACAGAGCCCTAGGTGTAATCACCTACGCATCTGCCATATAAATCCATTTGCAACCCCAGTACAATGAGTCCAGTATATACCAATTAGGGGTTAACCACAATGCAAATGGATATCACTTGCAAAACAATTGACATCACTTGACCTTTGTATTTTGAAACAAAGAGTTTCAACTGTTGTCTGACAACCAAGTTAATTATACTTGATGTTACGACTGCCAGATTTGGGGGACTACGCTCACCCCAACTTTCTCTGCATGGGTGCAACTGTTTGTTCAGATCTCAACACCAGCAGACACTTCAGATGACAGCATAATTTCTGAAGAGACAGGCACCATCAGACCCCTTTTCTTAGGATCTAAGAATCACACACCATATACCTTTGATTAGTACAAGCAGACTCCGACACTACCTTTGTTTAGTGTGTCCAAAATCAGACTGGCTCTTCTTTATTTTTTAAAACACATTTTCAGATGACACAAAACACCAAAGACTTCCCCTCAGTTCTGGCCCATCCTCCTGGAAAAATAGCTTGCTATCTTCCCTCACCCACGTGATTTCCAGATGTATAGAGGAGTTTGGCTTTCTTGTTCTCATTACACATTTTCTCTCCCATAAAACTAGCTCCCCCCTTCATGACTAAAGCCAGAGCCTTTACACGTGGCCGATCGCAGGGCCATATACATTCTTTAAAAATATTCAACCCTTTGTATATCCCAGATATGAATGCATTAACTTTATTATCTACGCATAGCCTACTATCCTACTTCTAATACAGATACAGTATTTTAATGTTAATCAACGACAGTACTATATGCACGTATTACATCCATGATATAACTACATATATGCATTACACCCATGATATAACTGTTAAGCAAGTTGTTAGTACTTTCTAACCACACATATAATAACTGATGAACCCCAAACAGTCCAGTGGTCTCTTCTGTTCATAACACTTGATGACTCAATCGAACTGTGGATCTCCCAATAGAAGTCGATGGAGCCTTTCCTAATGCTACCCAGAGTTGCGTCCACTCAAAGATCTGGAAAGATCCTTGAACTGGGAGCGAACTGTGAACCGCAGTTGGCTAGTGGAAGTGGCTAGTGGTTAATCTTAACGTGGTACTACCCTCAAAATATTTTTATTAGCCCTGCGTATTATATACACTCTAAGACACATTATATGCATATGGCAACTGCCAAAAAACAGTAGAAGTGACATAAAGCACCCTGGGCCTGTGTTACCCAGGGAAAAGGGGCTCTGGGGTCTGACATATAACCAGGAGTTTGAAGAACACTAGGCCATATGTCCATGTTAAAAATTTACTTTTTGGTCCACCCCAGTAATTAAGTTATATTGTCTTTTATTAGAGAGTCTTTTTGGCTATTAGAACATCCTTAGAGGTCTGTTTGCCAGAGGGTACCTAGGGTTGTAATGTGCAGGGACATGCAAATGCGTTCATAATGCATTTTTTTACTCTTTAATCCATTACCACTTCATACATGGTTAATTTTTGGCATATGCCTGCTGCCTCACACAGCTTTAAAGCATAGCATAGGATGGAATATTCACCAGTTAGGAGATTTAACTGAATCATGAAGGTATGATTGTTTATCTATTAGTGAAGGGAGGAGTAAGAGAGGAGGAGACATGGAGAGGTCAGGAGTATTTGATGGAATTGACACAACCCCAATCACTGCTTTTCAGAAGTCTAAACTCTGTCTAACACACATTACACACCAAAGTATCATGGATGCCTCCAGGGTCTAACACACACATCGCGCACCAAAGTTTCATGGATGCCTCCAGGGTCTAACAGAAGCATAAATAATATTTTTTATTATTAAAATCTATCTTTATGACTTTTTTCCCTACTTAATTATATTCTTAGTCAGACTGGAAGTTTTAAAGCAGATACTTTCCCATTGTAAAGTGGTCTTTTTATCAAATCTTCCAAACCATACAATCCAGTCATGTGAAAATTGTCTAACGTGTGATATAAGGTATATGTCTATAAATATATACCAATGTTCTTTCAAATAGAGCACACAAGGACTAAGAGGAAATATTGTATTTAGGATATAATTGGTCTCCATTTATTACAAGATTTTTATGTTACATTTTTTTACTTCTTTCATCTTCTGGCTATATTTCATATTATTTTTTGCAGGATCTTTGTTTTTAGATTTTATTAATTAGAATTTTCTTATGATAAACAAAAAATATAAAATCCTAGAGATAGTGTATTTTCTAAATACCATCCTCTATAACACATGGTTATTGTTTTTGGACACTCTTTCATAAAATGATTTAGTTTACAAAACAATACTGACTAATCTTTTGCTCAATGTGTATAACTCTTTTGCTGCCTGCTGACCAGAGACTCTGTGACGATGGCTTCTGGCCTCTCTGATATGGTGGTTTTAGTGTTGCTCCTGTAATAGAGAATTCACAAACCCCTTCAACAACATGGATCATTCATGAGCTGTGTCACCTATGCCTGATTGGGCACAGCAGTTAGAATTATTAACTATCCATGTCACAGATCTCTAGAACAGTATAAACAAATGGTTCATGGCTTAAAAAATATATATATAATGGGGGCGTGTCTAGCCAAGTGAAGGGAGCAGACGTGCTGAAGAGCTGCTCTCTCTCAAAAAAAGACTAAATAGGGCTTTCCTTAGCCAAATTTGGCCAAATCATCCCCAAAGTAACTTTACCAGTTACAGTGGAGGAAGAGGAGCATAAAGACACCAAGACCAACAGATAGAGCCGGGCAATAGCCCCACGAGGTTGAGGCCTGCATCATCCTTTCTCCCGTGGCTGCGGCTCCCTGTGTTCCCCAGGACTGGTGGGGGGTCCAGACAGGACCTCGGAAGCAGCAAAAGGAGTCTTAAAGGAGAAGAGACCCACGAGGGGGGACCTACTGCGGCACCGAGAGACACAGAGGTGGAAGATGAGCAAGAGCCCACGAGGGAGTCTGTATCAGCCAGGGCTATTTATACAAGGGCACCCCCAGCACCAGACGTACTCATCTCCGAAGCTGGGTAGGCGGCAGGGGGCAAGCAGCCAGAGCTCCGGGATGCACCGGCAATGGAGCGGGTCCAGCTCCAGGGCAGCAAGCCACCATCCTCCTCCACGTGGCGGAGGTACCGTCTGGGGCCCCTTTGCCGCAGCAAGGCCGCATTGAGCTCTGACGCAGCCCCAGGCAAGTGCCCCCCCCCCCCGGTGGGGTAGAAGAGACAGGGCCATTGGGACCGGGCAGAAGTTCTCTGAAAGAGAGAGGACCCATGCTTTTATTCCCACGTGGGCTTTTCCCGCCAGTGGACGGGCGGCCATCTTCACTCTGAGGGAATAGGAGATGAACGGGGTGGAGCCAGCTTCCTAAAATGGCAGACGCAGCTTAGACAGGCTCCGTGTCCTGGCAGGGCAGCACCACCTCACAGTGCTCTAGGTGGTGCCGGAACAGTCCCTGAGTGGGGGAGGACACAACTTAATCCAGCAGCCACCCATTAGGCCCCAGGCACCCGGAGAGAGCAGGGGCACGGAGAAGAGGGCCTGAGGCTTCTAATAGTACATCTAAGGGCCACCAGGTACTCTTCCTCATCCCGCAGAGAAACTTAAGTAAAGAATAGAGGAATCCCAACAAACCCACACAGCCAACGTGCTCAGCTAATGGGACAGTATATGTTATATGAAGCCTAATGAAACTTACTCTATTCTATGAACATTTTCTCAGTTTTTAAACTTCTTAAGCCCTACAGTCGCTGAATATACTTTAACAGAAAACAAGCCGGGAGACAGAAGGCTATCTTAAACTGCGTGAACAACTTTGGGCCTGGGAGCTGCAGGGTCTAAGCTGTCTGAACATTTCCTAGGGCTAGTTAGGGTTTAAACTTTGATATCACCCTCACAGATACCATGGGATAGGGAGTTAAGAGATGGGAGGCTCTGGACAACTCCACTCAGGCTGAAGGCTCTCCTTGAATTAGCCACTTACTCTTTGCTCTAAATGATTTAATTCAGAGGTGACCCCTCACGAATGCGCTATCTCATCTACAAAATAGCTCTGACGAACAAACGTACACAGAAATTGTCTTCTTCTGTGGAAAATTGGCAAATCAAAAAAAAGTCTACCTTCAAAGAGCTTACAGGAACTGTTTAACAAACTGGAGGTACCCCCCTCTCAGCCTCCAAGTCCTCCTTCCAAGCAAACGGAACTGCCAGAGATTGAGCGAGACGACTCCAGTTTATCACCTGACAGGAATCTTTCAGCCAAGTCTATTGATATCATAGGGCAAATGCTACAAGCTCAATCAGCGCAATTGGTGAAAGACATCTGGGAAGACCTCTACGAACTGGGCCAAAGAACTAACCTCCTAGAGGAAACAACTTATACAATTCTGGAAGCCCAGGAACAGGACAGAGACGAAATCTTTACCCTGACAGCTAATGTATCACTCCTAGATGACAAAATGGACGATCTAGAAAATAGATCGAGGAGACACAAAATCAGAGTACGCGAGGTACCGAAAATAGTCCCGGACCTAATGCAATACCTAACAGCTGTGATCTCAAATATCCTGCCAGAAGTAGCAGACAGCTCTTGGGAGATTGAGGGAGCTCATAGAGCCCTGGGGGCCTTAAGAAACCAAAACCTTCCTAAGGACATAATTGTGCGTTTCCTAAGGCAAAGAACCAGAGATTTGATCCTTAATGCTACAAGGAAAATGCCAGCCATCAAGGGACCAGACGGCGCATTGCTTCAAATCTACATGGACTTATCCCCAAGGACATTGGAAAAACGCAGAGCAATGAAGCCGGCCCTAGCCATCCTCATTAAACACAAAATACCATACAGATGGGGCTTTCCTTTTTCCCTCTCGTTTCAACATAAGGGGACTACCTACTCGACTCATACGCCTGAAGAATGCACCAAACTTCTACATCGACTCCACTTGGTGACCACTGACGAGGTATGCCCAGTTCATGAACAGGCGCCCAACCCAAGACCCTCCAAAGCCTGGTCAACAGCCAAGAATCCACATCGTCCAACTTCAAATTTAGACTCTCAGCTGGCCCTACGTCCGGATCCTTCAACCAGCCTTACAAGCAAGCTGGGACAAACTTAAGCTTCGACTGATGGACGATTGTTGTAATTTCTACTTGTTTAACGCATAAACATAGTCAGAACATTTTACTAATTTGGCCTATAGATAAAGTGTTTAGAGCTAACAGATTTGCGGTGTAGGCCGAGGCCATTAGAAGTTTATATATTTTCACATAAAGCATAGGACGCACAGCGTCTCTTGGTAAAAATTAAATTGCTAATATACCAGCATCATGGTCTGTTACGAGGCTAGACTAAAATCTCAATCTCTTTTGATTGCAATTATGCAGTAGTTTGAGGTAGCTAAGATAATGCCTGCTGGAGCCCCCAATGGGACTCTACACTCAGAACCGTAATGTTAAAATTGTTTAGGATAAAGTTGTTTGTATTTTGTTGCCTATTAATATTTTTCGTCCCAAGAGTTAAATATATTTACTCCATTGTACTGAACGATTTCTCTCCCTTCACCTTCCTCGGGGGCGCTCCTAGGTGTTCCAGTCTGGCTCTTCCGTTTCTCCGGGGAGGGGTGCCAGGGCCTCTGCGGACGCTCGTCGGTCGCCCCGTCTCTGAGCCTACTAGGGTAACAGCACACCTGGAGTCCCTGTGGACCTCCACACCCCCACATGGCTAATTCACAACACACTTTTATCACCCATACTGTCAGAAGCTTTAACTCACCTAATAAAAGGAGGAAAGCTTTTATTACATATAGGAAAGAAAAACCTTCAGTTCTCTTCCTTCATGAGACTCAATTTGCACAAGGCAAAACCCCTTCTTTTTTGCTCAAAGATAACCCGACCTTCCATACCTCTAACCAGTAAACCAAAAGAGTGATATTGATCAACAAAAATTTCCCATTTAAAGTAATCCACAAAAAAATAGATAAAGAAGGCAATTTTGTGATTCTTACTGGTACCCTTCGAAACACTAAGTTAACATTGGTATCGATCTATTCCCCTACTGCGGACCCCACAAAGCTATAATTTTATTGGAGACATTAGATTCACAGGAAACTGGCATAATTATCATTGGGGGGGACTTAAACCTGGTTTTGAATCCAGATCTGGATAGGCCCAAAGGGCAGGGAGAAAATCGATCCCCAGACAAAGTCAAACAAATCAAGAACCTGTTGTTGAAATTGGGCTTAGTGGATGCTTGGAGGGGACTCCATCCTCAAGAGAGGGAATACATGTTCTACTCGCCAACACACAAGTCCTACTCGCGGATTTTCACACTTGTAATAGATGCCACATTATTAGAACAAGCCACATTCTCAGATATTACCCCCGGCCCGTGGGCAGACCATAGTCATCATTGGGCTTGAATCTCAACCCCAACCTCGATATGCCATACACGTGGCTGTCTTAATGACAGGATCCTATCAGTCCCGAGTGTGCTAGACCAAATCACTAAGGAAGTGAAGGACTATGTTCATACTAATACGAACCCTTCCACCAGCATAGGGTGGCTATGGGTGGCACATAAGGCGTTTATAAGAGGTACTTTTATACGGTTATCCTCATGCTATAAGAAAAATATGAGAGAACGAGAAAATCTACAGACGAAAGAACTCCTTACCCTTGAAAAACAAAACCAACAACAACAGTCTGATCTAGTCTGCCAGCGGATTGACAAGATTAGATTAGAACTAGATAACATGCTATCCGCTCAAACAGAGAAGGCCATGAGGAAAACCCAAAGCAAATTCTTCACCCAGGCAAACAAACCAGGCCCCCTGTTAGCCAATAAATTGAACGCCAGATACTAACAATCTAGGGTCACCCAGATTAAAACAATGTCGGGCTCAGTTACAATAAGCCAGGCCAAGATTCAGGATACCTTCCGTACATTCTAACAGGATATCTACACCTCCCATGTTCAGGCAGATTCCCTGGCTGGTTTTCTTGGGGGCTGGACCTCCCCGTCTTGGGAAGCGCAGATTTTCTTATCTCCGAAGTGACCGAAGATGAAGTCAAAGACACCACTAAATCTCTCAAACTAGGCAAATCACCAGGGCCGGATGGCTTTTCAAATTTGTATTATAAAAAAATTGGAGATGTCTTGACTCTCAAATGGTAACACTATGCAACGCTATTCTAAGAGGGGAGCAGATGCCACCGGAATTAAACCAGGCTAGTCTGGTCTTTTTTCCCAAGGCGGGGAGGGATCCGATGGAGGACAAGAATTATCGCCCTATTTCCCTGTTAAATGGGGATATTAAAATACTGGCTAAATTAATGGCGAATAGGGTCTCCAGTTTCCTGCCCAAGCTCGTCCACAAAGATCAAGCAGGCTTTATCCCACACAGGCAGGTGGGGGACAACATTAGGAGAGTGCTAAATATACTACACCTTGCCAGACACTCAAAAACCCCTCTCTGCACCCTGGCCTTAGACATTGGGAAAGCATTTGATTCGTTGGAGTGGCCATACCTATATGCAGTGCTAGCAAAATTTGGTTTCAAAGGCAACTTCCTGAATCTCCTCAAAACATATTATAACTCACCTAAAGCCACTTTAAAACTACCTGGCCCAGAGAACTCGCTTTTAAACATTCAAAGGGTTACAAGGCAGGGATGTCCTCTATCCCCACTCCTATTTGCCCTTGCTATGGAGCCACTGGCTCAGAGTATTAGGGCCTCCCCGGCGATTCGGGGTCTATAGTTAGGTAACCAAGAATATAAGTGCTGTCTCTTCGCGGACGATTTATTATGTACTTTAACACGCCTTTCCATCTCCATTACAGCCCTTATGGAAATATTAAATAAATGTAGCTCTATCTCAGGCTTACGAGTTAATGAAGACAAATCAGAAATCCTGGGGTTGCACCTCCCACAGCCTGACAAGGAATGGCTAAAGAACTCATTCAATTTCCATTGGCCCAAAAAGTACTTAAAATATCTAGGAATAAAAATTACCCCCAACATCACTGACCTATATAGGGTCAACTACCTGGCCCTTTTTAAAGAATTATCCACCGACCTAGAGAGGTGGAACAAGTTCTGCATCTCATGGTGTGGCCGAATTCACACAGTCAAAATGAACATTCTCCCTAGAATTCTATATTATTTCAGATCATTGCCAGTTAAAATCCCCATAAAAGACCTAGACAACTTCTAAAGGCAAATTATGAGATTCATATGGCGTAATAAAACCCCAAGAATCCCCAAATCAGCCGGAGACTAGCTAGGGGCTCCTATAATTACAGCCTGCTAGAAACTTCGCTGAAAGTATTTCATAGAACTTATATTACCTTGTAGAGACTCCACAGGATGAACCCTCAAGAGCCCAGCATTGCTTTAGTAAAAGTTTGGAGACAGGGACTTTTGTTCACATATGGTGGACTTGCCCTAAGTCTCAATATATTTGGTCCGAAATAACTCAATTAGCCTCAAAACTTTGTTTTACCCAAATAACCCTCTCCATCGAAGTTTGTCTCTTGGGACAATGACCCCCCTTACTGACTAGACCCCAGGATAAACTACTTCAACCTATTTTATTAGCAGCTAAAAGCCATATTGCCAGTAGGTGGAAGATTGCTTGAAATCATTAATAAGATAAACTTTATTATGGTTAATGAAAAACTTATACATATAGTTTCTGACACTTAAGCCAGCTTCCTGACTACCTGGGAACCTTAGATTGCATCAACTCTTAGTATAGATCTGGGATAGGGAAAGACTAGGTTGGTCGGGCAGGGGGGGGTTGGAGACGGGTTGGCCGGGGGACGCATGGCGGGGAACCCTCGCTGGAGACCGGACAAAAAAGTTGACGGGGAATACATCTGTGGGCGTGCCGTGGGATGTTGGAGGTGGGGAAGTCGTTTTAGAGGGTAAGGGGAATCCAAAACTGAAAGGCTACAGCACAATCTACCTCTCCCCCCTCTTTTACTCAGATACTCTTGGAAATGTTGTAAGTTGTGTTCTTGTTTTCCCTTTGTTTTCCTGATTAGCTTTTGTTTTATAATAATTTTTTTTGTATTTTACCGAAAATGGAAAATTGTTGAAGGCGTGGCTCATGAGAGTAAACCTTTGGGAGTCAATAAAAATTATTGGAAAACAAATATATATATATATATATATATATATATATATATATATATATATAATGCTGTAGTTCATTCACTGGCTACTAGGGGGCTAACCACATAGAACAAGAGAGATACAACTGGAAAAGGAACTTACAAGTACAGACAGGCAAAAATGGTCTGTGCAGTACCTTGTGTACTCACTCGCAGGGGCTCCTCCACTTCACTGCCTATTGGCTCCAAAAAGGTAGATCTGACTCTGACTGTGGCATATATGACATATATAATCATCTGCCATCTTAAAGGGACACTCTAGGCATTTTTTTCAATGTTATAGAAATATTTTAACTAGGCAACTTAATTCAGTTTACATATGTATTTCTCTCTCTTTATATATATATATATATATATATATATATATATATATATATATATATATATATATATATACACAGACTGGAGACTTGCTCGTCAAAAATGACGGCAATAAAATTTGAAAGCTGACAATGCTTTTTGCCAGACAATGCTTGGCTGTCCCCCTTGTAACTTGTGGGCCTTGTGATGAGTGCCTTTAGTGCTCATCACGCATTTCGCAATGAACGCCTTTGGCGCTCATTGTGAGCCCCTTTCAGCATTTACTTTATGGACCTCGTGATGAGTGCCTTCATCGATCGCGAGCCGCACAATGAGCGGCTTTGCTGCTCATTGCTGGCCTTGGCCGACCTGCCACATTCATGCCTCACAAGGAGCACCTTCGACATTCATTGCAAGCCTTTGCCCCCACTCTACTCTCTGACTTCTGTGTTAATTTCTGTTTCCCTCTCCCTGGCCTTTTATTTTGTTTCCCCTTATTTCCACCCCCTTGTGTCTCTTTCCACCCTCTCCTGTGTGTTTGTCTCTACTAGCGGTATGATATAGCTTTATAAACTGTGTATTCCCCCCCCCCCCTTCTCTGTGTCTTTTCCCCACCTCCCTCTCCCATGTCTCCTTTCCCTCTCTCCTGTCTTTTTCCCACTTCTTCCCTTGTCTCCTTTCCCCCCTCCCGTACCTGCTTTTCCCCCTCCTGTGTCTGCAACCCTGCCAGCAGCACCGCACTCACCTCCTCTGCGACTACCGTCCACCGTCCAGAACGACTTTCTGGATCAAGTCGTGCATTGCGCATGCGCATCCCGCCTGCGCATTGCTTGGCATGATCCAGAAAGTAGTTACGGTCGGAGGACGGGAGCCACAAAGGAGAAGACGGGGAGTGCAGCGCTGCTGGCAGGGTTGCATCCAGGTACGTGCTTTGCGATGCTGCGGCTCTGCTGGGGGTGCAAAGTGATGGAGCCCCTGATGGTGGTGGATGCTCTGGTGGGCAGAGGAGTTGTAGGGAAGGTTATTATCCTAGGCCTTGCTATGCTGGGGGTGCAAAGTGATGGTTGATGCTCCAGCGGGGTGAAAGGGAGGTTATTCTCCTAGGCCGGGCTCCATCAAACTCATAGTTGTGCGGGCTTCGCAGTGAAGGCCTATGGCACTCAGTGCAGCCGGTGGTGATGTAGAACGCTGTACTGTGGGCCTCATGAGCATCAGTGGGACTGGGAGAGCCATGTGGGCCTCGCAGTAAGCTCATTGTGAGCCCTGCAACGAGGGCCGCAAAGCGTGACGACAACTCGCAGATTGACAACTATTATAGTTGATATTTATATATGTATATATATATATATATATATATATATATACACACACACACACACATTTTACACTTTAGTGTAACAGGTTATTTTCTTTCTCATGTAGGGTGCCATGTTTCACAGCTGTCACCTAATATCTACTACAACCTAATGTCACATTCACAGGAGAGGAGATCCACACTACCAGTGCAATGCTGTAAGAAGACAGTGACATGCTGCGTGTCTGCACTAATGTACAGCATGGTGTACTAGTAATAAGAAATGCTAAGACAAAATATCTCTTAAATGTTTAGACGATGTTGCATTGAAACAATACATTTACCATTATGATGCCCATGCGTATAGGAGCCAAAGAAAATCTGTGTAGGATACTGCATATAGTATAAAAATACCACACCACTGCTTACTACACAAACACACACATTGAAAAATCTGGGGGGATTTGTTCCTATCCCCCTCATCCCCGCTAGTTCCTATACCCATGATATGATGACGCCTGTCAATATATTTGCAAAAAATACCAGACTAAGTACACTTGTAAGTTATAAAAACAGTCAAATGGTTAATGATATATCAATAATGTGATGGAAGACAAATGAAACTTTCATATCCATTTGTACAAATCATACATGTTGAAAAGCAGCTACTAAATTTAGTAAGATACACTTTATATTGGATGCCAGTTTTAGTGAATATAGGCTGGTGTTTTTAATGCCAACTCTTGATTATACATTTGTTATTCCATGAGAGCCGTATCGTCTATTCAGCAGTTCTTGCTTTTCTTCCCTGGGCAGAAGACAGGAACGCGCTGCATTGATTATCTGAAATAAAAGATTAGGAAGATTTAATGCTAAAATCTCATATCAGAGTAAAACATTGCATCATATTTATTTTATACCACTTTTAGTTACATTTTAGTGACGTTACTGTATAAAAAATAGATAAAATTAAGATAAAATATTGAAACTTTTAAATACAGTAAAAATGATGCTCCTCCAACTCTCCTGAACATAGCATGTTTACAACCATGTGTGGTATTAGATATATCATCCTTGTTTTGGTTGCTTTTTAGTGTCCTTCTTCAGGAATAACTATTTTGTAACTTAGGACCTCTTCTGTTGGGTGGCCGCTAGCAGTGGCGGCGAGCGGCCGCTAGATGGCGCTGCTGAGATTCTACTGAATTTAATCTGAAATTTAACTCAATTTCATAGCGTTAGGGTTAGGGTAAGGGTTAAGGTTCTTTAGTGAGAATATGTCTCACTTTATCCAGATTCTACAATAACTGAGACAATAATATTTTCTTCTTTTTACAAACGATGTCATAGTAATAATGCAATCCCCTTCTGGGTCGCTACCTTGTTGTGGTGATGGGACTTGTGTACCTCAGTGAAGCTGTGAGCTAAACCATGTAGGGTCACGCAAGATGGGCAGCTCATAGCAAAGACAAATCACGGTCCACTGGAGAAGGAGCTGGCAACCCACTCCAGTATCTTTGATAAGAAAACCCTACCGATAAACATAAAGAGGCCCAGACCAAACCGCCTGTCCACCCCTTTGGTATATATGCCACATGGGATATCATAGTAATAGAAAGATTCTCAAACCACCCCCAACACCTCACTCTTTAGAGTATATGACCCATATGAGAAGAGACGTCTCCTATAGTGAAATTAGCAGATTACATGAGACAATTGATAGAAATACATAGAAATTAGCACAATTAAAGGCGGACATGGTTCTTGTCTATTTAGCCGTACACAGGCAGAACACAATGTGGCTTATAAGGCGCATCGACAGAAGAGGCCTTGAGCTATTTGAGGTACGCCCGAGGTCCTGGGTGGCCGAGTGCCCGATCCGAACATATCGATGACCTCATTGACGATTCAGCGCCGTCAAGTTGTGACACGTCGGAGGTGGAAATAGTTATTTACCTGCAGTGATTTTTTTTCACCACCAGGTGGTGCTGTAGAGCAGCATTCAACACCAGTGTTCTGCCTGTGTGCAGCATCGAAATAGAGTAGATCCGAGAAATCTCTACTCTTTCTGAATAAAGCCTACCAACCTGTCTAAGATGGGACTTTTGCAAACTGTTACTTGCTTCTCCACCAAGATCCAAACAGAAAAATGTATTGGGTCCATTACTATTGAAGCAGCTACAGGGGTGTGTGAGGGAAGTGATCTGAGAGCTCACCTGCAAAGTCATTACAGCAAATGTGCTTGTTTTACCCGTCTGTTCATTAGCATAGAAAGCAAAGCACAGAAATAATGCTGGAGAAGGTGGGTCATATATGGGATTTATTGCTACCTGTATATTTCCTATGCAAGTCATTATTGGAAAGAGGAACTTTATATACAAAATGATCATGTATATTTGTATTAATGTACATATACAGTGGTTTTAATGTCTTAATCCAATGCTTTGAGATGGGCTCTCCAGAGTTTCTTTAAAGAAACATATTTTACTTTCCTAATTAAGACTAGTGATGTCTCGAACAGTTCGCCGGAGAACTATTCACGGCGATTTTCGCTTGTTCGCGTTCGCAACGAACGGCGCTTTTCGGTCCGCCCCCTATTCTTTATCATTGAGGAAACTTTGACCCTGCACCTTACAGTCAGCAGACACATTCCAGCCAATCAGCAGCATACAGTCCCTTCCAGGGCCTTCCATCTGAAGGACAGCCTCCATTTTAGAGTCATTCTGAAGCTACATTCGTTGAGAGAGGACATATATTCTACCTGCAGCTGATTTAATAGGGAAATAGATAGCCAGGCTGTGAGTTTAGCTTTCACTACACACCTGAAGGACTCATTTGATATCTGCTGCAAGGACAGCAACCCTAAAAGCCCTTTTTAGGGCTAGAACATCATTTATTTTTTTTATTTATTTTTTTCTGTGTAATCTAATTGCATATGCCTGCCTGCTAGCGTGTGTGTGAGGCCTATTGCATCTACTCTGCCAACTTTTGCCAGTGCACAGTGACACTAATATCTGGTGCAACCGTAGTGTACAGTGACATAAAACAACACTTTTTTGACTGTAATAGATTGAATAGTAATTGCCTGCCTACAGGCGTGTGTGTGAAGCTTATTGCATCTACTCTGCCAACTTCTGCCAGTGCACAGTGACACTCATATCTGGTGGCACCTTAGATTGCACGCGCAGTGCCCTAAATTTGAAGTGGGAGGACCGACCAAGCATCTTTTTCCATCTCCCTGTTCCAAAAATCCATGCCATATACACGTCCCCTGATAGGTGACGTAACAGGTATGAAACTGATAGGAATGAATAGTACAACTTAATACACCACTCCTATCTGGTGGCACATTACATTGCACATGCAGTGCCCCAAATTCGAAGTAGGAGGTCCGACCAAGCATCTTTTTCCATCTCCCTGTTCAAAAATCCATGCCATATACACGTCCCCTAATAGTGGACGTAACAGGGATTACACCGATAGGAATAGTACTACTTAACAGTACACACCTTATAATAACGCAGACAGAGGCAACGCAGAGAGAGGAGTCTGAAGAAGAGGAGTCAGAGGAGGAAGGTGGCTTTGAGGAGGTTGAAGACCAAACACAGCAGGCGTCCCAGGGGGCTTGTTGTCACCTTTCGGGGACCCTTGGTGGGTGGAGGAAGAGACCTTCATTACCATCATAAGCCATACAGAATACAACCACACCACAATCAATATCAACCAACTCATGCAATCGGGGCAATACCAGCCTATGTTAATCTAGCCCCCCCCCCCCAAATAGTCCAACAGTCCCCCCCCCCCCCCCCCCAGGAATGACCATGACTATTGCTTCATCAGGTAAAAAAAAAACTGTTTACTCAAAGTTGAGGTGACATATTTATTTTCCACCATAATTTCCTTCAAATTATAGTTAAACAGTTGAAAATCCACCTCATTAAGGTGCACGCCATCTTTCATGTAATATGTGGATGCGTCAGGTCTCATACCCCTTACACCAAACCATCTGATATGCATTTCTGTGGCCTGAAAACCCAGCTGCATACCATTATTATGTATAGCCACCGCTCCTCTGCCCCAGTAAATAAAAGAATGACCCACAATCCATAGTTGGAAAGGATAACCTAGAAGAAAAGAAACAAATGAGGGGGAACTTAAGCACGAAAAGCATTAGATTCCTGCCTCCCAGTTCACTGAACTACGCTGGATTCGAAACCTAGATTAGCCGCCTCCGTTGCAGACCCTATTCTGAAAGAATGAGTTCCAAACTGAACCAGGTCCAAACCAAGGCCTGAAATGCATTATTTAAAAACTGCTTGAAATTTAAATATGAACATACTGAACCCATTGTTATGAATAAAAGATTACCCCCACCAGGGGTGTATTAGCCAGAATAATTCTGGGGGTGGGATACAGCTAATCACATGCACAGGCCATAAAATAGCTTATATATACACATACATGCATATGTATATACACCCATGCCCCCCCACCTTGTGGACGAGTACTAATATATTGCCACACACAATCATAAGAACAACAGGCACCTCCAATGGGGTATAACACAAAAACCTTTCCCTTACCTAACTGGTCAATTTTTGATTTGCGCAACAATATGGACACACAACATTTATTTACCGATATGTCTGTCCAACGGCAACCTACATTCCATTGCCAGTGTGTCAATCTGTAAACCCCAAAAATGTATGACATGAGAAGGGCCCTCCGTTTTCTTTTCTAACGCCAATGGAATACCGAATTCTGCTGCCATTTCAGAAAAAAAACAATTTAAAAGGTGTGCGCAATGCCAGGAATGCAACGGCCCAAAAAACTAAAAATCATCTAAGTAATGAACTAACGAAATCTAACCCTGCCCAACGACTAGTAACCCAGTGGACAAACTAAATAACTTCTCAAAATATGCAAAAAATATAGCGCAGCCCATGGGCAAGCACAGATCCACGCAAAACTGTCTGATATGACAACCCAAGAGGTAATGGGAAGACGGATGAACTGGCATATGCCTGGAGCCAATTTGCAAATGTCTTTGGGATTTTTCTAAACCTTCGTCTACGCTCCTCTTTCTTACTAACCTCTCTCATATCATCATGCTTCAATTCCAAGAATTGATCAAGCGGAAGCCAACTAAAAATGTCTATGAATTCTCTCTGCCAGATTTTTTCCTTTAACTCAAGTGTGGCATGCTCACAAATGGGGCCAACAGAACACAATGAAAGTTTATTAAGGGCGGTGTCCACCACCTTTAGGCAACAAACTGTATTATTTCACAGAAACAAAGACAAATTTAAAAAAAAAAAATATATATATATATATATATATATATATATATATATTATATATATATTTTTTTTTGTGACAGATTCACTGTCACTCTCAGGATCCGTGCCTTGTTTTCCAGCACCACATTGGAGTACTCTGGAGCCTTTTGTAAGGTTTAACAGAACTTGAGGTTTATTTGTCAGCATTAAAGAAAATAATCAAAAGAAAATAAATCCTAGCTCCTCTTTGAAGCACTACCTATACTTTTATCTGCAGTTCCCTCACTGCTCTACTCTGCAGTTCATAATATAGTCCAAAACACAGGCCTGCACACTTGCCTGTTTTAGAGTCCACTCCCTTCAGGATCTGCACTCCATCTGCAGAGGAGCTGTGTCTCTTTGACCTCTCCGATCACGCTGGACACTCTTGTCTCTCAACTGAGTTGGCTGTACACTGCCAGGCAGCTAGACTGGCATTCCAGGTCTCCCTGACCTCTCTCTCAACACACAGAGCTGTCTCAGGCTTCCTATTCACAGGTTCCACACTTCCAAACAATCCTCCAACTGAAGGTAGCAGGGCCTTGATTGCAGCCACACCCCTGCCTTTTGAGCAGGTTGTTAACTCTCTCACTCCTGGGGAAAAGTCTTCAGTAGAGCTCTCTTCTGACCCCTGATGGCACTTCACCACATATCCCCTACCCCAGCTCGACACCATGGGGTTGAGCGTCCAACGCTGTGAGGTCGTATCCGCAATCCAACACATCCTCTGTACTATCAGTGTTCTCTTCTGTAACTAATGCGATCAGCTAGTGATCGTGACCTCTTGGTTCACTATCGCTCTGTGAATCTTCGGAGCCTCAACTTGTATCGTGACATCTCTACCTTCACTCTGCGACATCTGTGACACCTCTGGTCTTCCACCGCTGAGGGTATTCTCCATTGTAGGAATTTTGGCTGCTTTCCACCTTGCACACTTTTCCACTTTATTCATTTGCTCTTTCAACTCACCCATTTGGGTACTTGTGTCTGGCTCAGATAGCAGCTGGTTCCCTGCGGTCGATCTGTACAACTCTTGGTCAACCTCTGTGACCCCTTGAGCTTGTCAGGCTCCCTTCAGACCTTTCTGTAGGGTCTCCAATACTCCTTCGTTAGGATCATCATCATCAACATCATCATTTCCATTTCGCAGCTTACCTTCTTCATCACTGCTTTCTTTGCCGTTCTGCCTGCTGACACTTAAACTTTGAGGGTAGGACACCGGCCCGCCCATCTCTCCGAGTGTCCTGCCCCAGGGACCCTTGAAAAGTACTTCTCGTACTTTGGTATGAGTATGCGTTTCTCCATACAGTCGCTTCCCTGGGGGTACATCACAGACATTACAGGTTTCTGTGACCTTGTCTTTCACCGGATGCATCTTTTCTTTTAGACCCGTCATCTTATCTTTGCAGCTCTGACTTATCCTCTTTATATCTTTAATGCAAGGACTGATGTTCGCCAGTTCACTCTCCAGCTTGGATACTCCCTGCCAGTTTGTGGCTAGAGGGTGTGGTTTCGTCTGTTCAAAGTCACCCCAGCAGCATCTATGCCTCATCTGTAGACCGGGAGCCTGGGACTGGAGCTTCCTCACTTAGGCCTCTTTATGCTTGGAGTTCATTTGCTTCTTTAATCCTCCTGTTAAATGTTCTTTCTTTTCCAGGAAATTATCCACAGCTTTCTCATCCCTTTCAGCTTCACTATGGAACAACAACTTCTTGGGCTGTCTTTCTTCCTTCTGTTTCTGGCTCTCTCGGTACCAGGTGCTCCTATTGGCTGGCTGACAACTCTACCAAAACGTATCAGTTTCACATGGCCACCTTGCTTCTTTTCTGGTACAGTATCTTTGAGAGGCTCCCCAAGCATGTCCTCTCTCAGGGCTGCTTCATGAGCCTGGGTCTGCACCTCCTCTTTCTTTCTGTCCACAGCCGGCCTACTAGTTACCACTGTGCTTTCACTCCTGCAAGGTCTGCGACTCTCTATCTCTGCCAGGAAGGATCTCTCAGACGTTTGGTTTTGCTGGAATGTCTCCAGCTGTTCAGCAACTCCAGGCCGACACTCAGAAGATAGGCTAGTACACTTCTTAGTGGCCTCTTGAATCCTAGATTCCGGAAAAACACTTTTATTTTTGGCATCTTCAGCCGTCATTTGTATTATTTCTTTTTTTAGTGGCTTCTCTACTTGCTTTGCCTCCAAGGCTTCCAGCTTTTCGTCTTCCTCAGCTTCCTGCAGCCACAGTTTCTCCTCATTAGATTGTTGCAAATCCAGTTCACTCTGCTTGTACTGGATCTTTTGCTGCATGTTCAATTTAGGAACCTCCTCTGACTCTTCTATCAGGCCCCCCCCGAATATCTTTGGCTGCTCAGCCGTGTTTTCTTCACCATTCTGTCTTTCTTGTACAAGCTCCTTCGCTATGCCTTGCATATGAGCTTTCTGCAAGTATCGCTCTGCATTCAATATAGTGCACACAGTTTTGTGCACACAGTATTGTGCACACAGTTCCTGAAGATTGGGGTTAGTTTCTTCTGAACCAACTCCACTCCGCTTCAATTGTGCCTCAATATCAGGGAGTGTGCTCACCCTCTGCTTTTCAGGAGTATGGAACAAGTGCTCCTTTTCTATTGCAGCTGCTGCCCTCTGGGATATAAAGTCAGTGAGGAGGTCTCGCTTCACCTGTTCGCCACTGTGTAGCCGCTTCTGCATAACTCTCTCATTCATCTTGTACTTGGGGGGACTCTTCCACTGCTCCCAATTAGACATCGGTATCTTATTCCTGTGGGACACTCTGTAGTCCTCCAATGCAGGCTTCCTCCGCAATTCAGCAATGTAATCTGGCATCATCCTGACACCCCTCATATTAGTCGGACACATCTCCATTCTTTCTCTTGTATCATCCTCCACCTCAGGAGTATTCACCAAGGACAGGTGTCTGTGTCTGTCCAGGTTTCTTTTGGAGGTCGCTTGATTGCTTTTACCTATAAGGTTTCTGCCCTGCTTTGGGTTCAAATCATTTCTAGTGACTTGATCAGAATGTTTCACACTGAGGCTGATTTTGCACCCAGTCAGTGACAACACCTTGTCCTTTTTTCTTTGACCTTTACTCACATCAGTGACTTTTATATCATCATCTTGCTCCAGGAGTCAAGGTTCTTTATCTGCATCAGCAGTCTCTTTTGCTTTCTCAGCAACTTCTGCTACTTTCTCAGCTATCTCACTTGCGCTCTCTGCTGCGCTCTCAGCCGTCACTGTTGCGCTCTCTGCCGTCACTCTTGCAGTGGCGCTCTCTGCCGTCTCTCTTGCAGCGGCGCTCTCTGCCGTCTCTCTTGCAGCGGCGCTCTCTGCCGTCTCTCTTGCAGCGGCGCTCTCTGCCGTCTCTCTTGCAGCGGCGCTCTCTGCCGTCTCACTTGCAGCCGCCCTCTCTGACGTCTCACTTGCAGCCGCCCTCTCTGACGTCTCACTTGCAGCCGCCCACTCTGACGTCTCACTTGCAGCCGCCCACTCTGACGTCTCACTTGCAGCCGCCCTCTCTGACGTCTCACTTGCAGCCGCCCTCTCTGACGTCTCACTTGCAGCCGCCCTCTCTGACGTCTCCGCAGTCTCTCTTGTGCTCTCCGCAGTCTCTCTTGTCTGCTCTGCAGTCTCTCTTGTCTGCTCTGCAGTCTCTCTTGTCTGCTCTGCAGTCTCTCTTGTCTGCTCTGCAGTCTCTCTTGTGCTCTCCGCAGTCTCTCTTGTGCTCTCCGCAGTCTCTCTTGTCTGCTCTGCAGTCTCTCTTGTCTGCTCTGCAGACTCTCTTGTCTGCTCTGCAGTCTCTCTCGCCTGCTCTGCAGTCTTTTTTTACGCTCTCTTGGTGGCTTGTTGCACTCTCCCTGCTATCCACCAGGTCTCTAACTCCTGATTTCTCCCTGCATCAAGCTTGGTTTGCCTTCCCTTAACAGGGAAACTGCTTTTTAAACTTGGGCAGACAAGCATACCCCTTGGATAGCAATAAGCCGGTCTGTCAAAAACATCCCAGGAGTGCAATCTCTGTACTGTTTTCACTCCCAGTATGAAAAGGATCTCTTCCTTCAGGATACAATAATTTGTAGCCTTTTCTTCAGGCAGATCACAATACACTCTCTGAGCTTCTCCACACAGATAGGGACCCAGGACTGTGGCCCAGTGCTGCTTAGGCCAACCTTCCCTAGTGGCAATCTTCTCAAAGTTCAGGAGATATGTGTCAACATCATCCTGAGCTGTCATCCTCTTTAGGAAGTGGTTCGGATTCATAATCCCACTTGGTTTTGAAGCCACAGTGTTCTTTTCTGACCTCATTTGCTGCAGTTGAGCTTTCTGTGCTTCCAAAGATTCTCTCATGTGGACTCTGTCCATTTCCACTTGTATCTGCCATTTCTCTGTGGCCTCACGCATGCAGATTATGTCCTCTTCTGCCATTTCTCTGTGGCCTATCTCAGACATGCAGCAGCATCTCTTAGTCGAGCATCATTTGCAGCAAGGGCCCTGTCTTCTGCAATTTCTTTCAGCCCTTTCTGTTGACTTTCTTGCTGACAAGCTCCGCCCACTTTCTGGCATGTAGTGGCGTCTAACAGGGCTTTCAATAGTTCCTCCATTATTATCCTGTACTGTGGGCTGTCTTCTTATAAACAGACAGTTTTCTACCCCACCACTGACAGCATAAATGTGACAGATTCACTGCCACTATCAGGATCCGTGCCTTGTTTTCCAGCACCACATTGGAGTACTCTGGAGCCTTTTGTAAGGTTTAACAGAACTTGAGGTTTATTTGTCAGCATTAAAGAAAATAATCAAAAGAAAATAAATCCTAGCTCCTCTTTGAAGCAATACCTATACTTTTATCTGCAGTTCCCTCACTGCTCTACTCTGCAGTTCATAATATAGTCCAAAACACAGGCCTGCACACTTGCCTGTTTTAGAGTCCACTCCCTTCAGGATCTGCACTCCATCTGCAGAGGAGCTGTGTCTCTTTGACCTCTCCGATCACGCTGGACACTCATCTCAATGTCTCTCAACTGAGTTGGCTGTACACTGCCAGGCAGCCAGACTGGCATTCCAGGTCTCCCTGACCTCTCTCTCGCCACACAGAGCTGTCTCAGGCTTCCTATTCACAGGGTCCACACTTCCAAACAATCCTCCAACTGAAGGTAGCAGGGCCTTGGTTGCAGCCACACCCCTGCCTTTTGAGCAGGTTGTTAACTCTTTCACTCCTGGGGAAAAGTCTTGAAGAGCTCTCTTCTGACCCCTGGTGGCACTTCACCACAATATATATATATAATATATATATATATATATATATATATAAACAAAAAAAGACTGGAAATGAACTTCCTCTGGCAAATTATAATTTAGGTCACTTTCTTTCTAATATTTGGAGCTTCTAATTGCCTCTTAATTCATTTGAGAACAAAGTACAGTATATACTAGAGTATAAGCCGAGTTTTTCAGCCTGTCTCTCTACCCCCCCCGTGTCTCTCTACCACCCTGTGTCTCTCTAACCCCCCCCCGTGTCTCTTTCACTCCCACCTCCTCATCCTCAACCCCCCCTCCTCATTCTAAACCCCCTAAATACCTCCCCCTTTCCCCTCACTTACCTGCTTCGGCCTCCGCTCCTTCTTGACCCGGCGCGCATGTGACGTCACATCCGCGCCACGTCATTAGCATATACCGGGTGCCGGCACCCGGTATATGCTAATGACGTGGCACGCATATCATTAGCATACACCGGGTGCCGGCACCCGGTATATGCTAATGACGTGGGGCGGATGTGACGTCACATGCGCGCTGGGTCAAGAAGGAGCGGAGGGGGAGGTATTTAGGGGGGTTTAGAATGAAGAGGGGGGTTGAGGTTGAGGAGGGGGAGTTGAGGATGAGGATGGGAGGTTGAGGATAATGAGGGAGGATGAGGATGAGCAGGGAGGTTGAGGATGAGGAGGGGGGTTGAGGATGAGGAGGGGGGTTGAGGATGAGGAGTTGGGTTAAGGATGAGGAGGGAGGTTGAGGATGAGGAGGGAGGTTGAGGATGGTGGGGTTGAGGAGGGAGGATGAGGATGGGGGTTGAGGGAGGATGAGGAGGATGAGGAGGGGGGTTGAGGAGGGGGGTTGAGGAGGGAGGATGAGGATGGGGGGTTGAGAAGAGAGGATGAGGATGGGGAGGATGAGGAGGGGTGTTGTGGAGGGAGGATGAGGAGGGAGGTTGAGGAGGGAGGTTGAGGAGGGAGGTTGAGGATGAGGATGGGAGGTTGAGGTTGAGGAGGGGGTTGAGGATGAGGAGGGAGGATGAGGAGGGATGTTGAGAATTAGGAGGGGGGTTGAGGAGGGTGAAAAGGGAGGGGGGAAGAGACACAGGGAAGGGAGAGGGGAGAAGAGACACAAGAGAAAGAAGGGGGACACAGACGGCACAAGAGGGACACAGGGGGCAGCACATTTCCCACCCTCGGCTTATACTAGAGTCACTCATTTTACCCAGTATTTTGTGGTAAAATAGGTGCCCCGGCTTATACACGGGTCGGCTTATACTCAACGTCACATGCGCGCTGGGTCAAGAAGGAGCGGAGGGGAAGGTATTTAGGGGAGTTTAGAATGAAGAGGGGGGTTGAGGAGGGGGGTTGAGGATGGGGGTTGAGGATGTGGAGGTTGAGGATGAGGAGGGAGGTTGAGGAGGGGGGTTGAGGATGAGGAGGGGGGTTGAGGATGAGGAGGGAGGTTGAGGATGAGGAGGGAGGTTGAGGATGGGGTGGTTGAGGAGGGAGGATGAGGATGGGGAGGATGAGGTGGGCGGTTAAGGAGGGGGGTTGAGGAGGGAGGTTGAGGAGGGAGGTTGAGGAGGGAGGTTGAGGAGGGGAGGTTCAGGATGGGGGGTTGAGGTTGAGGAGGGGGTTGAGGATGAGGAGGGAGGATGAGGAGTGGGGTTGAGGAGGGAGGTTAAGAATGAGGAGAGGGGTTGAGGAGGGTGATAAGGGAGGGGGGAGAGACACAGGGAAGGGAGAGGGGAGAAGAGACACGGGAGAGAGAAGGGGGACACAGGTGGCACAAGAGGGACACAGGGGGCAGCACATTTCCCACCCTCGGCTTATACTCGAGTCACTCATTTTACCCAGTATTTTGTGGTAAAATATGTGCCTCGGCTTATACTCGGGTCTTCTTATACTCGAGTATATAGTCCAGGTAAGGTAACTATTATACATAGTCTCTTAAGCAAATACTCTTGTGTCCTATAGATATATACGTTGAATAACACTCTATTTCTCTGTTACCATATGTATTTGCAAATCTATGACAAGTTTCAATTTTAGAACTCTATGGACTAATTGTACAGGGTAATAATTCACAATTTGGGCAACTTTTGGGACTATCATGAATAAAGGCAGATAGAATAGCGAGTTGTTATCTCATATGTCAAATGGAGACTTTAGCGTTCCTTTTAATCTCCTAACATTCTCTAATCTTGCCTACATGTAGTGGATATTATTCAGATATCTATCCTTTAATATACATTCTTTTCGTTCACTCTTAAATTAGTTATTTTAAAGACACTACAGGCATGGATCTTTTATCTCCTCATATCCAATTTCAATGTTAGCAAACACTGTCTCTCTAAAACTATATTTCCATCTTGAGAAAGCATTCTCTTTCACCATGCTGCTTAGCCCAAACGCTATTCCTCTCTATCCCTGCCCATAAGCATTTCCTTGTTTGCGTGACCCACGTTGTGCATATTGAGGCACATATGCGTGTGATTGCCTACAACTGACGCGTTTCAACGTACGTCTCTGTCAAAGGGAGATGGCATATACGTCGTTGCCAGTCTTTTATACTTAATAGATCGCCATGGTAACCTATACTTAATGATGCAAGCATATATTATACAACTAAACAATTAAAGTTAACAGTTGACTTTACATACTTAAGACCCAAATTGCAAAGTTCATGATATAAGTGCAAGATTTAATTGTGACAAAAATCTCTAATTCACATGTTGAACTGATGAATATATACAGCTACGCCGTAGAATTGGTGAGCATATTTATGCCATCAATAAATTCTATAACACGCCAATTGCACATCATATTAAATGTTAAATGTTACCATTTACATTTTTTTTTTTTTAATTCGTTGTTGTTTCTGTGAAATAATAAAATGTGTTGGCCAAATTGTAAATATTCCCACCCTGTGATATATTAGGATGAAAAGAGCATATATTAGGATGGCAAATCACTCAAAGGAAAACAAAAATTCCTAAAGTTCTAATTTCCACACCTCGAGGTATCAGCTACCGTCCTAACAGTCAGTAAGAGTTGGGGCATCCCCACCTATGCCGTTCCCTCCTATGTGTCACTACTCTGACCCTCAAATCTGGACCGAAAAACGTTCAACACGCTAATAAAATTTAGCATCGATGTGTTCACAATTGCTTGTGGCTGCTCACCTATAGGCCCAGTGGAGGATGACCCCCCAGAGGCCGCCCGCTTAATGTCCCAACACCAGAATGCATAATAGCAGTATCCCTTCCACGGGGAGTTGAGTCCTGAGAGGAAGCTTCTGGTACCGCTGTTGATATTCCTGGTCTGCATAGAGAGTGACAGGTTTCCCTTCCCCATGTCACCCTACCTAATCCTCCCGCTCCTCCAGGCACTCCATAGGAATGAGGTGTAGAAGTATCAGTAGCAAGTGCCCTGGCAGGAGGCGACACCGACTGTGACCTGTCCCTGATACCTCTGACATGTTGCCCACTATACGAGGCAGTACCCAGGTTCTGATGTGAGGCTGGCTAGCTAAGCGTGAAGTCGCGGGGCTAGCTCTACCAGGAGTGTCATCATCCTGCCTACAGAAGAAGGCAGAGAATCATGACTCCTGCTATGGTGCACATGATATCTAGAAGAAACGGCGGACTGCGCCGCCCTCCCATGCGTGTAGCATGCCTACCTTGGGAAGCGGTAGGCCATGATCCATGAATCCTGTCATGTTGATAAGTGTCCTTACCCGCTGCAATGGACTGCAATGGACTCAACCTCCTCTGTCTCGGCACATTGGCTCCTCCTCTTGACGCCTGCTGGCAAGAGACCTGGCATCTTGAATGAGGCACCTCATAAACCCTTGTTGCCAGCCTGCCACTCCTATTACCGGATGCTTGAGGCAGCCTGGCAGTGCGATCTGGAGAACACAGTGAATCCATAAAGACTGTAACTAAACTAATCACCCCCACCAAACCCGTCTGTTCAGGGTGCACTACCCACCCCCCTTAGTACCTAATGTTACCTAAACTCCACCTACCAAAAGCTAATAATCCCTTAGAGAAAAGATGTTAAATATATAAAAGACATAAAGAAGGGCATATGATAAGATTGCATAATGAAACCAAAATATTGAGCTACTACCCATAAATATATGCCCCTGCCAAGCATAAATGAAAGCATAAAAAAAAGGGCCAATCACCCAGTAAGAAGTAGAAATCCCCAGCTAGGGCTCCACCACCTACCAACCCACCATGGCTTGCAAACATAGGTGACTACTGTCCTAGATCCACCCCCAGCCTTTTTCCCTCCCAATAAACTTACCCCTAGACTGGACACCCAACCAAATTCACTGCTCACCACAACCATTCTTTCCCCTACCAATAGCAGCCTGCTATTAACTCCTTCATTTCCAAAGGCTCCTGTACCCATGTCCCAGTAATATGCCTTACCCCTACCTGCCCTACACCATTTCCCCCTCCCTAATCTTGCCCTTATCCTGGGCCTCCTGACTGACCCCTAACCTATTAGCCCAATCTCCATTCCCTCCAAAGCCAGTGGCGCCCCTCCCTTTTGTTATTCTCCATCCCCCCTTTGTTATTCTGCCTCGCCATTGTCTTGCCCCAAGGCCTTGGACCCAGTACCTGGTGCTCGATCCTGCCAGTATCAACACTTATTCTTTCCAGTGCTGCGCGTCACCATGTCTCACTACGGCCGGATATTTTTGCGAGGATCACTCTGCGTGGGCGACGTGGTGGCGCGTCTTCCACTCCTGGGCGCAGGAGAAGCCCTTGATGGAGTCGAATGAAGGCTGTTTTGAGGAGCACCTCCTCAGCGACCCTCCGACCCGGTAAGAAGGGGGTCATCCACGTCTTGGGGGACCATGGGTGCAATTTGGGGTTCCAATTGCAGCCTCGGGGGGGTCGCAGCCGGAAGCCACAGAGACTCGGGAACCACGGCAGCAGGGTTCTCATTGATGCTAGTGCCCCCGCCCATACAGTCTGCCACTGGGGAATCTTGGGAACGTTGGGGGCTTTTATCTGGCGACACAGGGGCTGTCTGGAAAACTTGATGGGCTTCTTCATCATTCCTGCTGGAGGCTGCTGTAGCCACCAGCCTGCCTCTCAAAGACCTCCTTGCAGCCAATGTTTTTTTACTTGCTTGACCTGGTCCCCTAGTATTACTGGGACTTCCACTTCACTTCCTCCTTGGCATAGCCACAGGGCTGAGTCTCTATGGCAGCCTAGATTAATGAAAAGGGCGTCCTGACCCAACTCCTGTTAGTAGATTAGCTCCAGTAGTGATGGATTGCACCATTTGTTGTAGCCAGTCCACTACATATACTGCAACCTGGTCTCTGAGCTGGGCGACTAGCGACAACATGTGCTTCAGACTGACTGCCTGCCAAGGGCGGGAAAGTACTGGTGATAAACCCCACCCCATAGAACAACCAATCATAACTACCTAGCACTAGTCCACATGAGGGAGATATAACTCCAGTTTCATCCTATATGCCATCCATTTCCTTTAGGAGAATTGCAAATATAAAGTAAAAACAACCAGAAATAAAAAACTGAAAACCGGATACTTCTTTATCAAAGGACAGAAAACACAGTTGTGTAGAAGACAAACACTTTAATATAAATTGCATTAATTATGCAAACCAGATTACCTGGATCATGCTCTGTAGGATAGGGGGGTTATGGCTGCAATCCCTAAACATAATAATCAGGTAATCGATCACGTATAATTAAGGCAATTTATGTTGAATTGTTTGTCTTCTAAACAATAGTGCCTAGGACATGGGGCGAGGTGGGAGAGGAGTGCAGCCGTGGTCATTATTGAGAGGAAACATATTTTAAATTAATCTCTATTTTTATTTTTTTCTCAAAGTTCTCAATTGAATTGAACAAAGAACTATTTTAACAGCATAAAATGGAGAACAGTTTAAGCCTTTTTTATAAAATATATAGCAGGAGAGCCTCAAGCCCATAAACATTGCTTGGATAGTTTCCATTAGCAGCCACTACACCAAGAAGCAGGATAGTTTCCAATTATTTGGGTATCTCTCACTGAATAACACTACCCACCACTGGCACAGAGTGGTTATGAGCCATCAGTGGTGCTACCCTTGGGACGCCCCTACCTGTATACAGTGTGGGAAACTAATATATGGGGTGTTGATGCTTACTGTATGATAGTTGCCTCTAGTGTTAGTATAACAAAAGTTATGTGTGCCAGGACTGGTTACAAAAGAGACCATGGGAATTTGCCCATATACGTTTTGAAGGAACTGCTGTATTTACACACTTCAGGCATCGGAGACTTAGGGAGAGGGATAACATTGGAAACACCATCTCAAGACCAGCCAGCCCGACGCCCCTAACCTGGAGATGATCTCCTATCCTGAACTGGCAAGTTTGGGCAGACGCATTTGAGAATGTGATCATGACCAGCAATTTCCATAAACCATACAGTAATACTTCATAAATTGATACAATATTTACATAGTTTTGCACATTTTTAGTTGATTATATAGTTATTAAAGCTTCCCACAAGCTGGCTCATGTTGTAGTCAATTAAATGAATAACTCTGTGTTTAAACAAAGTGACCAGATGTGGCTCAGTCCAGTGCTGTCACTCATCAGCTTCAGTGTGTTATATGGACCCTTTGACACCTCCTGTGTAAACCCTGGACAGACGGGAAGTATGAAAATGCTGTGTAATTGGTGGAGACCATGATACTCATTTTGAATACACTGTATAGTTCTCTTATTCCCTTTATTATATGTGTAACCAATAAAGTGAAGATTTTTTCTTTTTTTAATAAATAAATTAAGCACTTTGATTTTACCGGGAACTTCCCCAGTGCAGTCATCTCTACTGCTAAGCTATCTATGCAGTTAATCCAAAAAGATTTTATAAAACTAATTCTCACCCAACCCAGCAAATAAGGGTGTAGCGCCTTGTTTAGAGCAGGATCTAAACATACAAAGACATTCAGGAAAGGATTCAAACTTCCTAAAACCCTACGTTTCCTCAATGTCATAACAGATTTTTTTACGGAAAACCTTATTTCAATGTGCCTTTAAATCATCTATCTCACGTGACTTAAGTGGTCCTTTTCATAGTCCAGAGAAGAGAGCAATTTCTTTATGAAAAGATGCCTGATTGGCAGAACTGTACATTTAGTGTAAAGAAAAACTTGTTGTAGTATTTAGCATTTTTGTTTTTGTCATCAAGTTTTTGACATTAGCTGTGTATAATTTACTATATTCAAATATACAATGGGGTTATGATTATATATTGTTGTTTTTCTGTTTTTGTTTTTTTTATTACAAAATAAAAACAATACTTCATTCATTACAATTATTTAAAATTTATTGTCATAAATTTGTTCTTCTAGATCAAGATTTATAACTAAATAAGCTTAAAAGTGGAATGTAAAACAAAAGAGGATCCAAGGACAAGTATCAGGAAAAGAAGGATCGGGAAAGCCTGGAGGGCCCCGGAGGCAAAACTAAACCCCATGTTTGTTGTTATATTTATAGAAAAAAACACCTTAAGGCCATAAAGACCACTTTGTGACAATCTTATTCTAACTCTTAGGATCCAGCCTCAGATAATCCATTTCGATTTGTTATTTCTATATAGTAGTACTTTTACTTAAAATCAAGCAGGAAGTTCAGGGGTTTTCCATTTCAATGTGACAAGATATTTAACTATCATTAGAGTGTTAATGATGATGACAATTTTTTGTGTTCAATGGATTCTAGGCCAATGTGAAAGAGGATCAGCTCTGGAGTAGTCTATATCTCACAATTAGTAATTAAGAATAGCTGTTGAACATGATCTTTCCAGAGCTTTTGTATTTTGGGGCACAACCACCACATGTGTTCATGGGTGCCCTTATCTTTACATCCTCTCCAACACTCTCCAGATTCTTTAAGAGGAGCTATTTTTGCCAATATATCTGGGGTCTAGTGCCACCTTTGTGTTAGTTTAAAATATTTTTCTCTCAATGAAACTCAAATTATATTATTATTTGTTATGTCAAAAGCTTTAAACCATGTTTTAGCTTCAAAGTCCAAACCAAAGGCCTTTTCCCATTTTATTATCTTGTTTGTCTTGTTATTGCCTTTCAGATGTTTTAACATTTTAATACAGTTATTTACATTTATTTTTTTTCGTGTCACTTATTAGGCTTTCAAACTCCGAAAGAGCCTTGTCAACATTCTCTGGAAATCCAGATTTAAATAAAATATTTTATATAATAATTGATATTGTAACCATCCATGCTCCTTAGGAAGTTTATTTACCTGGACTAAGGATTGGAAAGTTTTCAGCTTAGCGTCTTTATATAAGTCACAAACAAAAATAAGACCCCATTGTTCCCAATCTAGATTTTTTGTTAAAGATTTTGTGTGGACTATATTTAAAGGTGTAATTGGCGAAGGGAGTATAGTAAGTATTAATTGGGAGTTAATTTTATGCCATTGTATAATCAAAGTTCTTACCACCAATGGTAATTTATTTATCTTTTTATCTACCTCTTTTTTTCCCATATACCGTATATACTCGAGTATAAGCCGAGGGCGGGAAATGTGCTGCCCCCGGTGTCCCTCTTGTGCTCTCTGTGCCCCTTTCTTGTGTCCCCCCTCTCTCTCCCCTGTGTCTCTTCCCCCCTCTACCTCCCCTGTGTCTCTTCCCCCCTCTCCATTCCCTGTGTTTCTTACCCCTCTCCCTTCCATGTGTCTTTCCCTCCCCCTCCATTATCACCCTCCTCAACCCCCCTCCTCATCCTCCCTCCTCATCTTCCCTCCTCAACCCCCCCTCCTCCTCCTCCCTCCTCAACCCCCCTCCTCATCCTCAACCTCCCTCCACAACCCCCTCCTCATCCTCAACCCCCTTCCTCAACCCCCCTTCCTCAACCTCCCTCCTCAACCCCATCTCAACCTCAACCCCCCTTCTCAACCCCATCCTCATTCTCAACCCCCTCATCCTAAACCCCCCCTCATCAACCCCCTCCTCAACCTCCCTCCTCAACCTCAACCCCACATCCTCAACCCCCATCCTCATCCTCAACCCCCCTTCCTCAACCTCCCTCCTCAACCTCAACCCCCAACCTCATTCTCAACCCCCTCATCCTAAACCCCCCTCATCAACCTCCCTCCTCAACCCCCTCCTCAACCTCCCTCAACCCCCCTCCTCTACCTCAACCCCCACATCCTCAACCTCAACCCTCCTTCCTCATCCTCAACCCCCCTTCCACAACCTCCCTCCTCAACCCCCCTTCTCGACCTCAACCCCCCTTCTCGACCTCAACCCCCTTTCTCAACCTCATTCTCAACCCCCTCATTCTAAACCCCCCTCCTCAACCTCCCTCCTCAACCCCCCTCCTCTAGCTAAACCCCCACATTCTCAACCCCCCATCCTCATCCTCAACCCCCCTCCTCAACCCCCCCATGCTCCCTCCTCAACCCCCCTCCTCAACCTCAAACCCCCTCCTCAACCTCAACCCCCTCATCCTCAACCCCCTCATCCTCGACCCCCTCATCCTCAATCCCCCTCCTCATCCCCAACCCCCCTCCTCATCCTCAACCCCCCTCCTCATCCTCATCCCCCCTCCTGATCCTAAATCCCCCTCTTCTCATCCTAAATCCCCCTCTACCTTCCCTGTGTCTTTCCCTCCCCCTCCCTTTTCACCCTCCTCATCCTCCCTCCTCAACCCCCCTCCCCATCCTCAACCTCCCTCCTCAACCCCCTCCTCATCCTCAACACCCCTCATCAACCTCCCCCCTCAACCTTGTTTTTAAGACACAGACACACAATTGAAAACTCGCAAACTTACAATCTAATTATGTTTTGGATGTTTAAAAGGGAAAGCCAAATTGCCTGTTCAGAGCGTTTGCCTTCCTGGTTGAAAAAGCAGGGTCTGGTGGCTGCTATTGCGTTGGAATGCCAAAAATATGCAAAGGGATTTTTACTTGCTAACCCAGGAGATGAAGCAGCTCTTACAGGTATTACAGGACCTGTCAGAGTCTATCCAGACACTACTCACAGAGTTGCACACAACACAAGTTTGTATATAGAATATGTATGAAGAAAATGGAAAGACAAAGAAAATGTTAAAACACAGTTTGAGCAGTATGTCTTTAAAGCAGTAAATTGTAGGAGGTTTAAAAGAAAACAAAACCAATTGCCAGAGCCCTGCAAGTGCGGGCACTCAAAGCTACAAAACAGTGAGAGGAGTTAGCTCAATGGTCAGGATCTGATGAGGAGGAGGAAATAGATGACTTAACAGCCACCCGACCTATAGTGACGCAGACAGACAGGAGAGATTTTCAACAGAGAGAAAGGGGGCAGCAGCAGAACCAGAGTTATCAGAGCAGACCAGGGGAATTGAGTGACATTGGCACCAAATATACACAGCAAACTCAAAAGGGACTGTTAGCATGAGTGTTATGAGTCTGGGATCAGGGGTGGATGGTATTATTTTAGCCCACCTGGCGGCAATAGGATTGGTAAGTGTAGTGGGAGATGCCAGGGTATGCCTCTACATGAAACGTGCTTGAGATACCAATGTGAACTTCTCTCTATTACATTTGATAAGGGATTCCATTGCACAGACCCCCCATTGATCTAATTGACACATTATCCTGGACTTTTCTAAGTGAAGGGATTACTAGACTAAGGGATATGGACTGTGTTACAGGGGTGACTTTAAACACACCAACTACTGAGAGGGGGCGTGGGATGATTGATTGAAAGGGACCAGACATGTCCATATTTACCCCTGTTATGAAACAAAAATTGGTGCAATCTGCCCCTGATAATCTCATAGCTTCTTAGTTCACTGGGCTCAGTGCTTTAGAAAAAATGTGCAAATAGAGAACAGGCTCCCAAGGCTTTTTGTATAAGTTTTTTTAATATTGTGTTTGAATTAAAAGAAAGAGCACAATAGTTTCTGATAACTAAGTTATAAGGAACTGATAACGCACTCCAGTGTCACCTGTCATAATCCCGTTAGGCCCTCAGGGGAATGTTCCCACTCCACAGTATCACCAATTGTATTTTGCCTGTGTATTAACCCTTTGTTATGATTAGATTGCAAATTTACTATTATATGATATCTAATGCTATTATGACTATTGTTCCTCTTAGTATGTATGGATCTGTAGCATGTTAACTAGGGTCATTAGTTTACATCTATAGGAATGTGACACTAATGTAATGTATGTGTATGTCCCCTAACCCCCAACTATTGAAAACAAACTGACACAGTTACAATGGTATAACAAAGCTTTATTATTTACACAAACCACAATCAGCAGTGGTCAAGAGTTTGCATTCAGATAAGGATGTAACCAAGCTTTATTATGTACACAGACAGCAGTGGTCAAGACTGTGCAAGAGGCTAGGATTAAAAAAAGGGATACCTACAGGGGCCAATATAATAGTCTAGAGTAGGCATAATGCATAGCACCTACCAGGGTCACATGCGGTCAGTACACCGCTGCAACCGGTATCTGATAAAAAAAGATCATCAAAAATTACTCCATTAAATTGAAGAAAACATTAGTGTGCATAGCACTTACAACTTGTCTAGATCTGCTAAATGAAACAGATGATTAATCCAATCCAGGTTCACACATACAGTGTGGTGACAAAAAAATAGAAAAACATTAAAAACTGGTCAACTAAAAAAGGCAGAGGAGGATAAAAAAAACTAATTAAAATGCATGTACAGTACAGTGCTAAATACTGTACCAATATACCAACTCACCTGATTCCCATTTCCCAGCATTACTAACTATTAGCTAGGTCTCTATGGGTCTTTGGGAGGACCTATATATATGGAATGAACATCCCTTTAAGAAGATCATCATAAGTTGGCATCGCTTTATACACAATGTGATTATGATCTGGAAGTCAGAGCATGTCCACGAGAAAGACAAGTTCCTTGAATATGTCAAAGGCAACCCAATGATTATCTCCCTGTCTCCCCTCTCTCGCTCTCTCTATTTGTCTCCTTGCCTCTCCTCTCTCTTTTGCTCTCCTCGTCTCCCCTCTCTCTCTTGCTCTCTCTGATTCTCTCCTCTATCACTTGCGCTCTGTTTCTCTCCTTGTCTCTCCTCTCTCTCTGTTTCTCTCGGTCTCTCATTTGCTCTCTCTTTCTCTCTCTCCTTGTCTCTCCTCTCTCATTTGCTCTCTGTTTCTCTCGCTCTCCCATCTCTCTGTTTCTCTCGGTCTCCCCTCTCTCACTTGCTCTCTCTGATTCTCTCCATCTCTCCTGTCTCATTTGCTCTCTGTTTCTCTCTTTGTCTTCCCACTCTCTCTTCGTTCCTCTCATTGTCTCCCCTCTCTTACTTGCTCTCTCTGTTTCTCTCCTTGTCTCTCCTCTCTCATTTGCTCTCTCTGTTTCTCTCCTTGTCTCTCCTCTCTCATTTGCTCTCTCTGTTTCTCTCCTTGTCTCTCCTCTCTCATTTGCTCTCCCTGTTTCTCTCCTTGTCTCTCCTTTCTTATATGCTTTCTCTGTTTCACTTTTGTTTCTCATGCTCGCTCTGATTCTGTCTCTCCTCTCTCTGTTTCCCTCCTTGCCTCTCCTCTGTTTCTTTCATTGTCTCCTTGTCTCTCCTCTCTCTTTCTCTCTCTCACAGTCTCTCCTCTCTCAATTGCTCTCTCTGTTTTTCTCATGTCTCTCCTCTCTCTCTGTTTCTCTCATGTCTCTCCTCTCTCTGTTTCTCTCATGTCTCTCCTCTCTCTCTCTGTTTCTCTCATGTCTCTCCTCTCTCTCTGTTTCTCTCATGTCTCTCCTCTCTCTGTTTCTCTCATGTCTCTCCTCTCTCTGTTTCTCTCATGTCTCTCCTCTCTCTCTCTGTTTCTCTCATGTCTCTCCTCTCTCCCTGTCTCTCCTCTCTCTTTTGCTCTCTGTCTCTCCTTTTCTCACTTGCTCTCTCTTTTTCTCTACTTGTTTTTGCTCTCTCAATGTTCTCCCATCCTTCTCTCTAACTGTCCCCCCCCCCCCCCACACACACACACACACACACACACACACCACATTGTCTCCACCCTTCTCTCCCCTCTTTTTCACTCAAACTGGGTGCCCCTTCTCACCAGTGGCGGAGCTAGTGAATAGAGGGCCCCAGTGCAAAAAATTACCATTCTCTTTTTCCCTTAAATCCTCCTAATCCAACTCATATCTCCCCATATCTTCTCCCCCCTCCTCTATCCCATCTCCTCCGCAATCCTTCTCCCCTCCACACCCCTCCCCCCTCTTCTCCCCTTTTCTCCCCCTCTCCTTCTCTCTCCCTCCCCCTCCCTTTCTCATTCTCCTTCCCTCCCTTCTCTTCCCCTCCCCTTCTCCTCTCCTCCCCTTCTCATTCTCCTTCCCTCCTCTCTTCCCCTCCCCCCTTCTTCTCTCCCCCTCTCCTCCCCTTCTCATTTCCCCTCTCTCCCCCCTCCCTCCTCCCTTCTCTCCCCCCTCTCCCCTCTTCCATCCCCCTCTTCTTCCCTCCCCTCTCTATCTCTTACCTGTTTCCAGCATGCCCCACTCGCCCTCTCCCCTGTCTCCTCTCTATCTCTTACCTGTTTCCGGCATGCCCCACTCCCCCAGCCTACAGCTGAGCCTCCCTCAGAGCCTGGCTCCTCCCCCAGGGGTCCTGTTTGCTCTGTGGAAGACAGGAGGTCAGGGGACCAAGGGCTGCCGGGATATAGCCTGGGGGGAGGCTGAGACTGGGGCCCCCAGGAGATAAAGGGCTGCAGAGGCGATAGCTCCGTCCGTGTCTCTCACCCTCCACTCTCCTACCCTCCCCCATCTATCACTTAGCTGCTTCCGGCATGCCCCACTCCCCCTCCCCTTTCCCTGTCTCCCCCCTCCATCAATCACTTAGCTGCTTACAGGCATGCCCCACTCCCCCAGCCTGCAGCTGAGCCTCCCTCGGAGCCTGGCTCCTCCCCCAGGGGTCCTGTTTGCTCTGTGGAAGACAGGCAGCAGGCAGGATGCCCTCCTTTTACCCCTCTGACCTTTCTGCTCTTTTCCCTTAAATCCTCCTAACCCAACTCATATCTCCCCTATCTTCTCCCCCCTCCTCTATCCCATCTTTCCCCCTCTCCTTCTCACTCTCCTTCTCTCCCCTCCCCTCTCTCCTATCTATCACTTACCTGTTTCCGGCATGCCCCACTCCCCCAGCCTGCAGCTGAGCCTCCCTCGGAGCCTGGCTCCTCCCCCAGGGGTCCTCTTTGCACTGCTGAAGACAGGCAGCAGGCAGGACGCCCTCAGGATGAGGGAGGAGGTCAGGGGATCTAGTATGCCGGGATATGGCCTGGGGGAGGCTGAGACTGGGGCTCCCAGGAGATAAAGGACTGCGCCGGGGATAGCGCCGCCTGTGTCTCTCACCCTATATCTTGGCCCACTCTCCTCACATCACCCTCTCCCTGTCTTTTACCCCTCTCGCCTTTCTGCTCTTTTCCCCTTAAATCCTCCTAACCCAACTCATATCTCCCCTGTCTTCTCCCCCCCTCCTCTATCACATCTATCCCCCTCCACACTCCTTCTACCAACCTCCACACTCCTCCCCTCCTCTCTCTTTACCCCCTCTCTCTCCCCCCCTCTCTCTTCCCCCTCTCTCTCCCCTCTCTCTTCCCCTTCTCTCCTCCCTTTCTCTCCCCCCTTTTCTTCTCCTCTCCTCTCTCCCTCCCCTCTCCCCACTCCCCCTCCCTCCCCTCTCCTCACTCCCCCTCCCTCCCCCCACCTCCCTCCCTCTCCTCACTCCCCCTCCCTCCCCTCTCCTCTCCTCCCTCCTTCCCCTCTCCTCACTCCCCCTCCCCTTCTCTCCCCCCCTCCACTTCTCTCCCCCCTCCACTTCTCTCCCCCCTCCACTTCTCTCCCCCCTCCACTTCTCTCCCCCCTCCACTTCTCTCCCCCCTCCTCTATCCCATCTCTCCCCATCCGTGATACCCATTTTCAATCTATCCCTTACTCCACACTCCTTCTCTCCCCCTCTCTTCCCCTTCTCTCCCCCCTCTCTTCCCCTTCTCTCTCCCCCTCTCTTCCCCTTCTCTCTCCCTCTCTCTTCCCTCTCTTCCCCTTCTCTCCCCCCTCTCTTCCCCTTCTCTCCCCCTCTCTTCCCCTCTCTTCCCCTTCTCTCTCCCCTCTCTCTTCCCCTTCTCTCTCCCCTCTCTTCCCCTTCTCTCTCCCCTCTCTTCCCCTTCTCTTCCCCCTCTCTTCTTCTTCTCTTCCCCCTCTCTTCTTCTTCTCTTCCCCTTCTCTTCCCCCCTCTACTTCCCTTCTTTCCCCCTCTCCTTCCCTTCTCATATCTCCCCTATCTTCTCCGCCTCCTCTATCCCATCTCCCCCACCCTCTCTTTCCCTTCTTTCCCCCCTCTCTTTCCCTTCTCTTTTTATTTTTACGTCCATTTATTCAAAAGATTAATTGTTCCCTTATTTGGGGTAAAATGGTAGATTGACAGAAATGATACACAATATATGTGCAATATAGACAATAGAAATTGTATTTTACAGATGTATATGATTTTCTATGAAAATACTGCATTGATACAAATACACACTCTGTATAATAAAACTATAAGATAATAATGTATAGAAAATTATATATTAACTAGCGAATTGCCCGTCAAAAAATGACGGCAATGAAATTGTAAGGTAGCTAATGCTGTTTAGTGTGTAATAATGAAATATATAATACATTAATAAATGAATATACTTTACCTATTTTAAAGCATTGTGTGGAAGAGCTGTGAATGTGTTTTGATGTTGCTGCAGCATTAGTGGTGTGGATCTGCTGTGTAAGCGTGCTGAATGTGTGCAGTGTAACACTGTGCGTGCGCGAGCCCAAACCGTTGTCGTGTACTTCCGCATTGGCGTAAAATGGCGAGTAATGTGTGGTATACGTTTGTATCGGAATATCCGTAGGTGTTTTGTGGTGTTTTGCGAGTTTCTTGTGGTGTTTTGCGAGTTTAGAGTGCTGTAGCCTCGTTTTCGTTTTGTTCGGCGGCCATTTTTTCTCTCGCTTCGATTTTTTTTTAGTCTCTAAACTGTTTTATTTCAAGTAAAATCGAGGTGTAAGTTGTATTTTTGAGGTGCTGGGTGCTCCCTCTTGGTGTAGGTAAGTTTTTTATGTATGTGGTGTGTGTATGTATTGTGTTTTACATTTTGTAATGTTCGCGAGTTGCGTCCGAGTGTTGCGAGTCCGTAATGTGTGTGAACGTGTGTCGTATGTTGTTTGCGAGTGTCGTAATGTGTGTGTCGTACTGTTTGGGTTGCGACGTGAAGTTTGCGAGGGTCGCAGTTGCTGGCATGGAGCGAGCCCGCAGCGTTAGCAACAACTCGTACGCTCACAACTATATATGTGATTTTATAAAAATTGGGAGGAATTTAGAGATTTAGAGAGGGGTCTTCAGTATAATGTCTTATTTCTTACAAATGTGCGAACCAAGGAAGCCATTTGGTTTCAAAGGAGGATAAAGAACGTCTTGCCGATAATGTTTCCATTTCAATATTTTCCCAGACCTTGGTAATGACAGTATTCAAGTTTGGGATTTGTGGCGTTTTCCATTTGCACTCATTCCTACGACCCCCTATGACTTTCTGAAGCGAGGGGCCGCATTTCCGGAGGTGGAGGCTCTACGGCGCCTCACAACCGGTTAAAAAAGACGCACAATCGGGACTTGGAAAAAAAAGCATAAACACGCAATGACTTACAAAAAAAAAAAAAGAGCCGCTGGACTTAGAATAAAGCCATTAGTGACTCGCAAAAATACGACCTTAACGGACAACCCATGCACAGCGGCAAACATTAAAAAACACTAAAATACACACACAAATAAAATAAAAACTTTACCCACACCAAGGGGGGACACCCAGGACCTCTGCAGCACAGCTTAAACCTCGAATTCTGGCAAATTTACAAACTTTACACACTCGAAAATCCCCTAAGCAAGAGAAAAAATGGCAGCCGAAAACGAGGCTACACGACCCCTAAAGCCGATAAATTCCACAAAGCAAATACAGCTTTTACAAAAACCTGTACGACCTACAACATACACCATTAGCAAGGACGCTTCGTCATACAAACCCGCCTACCACATACACATTCGCCGCCATTTTACAACACTACCTTACACAATGCAGAAGTACCCAGCTACACTAATGGCTTCCCCTCGCGCACGCAGCCTATTTACACTACACACTGCACACATTGCTGACACTTACACCTCAGCTCCACAAAAGTGCAAACCTACATTGTATGCTGCAGGAACATCAAAACAGATTGTCAGCTCTTCAGCACAATGCTTCCTACATGTATTACTTACAAATAGGTAAAGTATATTAATTTATTACTTATATAATTAGCATCACAAAGTACATATACACAAAAAAATAAAATAAAAACACTATCGCAATAAATGCAAAAGCCATTCACTGCGCGCCTCACAACGAGCGCCAACGCTGCTCATAGCACACAAACTACACCAGGGCAGCCTTGCAATAAGCGCAAAAAGCAGATCAGCGCCGACCTTACAATGACAGCAAAAGCGCATCTGATAACAAAAAAATACACCAACCAAGAGCCACGCGATGAGCGCCCGGCTCGCAATCACCACCGAGATCTCAGACCACCACAAAAAATAATATCTGTGCCAAACACCATTCCTTGACTTACAATTCTATTGCCGTCATTTTTTGACGGGCGATTCGCTAGTCTTGTATAATCTTAGAGGTGTGAAGTACCATTTGAGCAGAGTCTTATAAGATTGTTCTTTGAAGTTAGAACATAAGAAGATAGAATGGGGAATCTCCCACATTTCTTGCCAATCCTCTGAATCAAAGGTTTCCCCGACATCCTTTTCCCGTTGAGCTATGTCTGGAAGAGGAAGAGTGTTGTCTGCTGATTGTAACAGTATAGAAAGGTGAGAAATCAGTCCATTTAGTGCATGAAAGGGAGTTAATGGAGTCATTTTCTTTATGCTAGTTTGAGTGGCAGGTGTAGGCTTTACGGCGCATGACTTTGTAACAACACAACCCGCATAATCCTTAACTCGCAGCACTTTGTCCTACGCCGCCTCAAAACACTAACAACATAACCCTGCATTGTTAACTTGCGGCACTTCTCCTACGGCGCCTCAAAACACCACACAAAACTCCTCCACACAAACCTTAACTCACAGCTATTTACTTCTACAGCGCCTCAAACCCCCCCCCCACACAAACCTTAACTCACAGCTATTTACTTCTACAGCGCCTCAATCCCCCCCCCCCACAAAACTCCCCCACACAAACCTTAACTCGCAGCACTTGCTCCTACCGCGCCACCCACCACCGCACAAAACTCGCCGCACTTAGCCGATCTAACAAGCGGGACTTAGCCTACAAACACGCAAGCACATGACGACCTCGGGACTTAGAAAGTCGTATCAAAAATACAAACTTACCGGCCGAGACACGCAAACCAAAAAACACTAAAAACACACTAAATACACCCCAAAAAAATACAAAAACATCACACAGAGCATGGGGCAACAGCCAGGACGTCTGTTAGTGAGCTGGAACGTGAATTTAACTCGATTTAGATGTTTATCGCCACTCGAAAATCGCCTAAGCGAGGAAAAATATGTCAGCCGATAAAATGAAAATGAGGCTACACGACCGTGAGGCGCGCAAACCATAGCCAGACACGTAGCAGTTTGACAAGGCACGTACAAGGTACTAAAACAGACTGTTACTAAAGACGCAAAATTCTCCAGATGCGCATAACACAAACAATATCGTCGCCATTTTACGACAATCTACACAATTACGCATCTGAAATGGCGGCTTTCCCGCGTAAACTAATTGTTCTGGCTCACGCACGCAGCCTATATATAGGGCACACTTGCCACAGTGCTGACACTTTCTCCTCAGGTGATGACAGTCTGAGTGGACATTTTCTGCTGCAAGAAAATCCAAAGAGATTGTTAGCTCTTCAGGATATTGATTGCTGGCTATTTATTATAAATAGGTAAGGTATATTAATTAATTAATTATTAATAAAAAAAAAATAATACAAAATAAATTACATTGCTCCATTTTGCAATACCTGTACTTTATCAAGATATTAATAATTAACCATTTCAAATATGTTTATTAATTGATTAATGATTATTTAATGGGCATTCATTTATTAATTATTAATTATTTATCATTATGCTAAAAAAAAAAATTGTCACTACCTTTACTTTAT